>JARBWK010000002.1:198947639-199318441 GCA_030556195.1 Anolis apletophallus
TTTTTAATAGATTTTTATTGTGCATTTTCATATAAACAGGTCCAGGGTTGGGGGTGACTGGGGTGGGTTAGGGTAGGGGATACTGGGGGACCGGGTCTGGGGACGGGGGGGAGTGGTGGGGTGTATTCAGAACTTCCCGAGAGTATCACAAGGTTTCATTATACAAATATTGTATAAATTGTTAATAAAAGAGAAACGGGAAAGAAACGGATTAAGTTATTTTTCATCATAAGCTTTGTGTATCTTCAAAAGCTATACCGATTTTGTATAGCTGAATTCTATGGGTCATTTAAATCTATTACAAAATTGATTTTTTCTGCAAATAGGTTCTGAAGTCTGACGAGTCCGTTCTGTTCTTTATGTTTTTCAGATTTTGTGTGAGAGAGTCTATCTGGATAATGTCAAGCACTTTTGTTGTCCATTCTTCCAAGTCCGGAGTTGTGTCTTTCTTCCAGTGCCGGGCTAATACTATCCGGCTGCAGGCGCTAAGGATAAAAAAGATTCTTTCCTGGTTTTTATCTAAAGTGGGGTTAGATAGCCCCATTAGATAATTTTGTGGGTCTAATTTGAACCTGACTTTTAGTATGCTTTGTATCTCTGTGTGTATGCTTTACCAATATCTGTGTGTTTTCCTGCAATCCCACCACTGGTGAAGGTATGTCCCCAAGGTGTACTTTAGCTTTTCTAACCATATTTCTTCCCACTGTCTCAGAAGTATTGTGTGTCCCAGATCCTGAGCCCATTTGTGTGACAATTTTTGATTTGTTCGTCTTCTGTTTCCCAGCTTAGTAGTTGTTTATAGAAAAAGCTAATGTTTTTCCTATGTGTTTTCAATACCTTTTCCCATGTTTTTTCCTCTGCAAAGCCCAATTTTTGTCTATTTTGAACTGTTGGAATATTTGATGGTACTGGAACCATGTTAAGTTATTCCCTTCCTTTGAGAGTTCTTCTCTTGTTTTTATGTCCCAGGCCAATTCCGTTCTTTTTAAAATTTGTTTGTATGTTAGCCATTGGTTTCCTGCCAGTTCTCTCTTGTGGAATGCTTCCAATGGTGAAAGCCAGAGGGGTGTTAGTCTAAAGAAGTATGATTTGTATTTTTCCCATGTCCTGATTAACGTGGCTCTTATATAATGGTGGGTGAATTTCTTTTCAACTTTCCTTCTTCCATACCAAAGGTACAAGTGCCATCCGGCGCGAAGATCGTGACCTTCTAATACTAGTAAGTTTTGGTTGTTTAACTCTACCCATTCTTTGACTGCCACTAAATTACAGGCCTCATAATAGAGTTTGAAGTCGGGGAGGCCGAGCCCCCCTCGCTTCTTGTCGTCGGACATCGATTTTACACTTCTTCTGGGTTTCTTATTCTTCCAGGTGAATTTTTTTATATCCATATTCCATTTTCTAAATAGGTAATCATTCCTTATAATTGGGAGGTTCTGAAATAAGTACAGGAGCCTTGGCAATACCGACATTTTAATTGTAGCCACTCTTCCCAGTACTGACAAGTTTTGGTATTTCCACTTTTCAAGATCTGATTGTATTTTTTTCCATAAATTTTCGTAATTATTTTTAAGCAGCTGTATATTGTTGGGTGTTATAGATATTCCTAAGTATTTGATTTTATTTTCGATTTGTAATCCGGATATGTTTTGTAATGTGTTCTTTTCTTTTGCGTCTAGATGCTTTGTCAGAATTTTTGATTTTAGTTTGTTTAATTTAAACCCCGCCACTGCGCCGAATGTTTCAAATTTATTTAGCCACTTGTCAATACTGGGAAGGGGGTCTTCAATGATGCAGATGATGTCTTCGGCATACACTCTGCATTTATATTTATGTGAGAGTATTTGGGTGCCTTTGAGGGCTTTATCTTGGTTAATGTCTCTTACCATTACTTCCATCGCTAGGATGAACAGCAGGGGCGATAGAGGGCACCCCTGTCTGACTCCCCTATTGATTTGGATCTTTTTGTTGCTTTCCTGACCATTTATTACTAATGTGGTCTCCTGGTTTCGGTATAGCGCCTCTATTGTGTTTTTAAAGAAATGCCCCATGTCCAGCTCCTTTACCAGTAGTTTTAGGAAATCCCAGTTAATTTTGTCGAACGCTTTCTCGGCGTCGACAAATAGTAAAGCCAGGTTTTTTTCGTTATGTTGTTCGTAGTATTCTATAATGTCGATTATAGTTCTGGTGTTTGTTTTGATGTGTCTATCTGGTAGGAACCCGGTTTGTTCCTGCGAGATCCAATCCTTCAAGAAGGATTTCAGTCTTTCCGCCATAATTGATGTGAATATCTTGTAATCCGTGTTTAATAATGAAATTGGCCTGTAATTCTTGGGATCTGTCATATCTGTGTTTTCTTTATGAATTAATGTGATATTGGCTTTCCCCCATGATTTAGGGAGTTGTTTTGTTTCTCTTACCCCATTAAAGATGTCAGTTAGGATTGGTGTCAGTTCTTTTGTATAAACCTTATAGAATCTGGCTGTGAAGCCGTCTGGCCCGGGAGCTTTGTTACTTTTTAGAGAGCTAATACCTTTTATTATTTCTGATGGGGTTATCTTATTGTTTAGGATTTCTCTTTGTGTTTCGGTTAGCTTTGGTATGTTTAATTTGCATATGTATTCTGTCACCGCATCCTTGGGGACCTGCTCCTTTTTGTACAGCTCTTGGTAAAATTGGTTAAAGACTCCAGCTATCTTGTCTTCCTCTGTAATCACTTTCCCGTTATTAACTATCTTTGTAATTGAGCTATTATTCTTTTTGTCTTTTAGTTTTTTTGCTAGCCATTTACCTATTTTGTTTGCTGGCGCACAAGTTTTAACTGTGCAAAAGCTCTCCTGGCCACCGCCGAGACCTGGGGTTCAAGGCTCAGCAATGAGTCCAGGATCACTCCCAGACTGGGAACCTGTGTCTTCAGGGGGAGTGTGACCCCATCCAATACAGGCTGTAACTCTATGCCCTGTTCGGCCTTTCGACTTACCAGGAGGACCTCTGTCTTGTCTGGATTCAATTTCAATTTGCTAGCTCTCATCCAGTCTGACATAGCAGTCAAGCACCGGTTCAAGGTCTGGACAGCCTCGTTGGTAACAGGTGGAAAGGAGTGACAGATTTGGACATCATCTGCATAAAGATGACATCGCATTCCGAAACTCCAAATGATCTCCCCCAGTGGCTTCATGTAGATGTTAAACAACATCGAGGACAATATTGAGCCCTGTGGGACTCCACAAGACAACGGTTGTGGAGTCAAACAGGTGTCACCCAGCAACACCTTTTGAGACCGTCCCTCGAGAAAGGACCAGAACCACTGCAGAACAGTACCTCCAAGCCCCATGTCCCTGAGGCATCCCAAAAGGATACTGTGGTCAACGGTATTGAAGGCCGCTGAGAGGTCCAGCAGAACCAACAGAGACACACTCCCCCTGTCAAGTTCCCGGCTTAGATCATCTACCAGGCGACCAAGACTGTCTCAGTTCCATGTCCCGATCTAAAGCCAGACTGTGCCGGATCTAGATAATCAGTGTCTATCAGAAACCCCTGGAGTTGCGAGGCCACCACACATTCCATGACTTTGCCCAAATAGGGGAGATTGGATACTGCCCAATAGTTCACTAATTGAGTGGGGTCCAGTGATGGTTTCTTCAACAGTGGTTTTATAACAGCTTGTTTTAAGCTGACTGGAATTTTGCCCTCCTGTAAGAAGGCATTAACCACCACCTTCACCCACTCTGCCAAACCCCCTCTGGCTTCCTTTATCAGCCAGGATGGGCAGGGGACTAGGATGCATGTGGTAGGTCTCGCCTCTCCAAGGATCCTGTCCACATCCTCAAGCTGAACCAATTGAAATGTCTCCATCAAAATCGGACAGACAGGTGCTCATATTACATCCTCAGAGTCTGCTGTTAAAGTGGTATCGAAATTGGAGCGGATCAGAGCGACTTGGTCTGTGAAGAACTGAGCAAATGCCTCACAGCGAGCTGCCGAGTTGTCAGGGATCACACACTGAGGCAGATTTAACAGCCCTCTTACAACACAAAACAGCTCAGCTGGACGATTCTTTGCGGACGCAACATTGGCCACAATAAAGATTTTTCTGCGGCCTTTGCTGCCATGTCACAGGATCTCAAAAAGGCACCTAGGCATGTTCAGACTGATCTACTACATTTCTGACGCCACACGCTCTCTAGCCTCCTCTTCTTTTGCTTCATCGCTGCCAAGGGGCTGGTTTAGCTTGGTTACTCGAGAGGGGGAGTTCCAGAGCAATTGTGTCTATTGCCCTAGTCATCTCTCTATCCCAGAGAGAGACCAGAGCATTGACAGAATCACCTACCAAAGAAGCGGGAAAATCCCCAAGAGCCGTCAGGAAACCATTAGGATCCATAAGCCTCCTGGGGCAGACCATTTTAATGGGTCCTCTACCCCTGAAGAGGTTAGGAGGCACAGTCTAAACCTGATCAGGTGGTGGTCGGACCATGGCAACGGATCGATGGTCAGCTTCTCCACTCCTCCACCCTCTTCCCATCCCTGACAAAAAAACCAAATCCAATGTGTGCCCAACACTATGGTTCAGACCAGATACTAGTTGGGACAGGCCCATGGTTCCCATGGTGGCCATGAAGTCCTGAGCCGCACCCGAAAGGGCGGTCTCGGCATGGACATTGAAGTCTCCCAGCACAATGAGCCGTTGAGACTCCAATGCCAGGTCTGCGACCACACCGGCTAGCTCAGGTAGGGAGACTGTAGTGCAGTTGGATGGTCGGTACACTAACAGAATCCCTATCCTGGCCCGGTCACCAACCCTTAAGCAGACACATTAAAAAATGGTTGACTGAGGAATTGGGCACCTGGTCAGGGGTATGGAATCCTTATAGACCTCTGCAACTCCATCTCCCCGCCCTCCAGGTTTCGACTGGTGCTGCATGGAATAACCTGGTGGACAAAGCCATGTGAGATCAACCCCACCCGCTTCGTCCAACCAGGTCTCCGTTATGCATGCCAAATCCTGAATAATAGATGTTTCCCCATTAACAGACCTGACATTAAACAGCACTACTTTCAACCTGGAGGGACCGCCATCCTTGGTCCTCAGCTTAACATTGTCAGGAGCCCGATTTAATTTTGTAAGAATTCTTTCACCTGTTTGGGATCGAATTAACAATTTACATCTTCTATCTGTATTAAGCTAAATTGGTGGTTTAGAATGTTCACTAATTTTTGGCCAAATTGGAATTTTGTGTCTCCCTTTCTCATACCTACCTACACCACCCCAATAGGGACCCCCCCTGCCCATGGTGCTCACTCCCCCCAGCTTGTCCTCCCATCTTATCCTCATTCAGTGGCCTGGATAGAAAAACCTGGTTTAGCATACATTTATTAAATATTGATTTTCCTTCAACACCTCACCCCTCCCCATCACTCCCCATCCCTCCAGTCTGCCCTGTTCCTTCAGAACCACATAAAGTGCTAGTGCCAGAATAAAGTGCAATAAAAATCCGGAGCAGCATGGATGTAATGTGCGATTCAGCTAAAGTGTGCAAGGCGACTCTGGAGGATATTGTACTTCATACTATAAAGTGCAAAACAGGTCTAGAAGCAGGCATGTAGCCAGGGGGGGGGCTAAGGGGGCTTCAGCCCCCCCGAAATTCTCAGAGTGGTCCGCGAGAAGGCCTTACTGGTACATTATTTAAACTGTTATGTGCATTTATATCATGATCTGATCACCATGCTCATTATATCCCACATTAATGGGGTTATTGGGATAACAATACAAAAGGTTTGCTAGGGTAGACCCTCTTCCACCCAGTCTCAGCCCCCCCTGAACCAAACTCAGCCCCCCCCCCCGAATCAAAATCCTGGCTACGGCCCTGTCTAGAGGATATTGCACTTCCAATTATAAAGTGCAAAGCAAGTCTACAAGATAATTGCACTACAGATTGTAAAGTGCAAAGCAGGTCTAGAGGATATTGCACTTCAGTTATAACGTGCAAGGCAGGTTGGAAGGTATTGCACTTGATGATTAATAAAACTTACTAGTTTATAATAGTAAGGTGCAATAATGAGATAACAAAAGTACTAACCATATAAACCACGGACCAGGACTTAAACATAAACCCAATTGTAGCAGCAGCAGAATATAATATCAGTTGACAAGACAATAGTTATGGCTGATAGTAATGATAGGATACCAAGATCTCTTAATATTGGTCGGACTTCCAAAATGATGTTCAATTCAGCTATGAGTGTATAGCAGCAACAAAATAATAAGGGATGACTTCACTGGAACAGAACTGGGCCAACTGGTGCACCAAGAGACCCGTGGAAGCAATCCGACACCAACTGAACTCACAGTCAACCCTCTACCACCCCAAGAAAACTAGGTCCCTTACTAAGCTGCTAAGACCTCAAACTGATGATAGCAACGGCTACAGGCCATAAACAAGCCTTATGGAGGTCTAAAACTGGAACAATGTCTCTGTTAAGGTGTTAGAAGCCACTCAGATGTAAGGAGGCCTCTAAGATGGCTACTGAAAATTAGGCCTCTAAGATGATGGCGTGGATGGTTTCCTTCTGTTTTCCACACCCCCAGTCTGGAGGGAAGGGGACTCCTCAACGATGAACAATGAACTGTGCTCCTCTCTTCCCAACCCCCCGACCAGTGGGAGGGGGGGTGTTCCTAGGTGGCAAAACGGCTCCTCTCTTCCCCTCCCCCGGTCAAAACAGCGAGCGGTGCAGAAGGCTCAAACGGAGGCAGGCCCACTGAATGGGCTTGCTTGTGTGGCGAGGGGGCTCAGAGGAAGGCACGCTGTATGGCCCATGTGCCCCAACAAAGCACACAAAGATTGCAATGTAGATTACATTCTTCACCTTTACTGGAAACAATAAATATAATTTGCTTGAGGTGATGTCATACACCTTGAGGAAACTTGATTTTTTATTGTTAGATGTCTCACGTAATCAATATAGTCTATGACTGCATTTATTGATGTTTGGGGGTGTGGACTGCTTGCAGCTTTTGAGATCTTGATTTAAGAAGCAAGCATGCCAACGGCTTGGAGACATAAACTAAGTTTTATTGTACAAACTCAATTCAAAGATGGGACAGAGTGCTAATGTAACCTGGCGACATCTTGGATGTTCAAAAGAGGACTCATGGGAAGAAGAGGTGAAGAAACATCCCTAAGAGACTCAGTTTACACTACAGAAGAGTCAGAATAGGTAGCAGATAGGTCACACATAATATCTAACCCTATTATTACTGCTCACTGTAGTGTACAGCATTAGCCATTATTGCATTAGAGCTCTCTGTCTAAGAGTTCAAATTATCCCTTTCTTTAGTGTAAATCCCAGGATTGCACAGTATGGAACCATGGTAATAGAAGTGGAATTCTAGCTCTGTGATCGTTTAATGTCAAAAGGACCCATGGCAATTAAAGCACAATCATAGTAGTATAATTATAAAATGTGAAAGGGTCCATAGCTGAAAGTTAGCATAAGGGATGTGTGCATAATCAACACATACTTCTCTGTTATTTCCAAAAATGATGATGGCAAACAGTGTTCTTCCAACTGTTGCAAGAATTGATTTATTATTATTATTGCAGTTTTGTTGTTCATACAAGAACCAAAAATCAAAACCAAAGAGAAATTTGGAAAGCTGGAAACCAGGCCCAGATGAAAAGTCAGATGGGAAAATATAAGAGCAAATCTAGAAACAGAAGACCACAATTTAGATAAAACTTTGCTACTCAAGCAAATGTAATTGGGAAAAAGAATAGTAAACTGTGATCCATTTCAGTGTCCCAGATTTCAGTGAAGGCCCTGATCCATTTTTTGGGAGCCTCCCAAATTTGGGAGGGCAAATATCGGTCTTTGCTCTGGGGTGCCAAAAGATTAATTTTCTATCTGGCCCATTATGGTGGTGGGGAGGGGCTTCCCATCATTTTAGGCATTTAAGCTGTTTCTACTTTAAGGAAGAGGTGCTGTAGGCCAGTCTTTCTCAACCAGTGTGCCGTGGCACACTAGTGTGCCGTGACAGACCTCCTGCTGTGCCGCGAGAAAAGCTCTCTGCCCCCCTTCCTCCCCCCTCCTGCCAAACTCCTGCTGCTTGGGGGAGGAAGGGCTGGGCAGTGGCGAAGAAAAAGAAGAAGGGACCGGGGCGCTGCCTCCTTCGGCCGTTTTCCCAGCCAGCCTCCAATCCGCCATGACTCCCACCATGACTCTCGCCCCTCGCTCACTGAAGCTGCGTGGAGGAGGAGCCCTGCCCACTGAAGCCCGTCCACCGCTCATGCTCCTCCTCTGTAGGAGAGCTGAAGCTTGGGGGAGGGGGCGGGGCATGGCACGGCCTGTAGGAGAGCTGAAGCTGGGGGGAGGGGGCAGGGCATGGCGCGGCCTGGCTCTGCCCTCCCTTTGGCACTCCCAGCAGCTGCTCCCGCCTTGAGGGGGCAGTGCCAAGCCAGCATTGTGCTGGCTCTGGCACCGCTGGCTTGGCACTGCCCCCTCAAGGCTGGAGCAGCTGCTGGGAGAGGTGAAGCCGGGGATAGCAGCTGCTGGGAGAGATGAAGCCGGGGGTAGCCTGGCTCCGCCCTCTCCCTGGCTTTGGCACTCCTAGCAGCTGCTCCCAGCAGGCCACCAACCCCCAGCCGTTCTTTACTGTGTTAGTGTCATTTTGTGTCATTTTGGTTGGTGGTGTGCCCCGGATTTTTTTAATGTTAAAAGTGTGCCGCGGCTCAAAAAAGGTTGGGAAACACTGCTGTAGGCAAGCCTGTGTGTTTTCTCTCCTGGGCCTGCACCACACCACACACTCTCTCCAAGGCATTTTAAGGAGGCTTCTTAAACTATTTCTACTCTAGAAGAGAGGCACTGTAGGTACTGACACATGTGGTTTCTCTCCCACGTCTGCACCATGCCACCCACTCTTTCCAAGGCATTTAAATGAGTCTTCTTAAAGCTGTTTCTACTCTAGAGGAGAGGCACTGCAGGCAGATACACACACATTAAGGAGGCTTCTTACTGGTGTCTACTCTAGAGGAGAGGGGCTGCAGGCAGGTGCACACACTTCTGTTTCTACTCTACAGGCGCTGCAGGCAGGCACTCGTGCTTTCTCTCCCGGGCCTGCACCATGCCACACTCTCTTTCCAAGGCATTTTAAGGAGGCTTCCCCACTTCCAGGTAAGGAGTGATGCCCTTCTGGAGCTATCCTCCCTGGGCTTCCTGCAAACCCCCCTCTTTTTTCCTGGCACACTTCAATCTCTGTCCTTTCTGCTCTGGGTTTAATGCTTCCTTACAACGGTTTCTACTCTCTAGAGGAGAGTTAACTGGTACTAGTTTTCATGGAATGACGTTTTCTTTTTGTTTGCTGGGATTACTAAAAAAAGATTAAATGGTGATACTGAAAAGCAGAAGAGGAGCCGGGATTGGCTCCCACTTGCTTTCATGTTGGGCAGGTTTTTGTACCGGGAGGGCCCTTACCATTACAGGCTCCCAAGGTACCAAAGGTACCAAAGGAAAACCGATCCACACATAAGTCTAATAAAGAAGTCCTCCTTTATTCCTTCCTGTCCAGGAGAAGCTAAGGGCTAGCCTGGGAAGAGCCAGTGTAAAAGGTTGTTCACTGTAAAACTGCAGTTACATAGCCTGTCACATGGGGCAGCATCGAGCAGTTCTGGATACTTTAGTGCGAAACTGTAGTACTGGCCTCCACTATTTGAGGCAGTGTTGAGCAATTCCTGCATTGTGCTTGTTGATTCATTCACAGCCTGTGCTGTCAAAATAAAAGGCATGGGAAAAGATTGTGGTAGTATTAGCGATAACAATAATGGACTTTATGAGAGCAACAGTTCACTATCTTAGAAGCAAACTATTGTGTCCGGAAAAATGCATTTACAGCTCGTCTGCCTTCCAAAACATGGGTTAATAACAAATCAAAGCAAACACATATCCAAGGCCAGCAAATCAATAAATACTCCTTTGCTTGTCCTCCAACTGAATATAGCAGAATGGACATAAAAGAACTTTGCCCACCTCTAAAAAAATATACGCAAACCTAAATGAAAAGAATATTAGTCACTTTAAAGGAATTAATCCCTGACGGTTTAGTCCTTGAATGTAGGAAATGAATCATTACAATAGTTTTCTCCCTGCTTTTTGCCATTTCTGCTTAGTATTCTTTTTTATTTGAAACATTCCAGATAATTTTCTTGCGTGGAAAGATGCAACATTTTTTCCATGTCATCATCATTATTAACAGTTTTAGTAGTGGTTGTGGTGCTTCATTTTTTTCCCAGTGATTGGAACCCAAAGCAGCCCACAACAAAAAAAAATCCAATACAATTAAACAAAAACTATATATCTTTCTGTTCTGTTGGGAACATTTAAAGAGTCTGTGAATGTCTCATTGATCTTCTATTCTTCCTGACTGCGGCTTCTGGAATATCAAGAAATATCAGTCAGCGAGAATAGAAAATGTTCCTTTCATACCTATTCATTATTTATTTCCCACCAGAAATATGGGTTTCTAAACATTTGGGAGACACACACAAAGAATCATAATGCATCAATAAGATTCACAGATGAAAATTGGGACACTTGTGGCCAAGCAATTTCAGAATGTAGACAAGATGACAGAAAATTTTAATGAGGAAGAACATACAAGTTAGGAGAGCTCTGTGAAGCATTTGCTCGGTTCTTCACAGACAAAGTCGCTTTGATCCGCTCTGGCTTTGACCCCATATTAACGGCAATCTCTGAGGATGTAACACAAGCACCTGCTTGTCCAGTTTTAATGGATTCATTTCAATCTGTGCAGCTGGAGGATGTGGACAAGATTCTTGGAGAGGCGAGAGCGACCACATGCATCCTAGTCCCCTGCTCATGCTGGCTGATAAAGGAAGCCAGAGGGGATTTGGCAAGGTGGATGAAAGTAGTGGTCAATGCCTCCTTACAGGAGGGCAAATTTCCAGTGAGCCTAAAAGAGGCTGTTATAAAACCACTGTTAAAAAAAACCATCACTTGACCCCACCCAATTGAACAACTTTCGGCCAGTTTCCAATCTCGCCTTCTTGGGCAAAGTCTTGGAACATGTGGTGGCCTCACGGCTCCAGGCATTCTTGGTACACACTGATTATCTAGATCCGGCACAGTCTGGCTTTAAGTCGGGACAAGGTACCGAAACAGCCTTGGTTGCCTTAGTAGATGATCGTCACCAGGAATTAGACAGGGGGAGTGTGTCTCTGTTGGTTCTGCTAGACCTCTCAGTGGCCTTTAATACCGTCAATCACGGTATCCTTTTGGGATGCCTCAGGGACATGGGGCTTGGAGGTACTGTTCTGCAGTGGCTCCGGTCCTTCCTTGAGGGACAGTCCCAGAAGGTGTTGCTGGGGGATACCTGCTCATCCTCACAACCATTGACTTGTGGGGTCCCGCAGGGGTCAATATTGTGCCCCATGTTGCTTAACATTTACATGAAGCCGCTGGGAGAGATCATTCGGAGTTTTGGGGTCAGATGTAATCTGTACGTGGATGATGTTCAGTATCACTCCTTCCCACATGTCGCTAAGGAGGCTGTGCAGGTCCTGAACCGGTGCTTGGCCACTGTGTCGGTCTGGATGAGGGCAAACAGATTGAAACCAAGTCCAGACAAGACAGAGGTACTCCTGGTCAGTTGAAAGGCCGAACAGGGTATAGGGTTACAGCCTGTGTTAGATGGGGTTACACTCCCCCTGAAGACACAGGTTCACAGCTTGGGAGTGATCCTGGACTCATCGCTGAGCCTGGAACCCCAGGTCTCAGCGGTAACCAGGAGAGCTTTTGCACAATTAAAACTTGTACGCCAGCTGCGCCCATTCCTTGAGAAGTCTGACTTGGCCACAGTGGTCCACACTCTTGTTACATCCCAAATAGGCTACTGCAACGCACTCTATGTGGGGCTGCATTTGAAGACTGCCCAGAAGCTTCAACTAGTCCAACGGTCGGCAGCCAGGTTGCTCACCGGAGTGACGTACAGGGAACATACAACTCCTTTGTTACACCAACTCCACTGACTTCCGAGCACAATTCAAAGTGCTGGTTTTAACCTTTAAAGATCTAAATGGTTCTGGCCCAGACTACATGTCCGAATGTATCTCCTGCCACGAACCATCATGAAGTTTAAGATCTTCAGGAGAGGTCCTGCTCTCGATCCCACCACTATCGTAAACGCAGTTGATGGGGATGAGAGACAGGGTATTCTCAGCAGTAGCCCCTTGCCTATGGAATACCCTCCCTAGAGAAATCAGATTGGCCACCTCGCTCTTGTCTTTTAGAAGGAAAATCAAGACCTGGTTATGGGACCAAGCATTTGATCAGTGAGCAGCAAGTGGAAGAAGATCACACAACTTATGGCAATGACTTGACCCGGACTGGTTTTTGGATTTTGGTTTTAATGGATGTGTCTTAATTAATTGTTTTAATTGTTGTTTCAATATTTTTAATATTTTGATTGTACTGTGGTTGTTTATATGATGCTAGCATCGTATGATGCTTTTGTTAGGCAGCCTTAAGTACCCCTTTGGGGAGAAAAGGGTGGGGTATAAATATAGGAAATAAATAAGTAAATAAATTAGGAGTTTGATTTTAGCTAAGCCTAATAGGAGCTAGTCTACATGAGCAAGAAAGCCTGGATCCAGCCAGAATAGGCTCCTTGCTGTCCTCATAATGTTCAAGTATTTCTACTAAGTATTGCAGGTCTTACTGGTCTAAATCAGTTTTGCTCCACTTCAGGAAAAGTCAAGGGATGCACATGATGCACTTCAGAGCATCCCATGGCTTTGGGGTCATCTGTACAGCTGGATCAAATCTGATTCAAACTGCTCTTCTATCCAGATGGGGCATCAGCACTACCACCTTTTCTCTGAACTCAGGCGTGTTGACAGTTACATGGAGGTTGAAGTGAGGGTCTTGGACACCAGTGTGAGACTAGAGCAGGTTTTGACAGGTGCATATGGCCAATCTGGATCATTTTTGCTTTGTACTGGCCATAGACTTGCCAGCCAGCATAGGTACATCCTGAGAAGTGAGAGATTTCTCCTCTTCTCTTTTTCTTATTGAGCTAATTCCATGTCAACTACTTTGAACTTACTTGGCGGCAACTGAAGTAAACTGGGGACAAAAGGGGAAGAGACAAGAGAAACAGGACAATTTAAAGGCAGCTGAAAAGTGGGACAAAAGCAGAGTAACTGGAGATGTCCCTATGTCAGTATTTCCCAACTGGTGTGCCGTGGCACACTAGTGTGCCGTGAGCGATCATCAGGTGTGCCATGGGAAATTGGAACCTCCAATACCCTTTCTTCCCCCTCCTGCCAAACACTTTTTCTTCTCCACTCGGGCTCCCTTCTTCCCAGCCTCGCTCTGCTCGCTTTGCCTCGCTTTGCTCACGCTGCCGCTTCTGCTGCCATTTTGATCCAAGGGGGCAGCATGAGTGTGTTCAGGAGGAGGGGGGAGGAAGATGTGACCCATGCAGGCGCTACTGCGTAGACTCACCGCACGTCTTTCTCCCTCCCGAGTGGAGAAGAAAAAGTAATTATTCGGCAGGAGGGGGAAGAAAGGACGCGAAGGGGAAGGGGGAGGAAGAGGTCTCTGTCGAAAGCTGGCATGGGCAAACTTGGACCTTCCAGGTGTTTTGGACACCAACTCCCACCATTCCTAGCAGCCTCAGGCGCTTTTCCTTTTTCCCATTCAGCCACTTAAGCAGGAAAGGGCCTCAGGCTGTTAGGAATGGTGGGAGTCTTTCTGCCATTCCTGCCAGGATATCTATGTTGTGTTCATCAAAACAGGCCCAGGTTTCACACTGATTGTATAAATACATTAAAAAACATATTAACTATATGTATTACTGTGCTAGAGTGTCATTTTGTGCCATTTTGGTTGGTAGTGTGCCCCAGGATTTTGTAAATGTAAAAAATGTGCCACGGCTCAATAAAGGTTGAAAAACACTGCCCTATGTATTGGGATAGACAGAGAATAGTTTTGTATTTTGTGAAATTTCTCAGGGAATTAGACTGAATTTTATATATGTGTTCTTTTCTGTGTGGCCCTACATTTCTTATTTTTAAAAAATACTTTTCATGAAAAGTTTTCAACAACATTAAAATTGTGCAAATATACAAAAAAAGAAAAAGGGGGGAAGAAGAGAGAAATACACACATTTAAGGTAAAGCATCACAGAGAGAGCCTAAAGAATAAAGAAAAATATCTCTTCTTACTTTCATTAGTATATAACATTCAAGTTCTTTCAAGCATCTCTAAATATGATTTTCTTCTTTCCAATCCATGTTACATTTTTTTTCTCTCAACAAAGATTTTTTCTTCTTCATCAGGTTGATGATGTATTTAGCATTAAAATATCATTCAATATCTTTCTATATTCCTATCAGACATCTGAGCCATTACATCCTTTTACATCATTAAGTAGTATTCAATTTCTAAGCTTTAATAACAGTGGCTTGTTAATATGATTACACAGTACTGATCCTTACTAAATATAACTATAACTATAACTATACATATTATAGTGCCACTATTGATAAATTCCCCTACAACTCTGGAGATTCTTCTTTTTATTTAAACTCCAATATTTCCAGCAAGGTTCGTCTTATAAAATCCTTTATGAGATTATGTTCTCTTCCTGTTTCTCATTGTCTTAAGTCTGTAATCCTATAACCTTATTTCCACTAGACATTATTTTTCTATTTCATTTTAAAAGTGACCCTTCCTTTCCCTTCCTCCTAACCATGACCCTCTTCTCGGACCTCCTTTTTTATATATTAAATCCATCTCCTTCCAATTCTCTGGGGGGATATATATATATATATATATATATATATATATATATTCTGGAACAGGATGCCTTCCCTTTTTGTACTCTGAACCTATTATCACCAGCCAATCCTTTCATTAATTCCTCCTAGATTTGTTGCTAATTAGGGAATACTCCCTGTAAGGACTCGCCCATCTTTATCAGGCTGAGGCCTGGGTAGCAGTTTGGCCTCCCTGGTAAGATAGTATATCTATATCAGAGAGAGAGAGAGAGAGAGAGAGAGAGAGAGAGAGAGCTGCAGGGGAGTGGCTCAGAGTGAAGGGGAGGGACCAGGTGACAGGAGGGAAAAATTGTAGTATTTTTAGTCAGAGGAGAGTGAGCAGTCAGTGAAGATGGAGGTGTCTTGGAAAACTGGCAGGAAAAGTTCTCTAGGGAGCTGACAGGCAGTCAGACACAGGCTTTTGATCTCTAGGGTAGAGATTGGCTCACATCTCTGGGAAGCCAGCTACAGGGAACTCTAGAAGAGAGTAAGATAGCTAGGGTGCTTCTGTAGGTCTGAGTGGATGCTCAGGGAACTAACTAGTTCAGTTAGTTGAGGAAACTCACTACTAGTCTTAGGATCAGAGTGAGGGAGTTATTGTTGTGAAAGACATTACAGCTGTCTAGTTCTGTTTCTAAGTTTTAAACATACAAGTTTATGAAACCACCAAGCTATTGTGCCCTTCTTGAAAACCATTTACGCTTCTGTGCCTTTTAAAGTTACCTGTTCCAACAATAAACCTTTTGATCGTTAACTTTTAAAGAACAGCCTTTCCTGTGCCTCATTCTGTCTAGCAGTTAATTTAACAGCTCCAGGGTGGTGTCAGTTCCAGCGTTTTGGCGGATTTTATTTACCTCAGTTCTTCTCCCAGTCCTTGTTAGTATTAGAGCCAAGGCTGGTGCAGTGTGTTTTGATCTTTACAAAATCCTAAAGGCTATTTTTTAGGTTGGTGGCAGTGATAGCCAAGTGGTTCAAGCCCAAGTCCCTATATCAGTTCCAGACTATGGAGCCCCCAATGGTGCTATGGGTTAAACCCTTGTGCCGGCAGGACTGAAAACATACAGGTCAGAGGTTCCAATCCGAGGAGAGCACAGATGAGCTCCCTCTGTCAGCTCCAGCTCCTCATACTGGGACATGAGAGAAGCCTCCCACAAGGATGATAAAACATCAAAACATCTGGGCGTCCCCTGGGCGATTTTCTCAGACCAGAAGTGACTTGCAGTTTCTCAAGTCACTCCTGACATGTAAAAAAAAGTTCCAAACTAATCTCTCCCTACTTCATCCCTTGCACGAAAATTCCCATTTCCCACTCCAGAACCTCTTCACCCCTCTTTTCTATGAATATGAATGCCTTGATGGGGACTAAGGACTTTATCACACGAGGCAGGAAAACTTACATTGAAGCAATCCATTACACAACACCTGCTGTTGGCTAACCCTGTTCTCTCTCACACACTCACTCACTCACTCTCCTTGTTATTCTCAATTTGTTTATTTAATATTTTGAAGAAATTTGTTTTTTAAAAAATAAATTGTTGCTGCAGCTGCAAAATTGCATACTCATTACCACCACCATTATCGCAGAGCAGTGGAAGAAAAGAAGGCAGAGTTACAACAGTATTTGGAAATACAATTGCAGGACCATGGATCGACAAATCAGAGTACTTATGTGAATGAAGAAAGGTGCAGTACTGAAGGTGCTCATGCTAGTATGGTATTGGAAATCATGTGACTGCCATGAAATAGCAGGTTCATGAAATAAAGTCCTTTGGGAAATTGTGTTTAGATCCACCGAAATCAAAATCTCTTAAACTTACTTTCCAAGAGTGGTTCTACACAAAACTAGCCAAAGCACTCCAAATATTCCACAAATATTATGGTTTACTTCCCACACCTTGGAACCATCCTCCCAAAAGAAACAAACAAAAACCATTGAAAGTTGGCCAGAATGGAGACTTTAAGACACAACAAACAGTGCATGGGGAAATGATGGTTCAGCCTCCTCTACTCTCGTCTACTTCTGCTTAGAAGGAACCATTTATTTTCACTGCATTACTATGTACATGCCTAGCAAAATTAATCCTGTTTAAAATAGCCTAAATCTTGTTCATTCCAACTAAAATACAGCAGTGGTATTATTAGGTGCAAGAATTGCACTACATGACAATCAGAGAAGGTGACACCTAAATGACTGTCTATAAAAATTGTGCAGTGTTTTGGGTGGGGGGGTGGTGGTTATTAATCTGTATATCTGTATTCTGTATACCTTTATAAAACGGAATGTTTGTGTGTATGTGTGTATGTGTGTATGCGGAGGGCGGAAGGACGGATATGTGGCAGCTATTTGCATAAAGTCCTTTGATTGACAGCCTCGCCACTCCAAAATTCTAAGGCACCAGACAGAGGGCATTGCTAGCCACTGATTAGCCAGCATCCCAGAATCCAGGCCTCTACATTCAAACAACAGGATTTCTTCCCACTGAGGGGGAAAAAGCCAGCATCCCAGAATCCAGGCCTCTACATTCAAACAACAGGATTTCTGCCTACTGAGGGGAAAAAAGCCAGCAACCCAGAATCCAGGCCTCTACATTCAAACAACAGGATTTCTTCCCACTGAGGGGAAAAAAGCCAGGAACCCAGAATCCAGGCCTCTACATTCAAACAACAGGATTTCTTCCCACTGAGGGGAAAAAGCCAGGAACCCAGAATCCAGGCCTCTACATTCAAACAACAGGATTTCTTCCCACTGAGGGGAAAAAAGCCAGCACCCCAGAATCCAGGCCTCTACATTCAAACAACAGGATTTCTTCCCACTGAGGGGGGAAAAGCCAGCAACCCAGAATCCAGGCCTCTACATTCAAACAACAGGATTTCTTCCCACTGAGGGGGAAAAAGCCAGCAACCCAGAATCCAGGCCTCTACATTCAAACAACAGGATTTCTTCCCACTGAGGGGAAAAAAAGCCAGCATCCCAGAATCCAGGACTCTACATTCAAACAACAGGATTTCTTCCCACTGAGGGGTAAAAAGCCAGCATCCCAGAATCCAGGACTCTACATTCAAACAACAGGATTTCTTCCCACTGAGGGGAAAAAAGCCAGCAACCCAGAATCCAGGCCTCTACATTCAAACAACAGGATTTCTTCCCACTGAGGGGAAAAAGCCAGCAACCCAGAATCCAGACCTCTACATTCAAACAACAGGATTTCTTCCCACTGAGGGGAAAAGCCAGCATCCCAGAATCCAGGCCTCTACATTCAAACAACAGGATTTCTTCTGTGAAAACAAAATGGATTCCTGTATTCTCCTCCCCCTCAACTTTTAGAAAACGGCTGCCTGCCATTCGGCCTTTTAAAGTTACCAATAGCAGGCCATAACATTACAGGTCCCAAAATAGAGTTTAGGGCGGATATGTGGCAGCCACTTTCACAGGCCAGGGCGGATATGTGGCAGCCACTTTCACAGGCCACAGCGACCAGCGCGGGTGATGGACCTGCACCAATCCAATGACTGATCAACACCAAATCTGGCACACAGAGCCCTCATGACCCACTCTACAGCCTGGTGCAGTTTACTGTGAGATGCACCACGGATGATGGGACTTGAAGTACCTTCACTCACTTCCGAAAAACAATGCATCCCTCATCCATTCACCAATACAGACCAAACTTAGCACACAGAGCCCCCATGACCCAATCTACATCCTACTACACTTTGGGGGGGACGGGACACACAGAGATGATGGACTTGCACTACCTTCAGTAATTTCATGATACCACTGCAACTCCCAATAATGATGGATCAAGACTAAACTTGGCACACAGAGCCCCCATGACCCACTCTACATCCTGCTGCACTTCTCAAATGACCCGGACAGGGCCGGGTCCCCAAGCTAGTTTTGTTATAAAAATAAAACTGCAGTTTGATATAACCACAAAACATTATTCATAACTCCAGTTTACATGTACAACAAATCTAAAACTGTAAGCTAATTTACTTTTTGAATCTTCTAGTACTCATACATTCTTGTCAGAGCTGTCTTTATTACCTAATTGGAATTGTACTTCAAATCATAGGGTGTTGGAAATCAGCCTGTGTTTCTGTTTCAGGATCATGGTCCTTCTGCTGTGGGAAATGATGTTAGAAATGATTGCACTGGGGTGCAAGAGGGACATGGTTTGGTCAATGATGTTCATGCAGAGAATGACAGAGACACCAGTTCAAAGAGCAGTTTCTCATGAGAATGTCCCTGCAGGGCATAGGGATGATGGTTTACTCACTGACTCTGTGAGCTCTCAAGATTTGGGTTTTGAAAACAACTTGACACCTGGAGGAATTAATGAGCAGCAAGATAGGGAGCACATGGATAGGTGGCTGGAGTTCAGCCAGGATCGGCAGCTAACTCAAGGGTTGCGTAACTCCTCCAGGCTTCGAGAGATAAGAGCCAGGAATGATAACCGAGGAAAGCGAAACCAGTTTCTGAGTTTTGGGATATAAGGTTTGCCTCAAGGGAAAACTTGTTAGATCAAGCATCATTCCAGAAACCTAGTTCTTACTCCATGGAAGTCTTGCTGAGAAGATTCATATTAAGGGTACTTGTTCATGGTTGGATTTCTTGGTCTTTTTGGAGTTGACTACAAAAGTTTGGACATTGCCTTTGTATCCCGTTGATCCCTGCTTTGGATTAAACCTGCCTTGGATTGCCTTTGTATTCTATTGGACTCTGCTTTGGATTACTTTGTTTCTGCTGATCTTTCTACTTTATTGGGACTTCTATATTTTCTTATAAGCATTTATTCTCAACTGGCTATTTTACTAAGCTTGAATAAAAAAAAGGATTGTTTTTTCCTATTCATCGTGTGGCGTGTTTAAAGTCAGAGGGTTATTCCTGCCCTGGAGTGTGCTACAAGCACACCTTTATTAAAGCTGCTGCTAGATTTTATAGTTGCTGGTTTTATCAAATTTTCTGTTATTTTAGCTACGATATAGTGGTTTGATCTGGTATGGAAGAAAGTCCATGAAGGTAACACCATACATTTTATTTATTTTTATTTATTTATTATTTGGGTTTACTAGACCGCCCCTCCCGAGGCTCGGGGTGGTTTCCAACATAATAAAATTACACAAACAACCTAAAAACAACATAAAAACATTCCTAAAAACAATAAAATAAGTCATAAAACATCACAGTAGATCAGATTAAGACCGATCTACAGTACAGATTACTGTATTGGGTGACACCAAGCCTAGTGAAACCACTAAAACAGAGCCCTTGACACTTAAAAGGCCTTCTGTTATCAGGTTTTTTTCATGGCTAGGGAAGCAACAGTGCAATCCTTGTAGAGTTAGCCTCTTCCATCCTAGCTAGCATGCTGAAAGGTACAGGGGACAGTTTTACCACTTTACTGGCATGAAAGCCACTAAACCACTGTTAGGGAGCTTATAATAATAAGGCTGTGGCACTCAAGAGACAGGGTTATTTCTTCACTTCCTAAATGAAAAAAAAGATGTTGCCTTGTAACTCTTCCAAAGCTGGCCAACTTTATATTTCTTCCCCTCTTTCCTGGAGGGAAAATGAAATGCTAAAGAAGATTTTCCACTGCACCAGAGCAGATAATAAGGCAATTAAAGCTTTTTAGCACTGTGAACATTGGACAGACTACAAGGCTCTGAAGAAATCCATCATGTTATTTTCCCCCCTTTAACAGAGGGAACAAGTGAAATAGTGCAGTCTTTAGTAAAGAGTTTTTGATAGCTCACTAACGACAGTCTTGGTACCAGAGGGTAATGTCATTACAATATTGAAGAAAGGGGAAGGGTTAAGAAGAGGGCATGTTTTACCTGATTCACAAGTAGTTTATTTGCTAATGTGTCTCAAGGTAGATTGGATGGAAAGGTCAAGGCTATTTTCTGTTGGGACCAGCTGCGGATGGCCAGAAATTGTGCTTGCAGCCAAAATATATGCATCAATAAAAGCTAAGCAAAAGGTCAAGATTTGGGCAGTTGGGTATGACACTATGTTCTGCAACTCGGGATGCATCAATATTGTTGAACAAATGTAGTTTGTCTACACTTTAACTGCCATGACTCAATGCTATGAGAAGATGGAAGTTCTCATTTCACAAGGTCTTCTCTGCCAAATAGTGGTGGTACCTCATCAAACTACAAATCCCAGTGTAACGGCTCAAACTTCATCAATAAAGTAAGGACACACACTCAGGATGATGCTGGTAATGGACCTCCATTTATTGCAAAGGACAGCAATACTTTTGATGCCAGAGATGGCATCACAAGGAACAAACACACCTTTTATACCAAACACACTCCCATAACCTGTCCATCACCCCAAAGGTCCATCCCCCTTGGCCCAGTATGATGCAACCTGCTGCAAGCTTGCACCAAGTGTGGTGTGGCCTCCAAGGACAGCTCTCAGCCTCACTCAGACATGTTTACATAACAGCACCTGGAACATAATCACTGTAAGGGCCAAAGGTCACAGCATACCAAGCTGAGATTCCTTGGTCCTTACAAATTGCCCACCTCCCCCTCGAAGGGGTTCCAAAGGACACTCAATTACTTAAAGCTCATGTCTCAATCTCCAAATCCTACTCTACATCCATCCCTTGTATAACAAAACAACAACTAGTTCTAAGATCTACACAGCCTTACTTCAATCACCACACATACTGGAACAGAAACTAATATCTCCTTCTGGCACTCAAGACTCTCTTCTAATCTTGCACTCCCCCGTGTGCAGCTGCCTCACAAACATTCCTAGAGCACACGTGCCTTGCCTGCCCAAGGCCAACTTTTACCTTCAATCACCTCCAAGCATTCTAAAACACTCCAGACATTACTACAACGCCCATCATTCTGCACTGTCCACAACTGCACCGTCCACAAAACGCCAGACCTCCACCCGAACGCCTTCGGGCTGGCAAAACTCACCAACTTCTCAGACAGAACACACTCAGTTCCCATACAGCCAAACAGCCTGGCAGTACCCATTCAGCACAGGCCATAAATCACACTCCTGCACAAACTCTCAGGTACTCTCACCAACAACAATCCCTGGAAGTCCTGGTTGAATTATATCCAACCAAACACTACCCCAAAGCATGCACAGGAATAAAACATCTGCGCATCTTTACACCACAAACCAAAACCACACTTCTACAGCTAAAGGAATCTCACCCCTACTATTCACACAATCACCATTACTATTCACACAATCAAGATTCCAAGCCCCATAACTTCCAAAACCTCCCACTGCAAAAGCAGGAGGTACTAACAAAACTACAATTCTCAATAAGCCATTGACCACTACACAATCCATCAAAACACACATCAACAAGCTGAACCTATTGCACAGGACTAAGTCAACTGTGCCAAGCTAACCACACATAAAATCCAATCCCCTTGCCACCTTGACAGAAGGCACTTACCAACCTACAATCTCCCATGCGGCAAAACACATCTGTCTAAACTATCTAGCCATCACCCACGTGGGAATGAACCATCCACGTGAAGCAACACGCACACACACATCCAAATTCCAACACACAATCCTTTGAACTCTTATTCTATGAACAAACTAATACACCTCCTCACATGGCAAGAGGTGCCTGGAAAACTACAATTCCCTACTCATAATTAACATCTGCCTAATCTATACAAGCCATCGCTTACGTGGGAAAAGAAACATCCACGCTAAGCGACGTATACACAAAGCTAACTCTTATTCCACCTAACACTAAAGAAAGGAAAGTTACTAACCCCCTCAATAAACATATGAAATAAACCTCTTCTCTCAATCCTCTGCCAAAGGACAAAAGCCTGAGCAAAACTCCTCCTTAAGAAACGAACCCATTGGCATTTCATTAAACATAATAAAACATACATTGTCAACTTCTTATGTAATGCAGTGAAACTCTAATGCACATTTCTAAGCATCATTGCAACACATGTATCTAGCCAAACCCCCAATTCTGCATGCATTATGGGAACATCTTGCATACATGAAAATAATAATTCTTAAACCTACAAACTGCATAGCACACATGAATATTGCATCAACTAGCATCATAAACCTATACATTTCTAAACTCCCTCAGTGTGCAAACCTTAAATGTTTATTATGCACTCAAAAGCTTAAGCAAAACATATTAAGAATACTTTACACACATGAGATAGTCATCCTGCATTCTACAATCTGTAAACTACACAATACATGTAAAATTCAAAAGGATGCACTGAAATTTCAATTAGGCTCATAACTTTACATTACTAAGTGAAATCATAATGAATATTTACAAAGTCTCAGCGTCATACAATCCTGGTTTCGGCACCATCAATTCCTGTCCCAACTAAGCATGGGATTTCTCTCAAGTCACACTTGACCCCCAGGACACATTCTTTCCCCAAGAAAGTACAATCAAGCAGGGGCATATACATTTCTTTCACCTTGCCACCCCCCAGAGTCAAACCTAACACAGTTACCATCGAAATGCTAGTCATCAGTTCAACTTCTGGGGCCTCAAAGTTCCACATGCTCCACAGTTCACCTTCCGACCCATCAGGGGTTTTCGCCCAAAGTTCGGCCACCAGAATCTTCTTTGAAGAACTTTATTCAAATCCCATCAGACTCCAACCCCCCGAAAGACATAAGCTTGCCCCCACCAGGATCAACAGCAGGGGTGGATCAATTGGCAAGATTCTCAAACTCCCCACAACACATTCTCTTGATCTCATCACCCCGGCCGGCACTGCAACCACGGAACTTGCCAACACTTCACTCTCCTTGCCGATAGGAAAAGCTTCACTCACGAACACAGCCTTCTCCTCACAGCTCAGTAGAAGCACCGACATCTCTTCCACCTTAACTGGACAGGCCCCAATCAGCATCTCTCTCGACATCTCAGGTTGCACTCCTTCGTCGGCCCCAGGCAACACGTGGACGGCCTCCACATCCAAGACCCTTTTCTTCTTTACCGGTCCTACTTCAGGCAGCTGAGATCCTGGGGCGGCATCCACTGCACTGCTCTGCACATACACATTGTAAAGGGGCTTTTCCTCTGCAGCAACAACTCCCCATTCATCCTCGCAGCACAAGAAGAACAAGGCGGCAGACCAGGCCAGTGAAACCCCAACATTGTGAAGAAAGGGATCTTGTAGCCCCCCTCTTTCCTCTGTAAGCTGAGAAACCTTCTGCACACTTTCTCCTTCTTCCTCCTGCTTAGCACTTTCGATTTTCAGTTCATCTCTCTCCTGGATCTCCGACTCCCAAGGGGCCCCACCACATTCCCAGGGCATGCTTGCCTCTAGGGAGGAATCGGCTCAGCCTGTTTCCATAGCAATGGGAACAAGTTTACTCACTCCTTGTAGAGCAGTCATCAGGCCTTCCTTTTCTTCATTTACTTCAGGCAACATGCAAACAACCTGGCCTCTTTCCGCAGCATACTCTTCCCTCATTACTTCAGGGCACAGAGAAAGCAGAATTGCAGACCAGGCCAGTGAAACTGACACACTTTGTAGAAGGGGATCTTCCTCCTCCCCACTTCTCGGCTGAAACATCACCTCGCTGCTGGCAATACAGCTCCATGCTACCTTTTCAGGCACACACCATGTTTCTGCCCGGGCCCCTGGGCCCTCCACCATCCAGGTTCCCTCTCTCAGAACCTCAAGAGCATCTGCATACCGGCCTTCTTCTTCTTCCTCTGTGTCTTCCCTCGGAAGCACAGCGTTCAGGCGGCGAGCCTGATCGATGCACCTTTGCAATCTAGCATCCGGTCGCCATGCATTCCATTCTTCCTCGCTCCAAGGCACTTCTTTACGAGGCACGCTCTTCTTTGGTCCGCCTGAGAACCCACCTGAGCCACTGCTTCTCTGGGTTCTTCTCCGGTCCCTCGGGATCCCACCTGAACGGACCCCTGCCAATCCGCTTCTCTGGGTCCCTCTCCGGTCCCTCGGGATCCCACCTGAACGGACCCGTGCCAATCCGCTTCTCTGGGTCCCTCTCCGGCCCCTCGATAGCCCACCTGAACGGACTCACTCCAATCCGCTTCTCTGGGTCCTTCTTGGGCCTCCCCCTCATCGCTCTCCTTCCAGGAAGCCTGGGACAGGCCAACTCCCGTCCTCTCCTTCCCACACAGTCCGCAGAGCTTGTAGGAAGCCATCTCTGGAGCCTCTACCTCTCCCCATGGGAATGGGATGCTCCATCTTCCCGTCTGCCAATTCCAAACGGGGGAAATGACTCCCACCTCATCGGCACCGTCTTCATCTGCATCACTGTCCCAGAAATCTTCGGGACTCACCCATTCCACACTTGAAAAGGGTCTCGACATCGCAGATGTCCTCTAACGACGAGGCTTTCACACCCTCAATGGATCTTTCCACGAAAGGTATATTAGATCTCTGGCATTCTGTAACGGCTCAAACTTCATCAATAAAGTAAGGACGCACACTCAGGACGATGCTGGTAATGGACCTCCATTTATTGCAAAGGACAGCGATACTTTTGATGCCAGAGATGGCATCACAAGGAACAAACACACCTTTTATACCAAACACACTCTCATAACCTGCCCATCATCCCAAAGGTCCATCCCCCTTGGTCCAGTATGATGCAACCTGCTGCAAGCTTGCACCAAGCCTCGTTAGTGTGGTGTGGCCTCCAAGGACAGCTCTCAGCCTCACTCAGACATGTTTACATAACAGCACCTGGAACACAATCACTGTAAGGGCCAAAGGTCACAGCATACCAAGCTGAGATTCCTTGGTCCTTACACCCAGGTTTCCACAGCATTGATATATGGCAGTTAAAATTGTGTCAACCATATTCATTCTACAGCGTAGATGTATTTTCATCCAATCTAACAATACACGAGTGGGCAATGTAGGGTCCTTCACAACTTGTTGGATTGCAAATCCTAGCAGGCCTGGCCCACTGTCTCTAGTTGAAAGGTCTAATGAGAGTTGTAATCCAACAACATTCAGAGAGTTGAATTTTGCTCACTTGTGCATGGATTTGGAGTAGTCGGTTCCCTTTGGCCAATCTGGCTTGTTCAACTTGACTGGATGGTCATAATGGTAAGGATCCAGCCATCACATTTTTTCATCCGTTACAGCAGTGTTTCCCAACCGCTGTGATCTTTCCACGAAAGGTATATTAGATCTCTGGCATTCTAGTGTGCCATGACAGACGTCCTGCTGTGCCGCGAGAAAAGCTCTCTGCCCCCCTTCCTCCCTCCTCCTCCTGCTGAACTCCTGCTGCTTGGAGGAGGAGGAGGAAGGGCCAGGTGGCGGCAAAGAAAAAGAAGAAGGGGGCGGGGAGCTGCCTCCTTCGGCCGTTTCCCCAGCCAGCCTCCAACCCGCCATGACTCCTGCCATGACTCTCATCCCTTGCTCGCTGAAGCCACACGGAGGAGGAGCCCCGCCCACTTAAGCCCATCCACCACTCATGCTTCTCCTCTGTGGGAGAGCTGAGCTGGGGGAGGGGGCGGGGCATGGCACGGCCTGGCTCCGCCCCCCTCTTCCAGCTTGGGCACTCCCAGCAGCTGCTCCAGCCTTGAGGGAGCAGTGCCAAGCCAGCATTGTGCTGGCTCTGCCCCCCGCTGGCTTGGCACTGCCCCCTCAAGGCTGGAGCAGCTGCTGGGAGAGCTGAAGCCAAGGGGAGGGGTGGGGCTTGGCATGGCCTGCCCCCTCCCCAGCTTCGGCACTCCCAGAAGCTGCTCCCAGCAGGCCACCATCCCCCAGCCATTCTTTACTGTATTAGAGTGTCATTTTGTGTCATTTTGGTTGGTGGTGTGCCCCCGGATTTTTTTAATGTTAAAAGTGTGCCGCGGCTCAAAAAAGGTTGGGAAACACTGTGTTACAGGACCACATGGCAGCCAATCACAGCTCCTCCTCCTATTCAGCATCACACAGCACACAAAGAGGCTGACTACTCACACAGGGTTTCCCTCTGAGCCCTTCCTGTTGAGCCATTGTGATGTGTCTTATGCACTGCTTCCTTACTCCCATTGCTCATACCCAGATTTCCTTGCAAAAAAGAAAGAAAGGGGTCCCAAAAAGAATATTTCTTTAACCCCATTGCTGAAACCCAGACTCCCATAAAGGCAAGAAAGGAAAGCATCCCAGGAAGGGTGCTTCCTTAACCCCCTTGCTCAAACCCAGACTCTCTTGAAAGGAAGAAAGGAAAGGAGCCCAGTAATGGAAAGGGGAGCCTTGTAAGTTTCCCATTGCTGCTAATTGGCCGGATCTTCCTGGATCTTTCAGCTGCCTAGCCAAAAACAGATATTTCCACTAGCTGATTTCCAGGAGGCTTCCAAAAAAATTGATCTGGGTGCCCAATGAAATTCAGATGCCAAAACCGGATTGCCTTCCAGCCAAATTACACAAGCCTATTGCTCACTACTCCATACTCTGACATATGGCCAAGGAAATCTTGATGGGCTGAATCTAAATGGCCAAAAAAGCCTGAAAAGATTGGAAATAGGAAATTAAAAGGTCTTTCTGGACCTACAGATGACATTCCATGCCTTGGAAGGTCCTGTTTACATTAGATTTCATCAAGCTGGTAGGAACAGCAAGCATGACAATTTCAGTGGTAGCTCCCATTTCTCTAGGATTCTGAAGAAAATATACTTGACCCAACATTTGTTCATTTTGGAATGGAATTTTGTAACATTATAGCGATGCTGAGTCCCATTACTGGAAAAAAGACAGGCTATAAATGAATAAAATAACAACAACCACAACAAACAACATCACAGTAATAAGTGTTTTGTTTCAATGTAAGTAAATTTTACTAAAAATGAAGAGGTGAGTTTTTAAATTGCTCTACTTTTCCGTTTGTTTTGTATACACTATGACCCCTATACCTACAGAACTAGTACCCCATACCCACAGCATATCTTACTTGCGTCCAACAAAATATGCTCTCTATAATAATTTCCTAGGTTCCTCCAGGTGATGCGGAGCTATGCTTTTGATGTAAGTTACCACAGAGTCTTGCTGGAGGAATTAGAAAATTCCTAGAGAAGTTATTAAATAAATGAACAAATGAGTGCATATCTAGTAGGGGTGGATATCTCCTGTTGTTATCCTTAGAAAACCGTTATTATTTTGTATTAAAATCAATTTAGACCCTAATTCAACCCGCGGCCAGCAACCCGAAAGTGACGTTTCTAAATCGAAACCGAGTCCACCATTTCTGTAAAGGGCGCGTTATTATGTCGTTTTTATTTCCGCTCTTTCTTATCTTTAACCCGCATTGGTTCTCAGCTGGCGTTATTAAATATGGCTCGATTTTGAAACAGAGCCGGAAAATTGCGCAAGAGTAGCACTTTCAAAATGGAAGCAGCCCCCCCCCCCCCAAGTTTAGAAACATTTTTTTTGGATCAACCACCCCTAATATATAGATAACTAAACATATACATATGGCCTCTGTACCCATGGAACTAGTACCTGCAGTTTCAACTATCTGTATCTGATTAAATATATCCGCCCTTGTAATTTATTAAGTCCTTCGGTGCTTAGGCCTCATCACACTTGAGCATTTTTCTACTTCAATCCACTTTAAATGCCGTGACAGCCTCGTGCAAAATTCTGGGCCTTGTAGTTTAGGGAGGTGCAAGGCTTGCCTAGATGAGTTGTTTAAAAGCCCAGTCCAGAATTCTGCAGAATGCAGTCACAGCATAGGCCCCTTCTACACTACCAAATGAAATCCAAATTATCTGCTTTTAACTGGATTATATGGTAGTGTCGAAGTAGCCACAGAATTGTGCTAGAGGACCTAATACATGCCTAGGAACATTCTAGGTTTTTCAGCTTTAAGATAAAGTCCAGTATATTTAAACATAGTTCTTGGTGTGGTCATATATGTTTCCCAGCTACCTTGGGAAGGTATTATCTTGAGAGGACATTATAAATGCCTTGAATGCATATAAGAATGCATGGGGTTTCATTGGTTGGGGATAGAAGGAATTTTTAAAAAATTGAGGAAAAGCTTGAAAAACTATGTACCTTGTGTGCTAAGAAACACCGAGGAAAAGAATCCTGTACTGCTGATGAACACTGCAATGTGGGATGTATTCTATACAAATGGTACACATTGTCTCTATATATAAAGGAGGTCCCGTCGTCGAACGACTGCCACAGACAGAGAAACCATCCAAGGCAGAGACACCAATCTTGGCAACAAAAATAGGGCTGGCAGAAGCCAGGGTCGGCGGAGGCAGCGTGCCCGCCTCGCCCTCCTACTCGCCGCTTTCTCCATGGGAGGGGAAGGGCGCACGGAAGGACCCTTCCCTTCATTCAGGCCGAGGAAGAGCAGTGAGGAGGGAGAAGCAACGGAGCCTGAAGGCCCTCGGGGAAGGGAAGAGGGCGAGGCCGAGGCTTTGGCGTGCCTGTAGGCCTCGCCTTCCGGACTCCAACTCCCAGGAGCCTCCTCAGGGAAGGGAAGAGGGCGAGGGGGAGGCAGGTAAGGCCTAGATTTATTCTTATAATATTATTTAATCCCACAAACGAACATTACATTTTTATTTATATAGTTTTATTATTACATGTAATTTTATACCCATGGTATTAAATAATAATAAATATAAAATAAAATAACATATAATAATCTATATACCGTATTTTTCGCACCATAAGACGCAGTTTTTTTCTCCCAAAGTAGGGAGAAAAATCAGCCGCTTCTTATGGAGCAAAGATGCAGGCAGGGGGCGGCGCTGGCGCAGCGGGGGCGCGGCGATATACTCACGCTATATTCGCCCCCCCCCCCGGCGGCTCCCGGCGGCTCCCGGCTGCGGCCTCTCATGCCCAGACTCCCGCGCCGTGAACAAGCCAGCCGGCGGCGCGGAGGAACGGGGGGAAGAGGGACTCACGGGGTGCCCTCGCTGCTCAAGGACCCGAGGAGGAGGGGGGGAGGCCACGAGGGCGGCCCCCACGGAGATGCAGCGGCAGCAGCAGCAGCCGCAGCAGCAGCAGCGGAAGGGCCCGAAGTCAGAGGCGCATCTTCGTGACGTCACGAAGATGCGCCTCTGCCGAGGAGGAAGGCCTCGCCGGCCGCGCGCTGTGGGCGTCCGAAGAGAGGCCGCAGGGAGGGAGGGAAGGAGGAAGAGGCCCTGCGGAGCGCTGCGGCCTCTTCCTCCTTCCTCCCTCCCTGCGGCCTCTCTTCGGGCGCATTTACAGCGCTGCGCCGGCGAGGCCTTCCGTTCCTCCTCGGCAGAGGTGCATCTTCGTGACGTCTTCGTGCTGCCGCTGCATCCCTGTGGGGGCCGCCCTCGTGGCCTCCACCCTCCTCCTCCTCGGGTCCGTGAGCAGCGAGGGCGCCCCGTGAGTCCCCTCTTCCGCCCCGTTCCTCCGCGCCTGCCAAAGCCAATGGGAAGGCTGCTTTTGGAGCACCCTGAGCTTCTATTTGAGGGACAACATCTCTACTTGCCACAGTTCAATGCTATGCAATGGGATTTTTAATTTGGTGAGGTATCCTTTGGCACAAATGGCTCGAGGCCTTGTAAAACTACAACCCCCATGATTCCATAGCATTGAGCCAAGGCATTACAAGTGGATTGTTTTCACAGGGGGTTGGATTAGATGGCCCTCGTGAGCTCCCCCCTCCTCCTGCTCCTCCTCGGGTCCACTTTTTGGCTCAAAATATTTTTTTCCTATTTTCCTCCTCTAAAATCTAGGTGCGTCTTATCAGCAGGTGCGTCTTATGGTGCGAAAAATACGGTAAATAAAAAAGCAGCAAAAGAGGCAGGGGGAACCACCTGGAAAGGGCTTCCTAAACTTTCAAGCTCCAGCACCACTGCCACCCTATGCTCTCTACTCAGCACCCCAGACATCCCTGTAGTTGGGCACCGGTTACCAGTACTTTCTGTTGGTAATGAGTTCAATATGCCAAGTTTGGTTCACTTCCATTGTTGCAAGAGTTCAGGATGCTCTTCAGGATGTTGATGGAGGCAGGCAGGATTTTCCCCGGGTACTGGTTGTGGGGGGTCGGGAGCAGGTGAGGGTTTTGCCCTCCTTTCTGCTAGAGATCCCTGTGTACAACTGGTGGGCCACTGTGTGACACAGAATGCTGGACTAGATGGGCTGAGGCCCGATTCAGCATGGCTCTTCTTATGTTCTTATGTTCTCTTTGTGTGTTAACTATAAATCCCAGAAACTGTAACTCCCAAATTTCAAGGTCTATTTTCCCAAACTCCATCTGTGTTCACATTTGGGCATATTCAGTATTAATGCCAAGTTTGGTCCTGATCCAACATTGTTTGAGTCCAGAGTGCTCTCGAGAAGGAGGACCCAACAGCTTCTGAATAGGTGAACTACAACTTCAGCCCAAACTCAAGATCAGTTCCCAAGCACCCCACCAAGACCTTAAGAATTTAACATCATTTCCAACCCAGAATTACATACTCAGACTTTCTCGAATAACTATCTAACACATCTAACCTATCGTTACTGGGGAGAATTGCAGTGGTAAAATGAATCTAAATGTTATACCTATTTCAAAATCTTCCTATAATTAGGGCACAGCAACGCTAAAGAGAATGGCAGCCGGGTACTATGAATCCTGCGCTTGGCATAGTATTAAATAAATTATGTCGAGGGTTCCCCTTAGTCATCTGGGTATGTTGAGAAAGCCTTCTGTACAATAAGAGCTGCTTTCAGAATCAAAATATTTTTCATGTTTCCACTGCTGAGATGTAATTCATGCTACTGACTTAAAAGATTGGCTTAAAATGAATTTCCCAGGTTGAGGTGGTGGGCCATCAGGTAAACAAATCCTCCTGCCTGCTTGGTGGCTGGAAACAAAACTCGAGAAGGAGCCAGACCCAACTGAGATTAAGGAATATATAAAATTAATAAAAATAGATTGAAAGCTTCTGAATATCCTGTCAAAAATTTGATCCGAGACCAAAATACTATCTTATAAATTTAATGGATTGGGATATAGAGAAAAATAATGACAAGCTATTCTATTACATGACAGTGGCAGCAAGGACAGTTCTGGCAAAGAAATGGAAGAACAAAGAACCCCCGACGATGGAAGAATGGTTTATTAAATTAAAAGAATTTATGGATTTGGACTATCTGAAAACTATGGTAAATGGTCAGAAGCAGAAGAATATAACAAATTGCAACCCGTAAGAGATTGCATAAAAGAATTAAATACTGTTTAAACAGGATAAAAATGATAATAACAGAAAATATTACAGGAAGAATGGCAAACATAAGATATAAGATTATAAAGTGAAATATCAAGACTCAAAGGAATCCCTGTGGAATGGACTGGGAGACCTACGGTTATCTTTCTATTCTAATCTATTCCCTCTTCTATTTAACTCTAACTATTTCCTAATCTCTTCTGATCACCCCTTTTTTCCCCTCTACTCCCCCCTTTTTTCCCCTTTCTTTTTTCTTCTTTTCCTTTCCTCCCTCTCTTCCCTCAACTCCCCTTAGCTATCTTTTTCTCTTCATGTCCTTTCTTTTATATTTAATTTCAATCTAATGTTTTATTGTATGAATCTAAAAAGCAACTCAATAAAATGATTTTTTTTTAAAAAAAAGACATGGTACAGAGTATGTAGAGAAAGATGAAGGAACAATCAGTGTAGTCCTCACCCAGAAGATTACGATGAGACAAGCCCTGGATATAAGAAAGCGGTACAAACGGAATCTTGATGAATAGACTAACATAACTCTGTAGTTATTATTATGTTTATATTAGTATGACAACGAAACGGAAACCGATTTTAAGATCGTGGAACTGAGATTTGTATTTTGTAGTTTTAATTGTTAATTTATATGGTTTTATACGATTGTTTTTATCTTATTATGATGTGTTATATGTGGGCACTTGCTGCCGCTTGTTCACCGCCTCGAGTCACCTTCGGGCCTAGCAAATTTATTTATTTATTTATTTATTTATTTACTCGGCTTCTATGCCGCCACTCCCAATATGGCTCAGGGCGGCTCACAGCCAGAAAGCAAGACAAAACACAATAAACATATACACTCTAAAATGCAATACAAAATGCAGGTTAAAAATACACAATAAAACATCATTAAAAACACAGTTAAAATAATTAAGACGGTCTGGCAACAGTGGCATGGCTTGAGGAACCCGCTGGGCCTATACCTGGAAACCCAGCCGGAAAAGGTGAGTCTTACATGCCCGCCTAAACGGGAGTAAGTCATGGATAGCCCGTGTGGCTGGCGGAAGGGCATTCCACAATGTCAGCGCTATGACCGAGAAGGCCCTTCGGCGAGTGGCAGTTATTTTAGCCACCTTAGCGGAGGGGACAGCTAGAAGATTAGAGTCCTCCGAACGAAGTGATCTAGAAGGGTAATATGGGGTGAGACGGTCCCTCAGATACGCTGGCCCCAGGCCGTGTAAGGCCTTAAAGGTGAGAACCAACACTTTGAAGGCAATCCGGTGCTCGATAGGCAGCCAGTGCAGATCCTGCAAAATGGGTGTTATATGGCATCCTGCTGGGGAGCCAGACAGGAGCCGGGCGGCAGTGTTCTGCACCAGCCTGAGCTTCCGGGTTACCGGCAGAGGAAGGCCAACGTAAAGAGTGTTACAGTAATCTAGCCTCGAGATGACCGTGGCTTGGATCACCGTGGCCAGGTCAGACCAGGACAGGTAGGGGGCCAGCCTCCTTGCCTGACGGAGATGGAAGAAGGCAATCTTGCTGACCGCAGAGACCTGGGTCTCCATGGTCAGCTGGGAGTCCAAGTGGACCCCCAGGCTCTTCACGGAAGACAATGGGCATAACGCCGCACCGTCCAGGGTCGGAAGCTGGACATCCCCACCGCCCGGACGACCCGGCCACAAGATCTCCGTCTTCGCCGGATTCACCCTCAACCTACTGGCTCGCAGCCATCCAGTAACTGCTTCGAGGCAGCGCTGGAAATTATCGGGGACGGGGCCATTATTATTATTATTATTATTATTATTATTATTATTATTGGCACAGTCACTACTTCCCAGTAAATCAGTACCAGGAGACAGTTAGGATCCCTACATATTATCTACACTATTGACTGTGTGTGTGTGTGTGTATGTTTATGTGCCATCAAGTTGCTTGGTGACCCTATGGCAACCTCATTAATTTCATAGGCATTTTTGTGCATGCTTTCTCGACTATGAATTGCATCTTAAATGCATAGCACGGCATGCAATTCAAAGAATAACTCTGTGCCAGCCCATACAATGCTCTGGAAATTTGAATTAGGTCAGTTCACTGAAAAAGGGAGATCAAACGAAAGATCTTCCCCAGTCCTAATCATAATGAAAAGTCACTGCCTGAAGCTCCTAGAAAATGTCAGCTGTAACTACATAAACAAACTGTTGGGAGTCCAGCTCCTCAACAACCGAAATTAATGAAATGGAAATTTACCCCCTTCATGCTGATTGCTCTGAAAGAAGGCATCCTGCATTGAAGACCGGCCACCCTAATAACTTTCACATGTCGGCTCATAAACCTGTCTGTTCAAACACTTGTGGGATGCAGGGCAACGGAGTGGAGGTAATGCAGGCCTGTTGCTGAGGGCGACGTAGCGGTAATTGCACTTGGGCTTCCCAGCTGAGGACACTTGATCAGAGCAATACAAGAACACAGGGCTTGCTGCCCCCTTGCTCTAGGATACAATCAATACTAAATTAGCCCTTAATTACAACTCTTTTAATTATTCAGTGTTGACTTATGGTGTGAAGTCAGCAGCTGTAAATCTCTTCCATGCCCTTCACTTCGGTCCTTCCATCTCAGGCTGCTGTACCTTATCTTGGGAAAATATACAGGTGCAATTGGCGTTCTTTTTCATAATTTCACAAGGCTGATCATGGTAAGACGCTGGTCTTCAGCAAGTGGACGAATAAATTTCAAGGCCTCTGGCTATCCCAAGCTGATGTTGCAAGGCAGGAAGTGATTTGTCTTCATTCTGAGAGCAGACCCAGATAATTTCTCTTAGATGGTGGAAATGGATCTGCTGTACAAATAACAGGCAATCCTACACCAAAAGCATGCATACGTCATTTATGCATGAATCAAGTTGGTGGTATAAGATCAGTGCAACATATTCATTTTCAACTTTCTTCCTCCTCTTCCTCTTCCTCCTCTTGTGAATGAGATCTTGGGGTCTTAGGAGACTCTTAGCCAAATATAAGTCAACCACATGAAGTGGCAGTTAAAAAGCTTATACAATCATAGATTGCATCAATACGAGCATAGTACCTAGATCAGGGCTGTTCAACTGCCGGCCCTGCAGGTGTTTTGGACTTCAAATCCCAGAAATCCTAACAGCTGGTAAACTGGCTAGGATTTCTGGGAGTTGAAGTCCAAAACACCTGCAGGGCCGGCAGTTGGACAGCCCTGACCTAGATCATACTACCCTATTTTGCTTTGGTCAGACCTCCCCTGGAATGCTGTGTCTAGTTCTGGGCACCATAATTCACAAAGGATATTAGCAAGCTAGAAGATGTTCAGAGGAGGGAGGAAGGCAACCAAAATGGTTAAAGTTCTGGAAATCATGAATCCCTATGAGGAGTAGCTTAGGGAGCTGGATATGTTTAGCCTACAGAAGAGAAGGTGACATGACAGACAGATTCAAATACTTAAAAGGATATCATATTGAAGATTTTGTTGTTGTTTATTCTATGGTTGCTTCCGATTCTTCGTGGCTTGATGGACCAGCCCATGCCAGAGTTCCCTGTTGGCCGTCGCCACCCCAGCTTCTTCAAGGTCAAGCCACTCACTTCAAGGATGCCACCCATCCATCTTGCCCTTAGTCGGCCCCTCTTCTTTTTTTTCTTCCATTTTCCCCAGTCTCTTTATATTCTCCAAGCTTTCCTGTCTTCTCATTATGTGGCCAAAGTACTTCATCTTTGCCTCCATTATTATTATTATTATTATTATTTCCAGCATTTTTACCCCACTCTTCTTAACCCCCGAGGGGGGACTCAGAGTGGCCTAACAAACACAGTAAAATACAATATAAAAAACCCCAAAACATTCAGCATTAAAATACATTAAAATACAATTAACATTAACACATCATACACATTCATTTAAGTTAAAAACAGTGTTCTGTCCATAAAAAGAGCATTGAGCCATATCCACCAACTTGCCATTAAAATCCAGTCCAAAGTGCTGCCTTGTGCTAGTGTGCAAACGCCTGGTCCCACAGCCAGGATTTCACTTTTTTCCTGAATGCCAGGAGGGATGGAGTTGAATGTATGTTGCTAGGAAGCACGTTCCACAGACGGGGAGCCACCACCGAGAAGGCCCTCTCTCTCGTCCCCACCAACTGCATTTGTGAAGTTGGTGGGAGCGAGAGCAGGGCCTCCCCAGAAGATCTTAAGTTACGAGGTGGGACGTAGCGGCAGATGCGTTCGGACAAGTAAGCTGGGCCAGAACCGTATAGAGCTTTAAAGGTCAAAACCAGCACTTTGAATTGAGCTCGGAAGTGGACAGGCAGCCAGTGGAGCTGACACAGCAGGGGAGGGGGGGTGGTATGCTCCCTGTATGTTGCTCCAGTTAGTAATCTGGCTGCTGCCCATTGGACTAGTTGTAATTTCCGAACTGTTTTCAAAGGCAGCCCCACGTAGAGTCCGTTGCAGTAATCTATTCAGGATGTGACCAGAGAGTGGACCACCGTAGCCAGATATCCTTTCATGTGTTCTAAGAACTTGGGCATGGAACAATGGGTTCAAATTATAGAAAAAGATATTATATCCAAATATTAAAGAATTTCCTGATAGGAAGAACTGTTGGGCAATGCCTTGAAGGTGATGGTGTTCCATTTGTCCGGAGGCTTTTAAAGATGCTGAATGGCCATGTGTCTTCTTTGATTGTGTCTTCTGCCATGGCAAAATAGGGTGGGACTGAATGGTGCTTTTCATCTCTAGGATTCTGTGATTCCATGATTGGAGCTGTACTGTATTTTGTATTGCCCATAATCTATGGTGGGTACATCCAATGAGCTATAACTATTTCATTGTGTCCCCCTATTTTCATAGCCTCAGCTTATCTCCTTTAAGTTATTATGAATGCTTATTTTCTCCAGGCTAGCTGCTTAATGGGTAGATGTAACAAAGCTAGGAATTATAACACTTTGTAAGTAATAAGTATGCTATCCAGCATTATCAATAGTGGCTATTGACTTCCAGGCAACAGAGGTGCTTTGAGTTTTAGTCCAGACTTTAAAGGAACTATCTTTTTTATTCCCATTCTTGCCAATAGGAGAACGATTTAGTTAAATATTTCTTACTTTAAAAAAGGATAAAAAGAGAACAACAAAAAGAAAAATAAGACAGCAAAAAAGACATGAGAGATAGTAAGAATTAAGAAAAGAAGAAAAAGAAAATACATTAATTTTATTTCCAGCCTTCCTAATGATGAATATATAAGACAAAACAAGATCACTTCTTCAGATATAAGTGCAATTTATAGACTTCTACTGCTCAAATTAAGCAACTAATTTAAATGCTGATCAGATCCTACAGTCAATATAATATTCTTGTTTTGCTTCCAAAAAAATGCTGCACAGATTTTTCTCTAATCAAAATTGGTAATTTGTCCATTTCAGCTAAATTCAGAATGAGATATTATAGTGTCCAATAGCTTTGGTATTTTGGTTAGCTCCTTTAAAGTTCAGACTAAAACTCAGAGTGGATTCATTGCTCCAACAAATACAGTATTGTTGTTGTGTAACATGTAAGTTGAACCAATGGATTAATTGTATCAGCAGTGGCTACATCTAGCCATCTCCAGCTTTCTGGGTGTCAGTATTTCAAATGACCTGTAACGAATACATTCTGTATTTGATGTATGAAACTTCCTCTCTTTGCTTGTTCTCTCTGCCAGCGACATGACTCATTTCCAAATGAAGCAAAGAAAATTCGAAAACAGTTCACAGAACTTCTAAAACAGCAATGTACATCATTTTCCGCTAACCTGATTTCCGTATCTCTAATTCAAGAATAATATAATTTCAGAAAGAAAAGGTCAACCCAGTTATGGTACCTTGAGATAATTCATTTCTCTGCTGATGTCAATGCATTGCAGTCTCTGAAGAATTGTGTGTGTGTGTGTGTGTGTGTGTATGTGTGTGTGTGGGGGGGTGTGTGGTGGGATCCTCATAAACTCCTCATCCACTTAAGAACGTTGTTTTGTATCTTTGCTTCTTCTGGTGCAAATGGTAGCCTTTAAAATCCAGCTTCTTCTGTGAAATGAAAGCAGTATAAACAGTTTGATCTTTGTCACTTCAAAGCTGAGTTTGATGTTGTTATTTGCTGTTAAGTAAGTTTCAACTTAGGGCAACCCTATGAATGAGAGACTTTCGTGTGCCCTGATATTCAATAGCCTTGCTCAGCCCTTGAGAACACAGGACCATGATATCAGTCCATCTATAATGTGGCCATTCTCTGTTCCTTCTAAATGTTCAGAAGGAAATTAAATTTCCAAGCGCTGCCTAGTTTTCTCTTTGTTTATTGCCTTCTAGAGTTACTGTATTTCAATGGGTTATGTCACTTCATGATACACCCAAAGTACTTTTTGGATCCATTTATCAATTTATTTACTCTATTTGTATTCTTCCTTTCTCTATCCCGAAGGGAACTCAAGGCGCTTTTACATATGGTAAGTATTCAACGCCTTTGGACAAAAAACAGTTAAAATACACTTATTTAAAAAAAATAAATTAAATGCACATTAAAACAGTGTTTCCCAACCTTTTTTGAGCCGTGGCACATTTCTTACATTTCCAAAATCCTGGGGCACACCACCAACCAAAATGACACAAAATGACACTCTAACACAGTAATACATATAGGTAATATGTTTTTGAATGTATTTATACACTCAGTGTGAAACCTGGACCTGTTTCAATGAACACAACATACATATCCTTGCAGGAATGGCAGAAAGACACACACGAAGGTCTTGCTCAACAGCTGGGAGTTATAGTTCACGCGCAATCAAAGAGCATTCTGAACTCCACCAATGATGGAATGGAATCAAACTTCCTACACAGAACTACCATAACCAAGAGAAAATACTATAAGAGTTTGGTAAGCATTGACCTTGAGTTTTGGAGTTGTAGTTCACCTATATCCAGAGAGCACTGTGATGGGGGGGAGGAAGACGTGGGGCGAGTCTGCGCAGTAGCGCCCGCACAGGTCACGTCTTCCTCCCTCCCCCCTCCCGCAGAAGCAGCAGCGTGAGCAAAGTGAGGCAAAGCGAGCAGAGCGAGGCTGCAAAGAAGGGAGCCCGAGTGGAGAAGAAAAAGTGTTCAGCAGGAGGGGGAAGAAAGCGTATTGGAGGTTCCAATTTCCCACAGCACACCTGATGATCGCTCACGGCACACTAGTGTGCCATAGCACACTGGTTGGGAAACACTGCATTAAAACATATAAAACATTGCCTTCACTATTAAAATCACGTCATCCTCAATGATATAATGAGTGTTCAGGTTTACTGTGCTCTCAGAATCACCTTTTAATCTGTGGGGGTTGTTTTTCAACACCGTATTTCAAATTCTTCTGTCAGACTTTTTCATTCCCATCTTTCAAACAATTCTTAGGAATGAGAAAGACACTATAGCATAGCCGATTCTGAATTCACTGTTTAATGATGTATATTTCCCCTTGATCAAAGCTGATTGCCTTCTCCCCTCCAGAAAGGTGCCTCAGAGAAAGTTACCTGTACGGTGAGATCCCCTGTATCTGTAGAGGATGTGTTTCTGACTTGACTATTATTTGAAACTGTGGATATGACAAAACATCATGGAATTATGTCACTTCCAGTCCCAATATCCCATAGCGTTGTGTTGGAAGAACTAGGCTGCACCTTGACAGGGTAGAAAGTGATGCTGATTTGGAGTAGGATACTCTAGAGCAGGGCTGTCCAACTGGCGGCCCTGGGGCCGGATCCGGCCCCCCAGCCTGTTGGGCACGGCCCCAGCTATGCCCCCAGCCACCATTTTAATTTTTTTAAAAAAATCTAATTTTTTTTAAAATGGCGGCCGGGGGGGGGGGAGGCGGGGCAGGGAGGAGGAAGAGAGCTAGCTCCTCCTCCCTGCACCACCCCTCCGTCCTCTCTCTGCGCCGAAAGGAGGAGTAGGCGGCGCCAAGGGCAGCGCGTCACAGGCCTGGCGTGACGCTGCCCCTGGAGCCGCCTACTTGGCGGCGGCCCTCCCTAGGAAGGGCGGGGAGCCGCCGAAAAGGAGGAGTAGGCGGAGCCAAGGGCAGCGCGTCACGCCAGGCCTGTGACGCGCTGCCCTTGGCGCCGCCTTCTCTCCCTCCTCCTCCTCTTTCCCGGGCGCCGTGCCTTTCCCTGGCGCCCGGCGCCGGGACAGCCGTGGTGCCCGGGAAAGAGGAGGAGGAGGAGGGAGAATTCCTTCTCCACAGCGTCAAACCGGGCAAGAGGCATGGCGAAATCGCCGTGCCTCTTGCCCAGTTTGACGCTGCAGAAGGAAGGGAGGTGCAAAGGGAAGCCCTCTCTGCGCCTCCTTCCTTCTCCACAGCGTCAAACTGGGCAAAAGGCATGGCGAAATCGCCGTGCCTCTGCCAGTTTGACGCTGCAGAAGGAAGGAGGTGCAAAGGGGAGCCCTCTCTGCGCCTCCTTCTCCACAGCATCAAACTGGGCAAAAGGCATGGCGAAATCGCCGTGCCTCTTGCCCAGTTTGACACTGCAGAAGGAAGGGAGGTGCAAAGGGGCCCCTCTCTGCGCTCCCTTCCTTCTCTCCAGTGTCAAACTGGGCAAAAGGCATGGCGAAATCGCCGTGCCTCTTGCCCAGTTTGACGCTGCAGAAGGAAGGGAGGTGCAAAGGGAGCCCTCTCTGCGCCTCCCTTCCTTCTCTCCAAAGCGTCAAACTGGGCAAAGGCATGGCGAAATCGCCGTGCCTCTTGCCCAGTTTGACGCTGCAGAAGGAAGGAGGTGCAAAGGGGAGCCCTCTCTGCGCCTCCCTTCCTTCTCCACAGCGTCAAACTGGGCAAAGGCATGGCGAAATCGCCGTGCCTCTGCCAGTTGACGCTGTAGAAGGGAGGGAGGAGCAAAGGGAACCCCTCTTTGCTCCGCCCTCCCTCCTACAGCGTCACTCCAGGGATCGGCCCCGCCCCCTGCGATTGGCCCCACCCCCGCGATTGGCCCCGCCCCTCCGGCCCCCCAGGTGGTCAGCCACCAGACGTCCGGCCCTTGGGCCTATAGAAGTTGGACAGCACTGCTCTAGAGCAGGGGTGCTCACACTTTTTCAGCATGCGAGCTACTTATAAAACAACCAAGTCAAAATGATCTACTTACCCACTACAAAAATGTGAAACATATAGCACAATATCTGCTTTGAAATGGGTTTTCTGAGTCCACACTGCCATATAATGCAGATAACATGGGATTTTATTCAACTGTGTGGAAAGGAGCACAGATAACCCAGGGCCCTTCCACACATCCTATTTTACAGTTGACACATACTGTCCTCCCGCCCTTCCTGCAATCTTCCAGGACGCCTTACGTTTGTGGGGGGGGGGGGAGTGTTGGTCAACTATGTCTAAGAGCCAGCATGGTGTAGTGGTTTGAGCATTGGACTACAACTCTGAAGGCCAGGATTCAAATCCTTGCTCTGCCATTAAACCCACTATACAACCTCTCTCTCTCTCTCTCTCTCTCTCTCTCTCTCTCTCTCTCTCTTAGAAACAGAACTAGACAGCTGTAATGTCTTTCACAACAATAACTCCCTCACTCTAATCCTAGTTGAGTTTCCTCAACTAACTGAACTAGTTAGTTCCCTGAGCATCCACTCAGACCTACAGAAGCACCCTCTCTTCTAGAGTTCCCTGTAGCTGGCTTCCCAGAGATGTGAGCCAATCTCTACCCTAGAGATCAAAAGCCTGTGTCTGACTGCCTGTCAGCTCCCTAGAGAACTTTTCCTGCCAGTTTTCCAAGACACCTCCATCTTCACTGACTGCTCACTCTCCTCTGACTAAAAATACTACAATTTTTCCCTCCTGTCACCTGGTCCCTCCCCTTCACTCTGAGCCACTCCCCTGCTCTCTCTCTCTCTCTCTCTCTCTCTCTCTCTCTCTCTCTCTCTCTCTGATATAGATATACTATCTTACCAGGGAGGCCAAACTGCTACCCAGGCCTCAGCCTGATAAAGATGGGCGAGTCCTTACAGGGAGTATTCCCTAATTAGCGACAAATCTAGGAGGAATTAATGAAAGGATTGGCTGGTGATAATAGGTTCAGAGTACAAAAAGGGAAGGCATCCTGTTCCAGAATATATATATATATATATATATATATATATATATATATATATATATATATATATATCCCCCCAGAGAATTGGAAGGAGATGGATTTAATATATAAAAAAGGAGGTCCGAGAAGAGGGTCATGGTTAGGAGGAAGGGAAAGGAAGGGTCACTTTTAAAATGAAATAGAAAAATAATGTCTAGTGGAAATAAGGTTATAGGATTACAGACTTAAGACAATGAGAAACAGGAAGAGAACATAATCTCATAAAGGATTTTATAAGAAGAACCTTGCTGGAAATATTGGAGTTTAAATAAAAAGAAAAATCTCCAGAGTTGTAGGGGAATTTATCAATAGTGGCACTATAATATGTATAGATATAGTTATAGTTATATTTAGTAAGGATCAGTACTGTGTAATCATATTAACAAGCCACTGTTATTAAAGCTTAGAAATTGAATACTACTTAATGATGTAAAAGGATGTAATGGCTCAGAGGTCTGATAGGAATATAGAAAGATATTGAATGATATTTTAATGCTAAATACAAAATCAAAAGTAGGAAAATTCGTCTTTGGGGAATAAGAAACACTTGTTTGGATGAGGTTGAAACTTGCATTACCTTTAGGCCAAGTTTGCATTGTCATTAGACCAAATAAATGCCTGTAGCATTGCCCCCCCCCTCTCAATCTCAGATGAAGGCAATGGCCAAACTCTTCTGAATAAATATTTCCTAGAAAACCCTATGATAGGGTCATCTTAGGTTGAACTTGAGGGCAAGCAACAATAACCACAGCACCTTTACCTTAAGAGGCAATGCAAAGCAGGTTATCAGAGGGATAAAGTGGCTAATCCCAAGATGAAAATTGTACAGATAGTATGTGATAGTAGAGTTTAATGGATCCCATGTTGGTGAGGATGGTAAATCCACAAAGGAACTATTATTATTATTATTTCAACTGGGAGAGATCCAATGGCCTATAGTTCTTAGAAAGGCCGCTTACACTCCAGCCGTGGGTCCGGAATGTAACTTAAGTTCCTTTGCTGGGACTTAAGTCCCTTGCTGGGACTTACTATCTGTATAGTACCCTTAGGGAGAGAGGACCTTCTCTGCCCTGCTGGTTTTAAGGACTGAAAGGCACATCTTTTTTTCTATCCTGGATAACATGCTCTGGAGCTGGGGACCATTCTGAGATCTCACCCAGCTCCTGTAGCCGACGTTCCAGAAAGTCCTAGGCCCAAACCTCCTTCGTCTCTTGGCTGGCCCCGAATTCCCCTGTTGGCCAGGACCGGGTGGAATGGCCCCCAATGGGGCCCTGCTGGCAGCAATACCGCTGACCCCCGCATTTCTTCTCCATTGGGGCAGTTGGGCGGGCTGCACAGTCCTAGCTCTGGCTCCAGAGGAAGTTACGTTACTTTGATCTGGAGCCGAGAAAGCATCACCAGTCAACTCTCGCGATGTTAGTACATACTTCCTGCGACTACGTCTATGTCTTCTCCTGTGCCTGTGCGGTAGGTCCAATGGTGCGGTGTGGCTGGTGGCGTCCTCAAGGCCATCCACCATAATCTCTCCTGACCCGACTCCCAGTGCTCCAGTCTTCAGGAGGTCCTTCCATGCCTCCCTTTCAGCCAGGTCCAGACACTGGCGGCGGCAGGCCCCCTCATGTGGCAAGCCGGGTTCCTCATCAGGTGCCCCCAAAGGGAACGCTGCAGCTCCAGGAGAGGCCACGGCAGTGGCCCCGAATTATTCCAGAATTTAATTGGATCTGTCAAAGGTTGCAAAAGGTGCTTGGATAAATTTCAGACTAAAATCCTGAACAAGTTCAGGTTCATAATATCCACAGGTCACCACTAGGTAATCTAATTTTCATAACATCCACAAGTCACCACTTGTGGATGCTGTGAAAATCAGACTACCTAGTTTGGCAGTGTGACTGACGATAGTGGAAGACTGCCTTCCATTTCATATTCAGAGTGACTACCAACTAAGAAAATGATTTACTGAGTAACGAATCCAATCTTTGATAAACATAGGATGTCCCCATGATTTATTCGCATTCCCTCTATGGGACTGCTGATTCTGCACTTGTGGGCATAGCCGCAGAAGAGCACTATACTCTCTTTTCATGTTTGTCCATTTCTTGGAGAGATTCCTTTAGCACAGTAAATATTTGGTTAAGTGAAGGTCTCTCAGGTGCATCCCTCCAAGGAATATATGGCCTCGCTGAGCAATTAGAGGCAACCCTGACAGTTTTACACATGCACAAAAAGAGGGGAAAAAGATGTATTTCATCCCAGATTGCTGGTGAAACAGCTATACATCAAGGTAGCATGTCATGTGCTACATTTTATGCTGTCACTTAAAATTAAATGCATCTGTGGTACATACTGTACTAAAATCAAATTAGTATTTAATCCATTTTAGAAGCATGTTATATTACAGGGAGGAACAGGCAGCTTGGATTCAGAAAGGCGACATATATTTGATGTAAATATTCATGACACCCCAAGCTGGCTCTTTTTCCTAGCTAAGATTGTGTATACGCACATGTGTGTATTTTTGTAGACACTGACCTCTGTACACATTCAGCTCAAATAGTCCATTCCTTAGAACTTGTGTGAAATACTGTTGTAATTATTTGTTTGTAGGCTTTGCCATGTATTTCTTAGCAGGGGACATGTCCACAGCTATTCATCAAGTGTGAGCTCTATTAAATGTTGCAGCCATAGAGGCAGAATTTCCTCCCCTTTTTCTGACAATGGCATTTCATAACGTTCCATTGCATGACCCGTCTGTCAGTGGAAAGATGAGGAGACAGTGATTTCTCTAATTCGTTTTGCCTCCATGGATGTCTATATTCCTACACTTTGAAAGACAGAATGAAAATCTGTGTTCAAGGAAATCGGCAGCAATTCTGTTCGTCTCTGGCGAAACCATAAGAACAAAGATAGGAGATTTTTACTTCACATAACAAAATCAAGCATTTCACAGATAAAACAAGAAATGTGCTGCAATATCTATCCTTATATGCTTGTAAAATAACTGTTCTCACACCAAAGAAAATTTGGGGACTATGAATTACTGCAGGCTTTCCTGCACTATAATCATTTATAAGGGTCTGAAGTGGCTTCTAAAGATGGAAAGGAAATTGCATCATTTCCCTACCAAAAATATCCATTTTGCACCCGATTAGGGATGATTACAGGACAAAATAGATTTTGCCTCAGAAATCAGTATATTTCTAGTTACTGCAATACATTATAAAGGATAAAATAAAATTTACACCAAACCATGTGTACATTTCAAAAATGTGCATTGTTAACACTCTTTATAGAGTAGACTCTCAGTTAACCAGAACTTAAGCAACTGGAATTCTTAAGCAACCCGCAAGAAATTTAATTATGCCTGGCTCAATAGCAGTATGCGTGAAAAAGATCTTGTAGTTCTTGTGGACAACAAGTTAAACATGAGCCAACAATGTCACAAGAAATTCAATGTGCAGATTTGATAAATATGAATTTAATCTGATGTGTGGGAGTGAATGGAAGAATGGAAGGATGTGCGGCTGGAGTTAATAATTTTGGAAGCACCAGTAAAATATTAAAGCCTGCAATGACTTAACTACCTGCTTGCTGGAACTGTGATCAAAACCTGCGGTGGCAGAAGTGTGCGGCGGCGGGAGCGCACGGCAGTGGGGGCAGGTAGATGTTTTGGACTTGGTTGCTTTAAGAGTAGCTCGCATGCTGAAAAAGTGTGAGCACCCCTGTTTTAAAGTTATTGAAAAGTCATTTGTGACACAATGGCTAAAAAGCCAATGGAATTTTGGCCTGCATAAATAGAAATATAATGTCTCTATCCAGGGAAGTCATGCTGTCCCTCTTTTCTGCCTTGGTCAGACCATACCTGGAATACTGTGCCCAATTGTGTTTTAGTGTTTTATTGTGTTTTTAAACTGTAAGTCACCCTGAGCCACGCCGGATGTGGTTACTTACAAATGCAAATAATAAATAAATAAATAAATAAATAAATAAATAAATTCTGGGCACCATAATTGAAGGGAGATGTTGACAAGCTGGAATGTGTCCAGAGAAGGACGACTAAAAATGATCAAGGGTCTGAACAATGGCTTCAGACTACAGGAAAGGAGATTCCACCTGAAAATTAGGAAGGACTTCCTGACTGTGAAAGCTGTTCAGTAGTGGAACTCTCTTCCCCAGAGTGTGGTGGAGGCTCCTTCTTTGGAAGCTTTTAAACAGAGACTGCATGGTCATCTGTCGGGAGTGCTTTGAATGCGATTTTCTCGCTTCTTGGCAGGAGGTTGGACTGGATGGCCCACGAGGTCTCTTGCAATTCTTTGATTCTAAGTAATACTTTAAATAAAAATTTTAATGAGTGGGCCTTGGGAGCATGTGGCATCACCAGATGGCCCTATAGAGATGACCTCAAAAACCAAATGGATTTATAAATGATATGGTTATTTGTCAGGTCCCAAATAGTAAGCAATTTACTAGTTCAGGGCTGTCCAACTTCTACCGAGCCCAGGGCCGGAATAGAGGTCACTGATGACCTCGGGGGCTGCTCGGCCCCGCCCCAGGCCCGCCCCTGAGCCCCGCCCCTGAGCCCTGCCCTCAGCCCAGGCCCCTCCCCCTCCTAAAGCTGTCATTCTCCCTCCTCCTCCTCCTCTTTCCCGGGCACCGCGGCTGTCCCGAGCGCCGCAGCGCCCGGGAAAGGCACGGCGCCTGGGAAAGAGGAGGAGGAGGGGAGAGCAGAAGGCGGCGCCAAGAGCAGCGTCACAGGCCTGGCGTGACGCGCTGCCCTTGGCGCCGCCCTACCTTCTTTTGGCGGCTCCCCTCCCTAGGAAGGGCGGGTTAGGCGCCGCCTTCTGCTCTTTTTTGGTGGCTCCCCCGCCCTAGGAAGGGGGGAGCCAAAGAGAGAATGGCGGCGCCAAAGGGCAGCGTCACGCCAGGCCTGTGACGCGCTGCCCTTGGCGCCGCCTACCCTCCTTTCAGCGGAGAGAGGGACGGAGGGCGGTGCAGGGAGGAGGAGCTAGCTCTCTTCCTCCTCCCTGCCCCGCCTCCCCCCCCCGGCCGCCATTTTTAAAAAAAATTAGAATTTTCTTTTAAAATTTAAAAATGGCGGCTGGGGGCATAGCAGGGGCCATGTCCAACAGGCTGGGGGGCCGGATGCGGCCCCAGGGCCGCCAGTTGGACAGCCCTGTACTAGTTAATAGCTAGCAAACAACTTTTCCAGAGAATGCTTTTTTAGTAGTTGCTCCAGGCTTTAAAACTCCCTCCATAGGAAGATCCAGATGCCCTTATTCTTGTTCTCCTTCCATTCCACTGGCTTATTACAATCAAACGTCTAATGCTGTGCGGTGCCTTAAGATTTTTAGAGTTTGTATATAGTATTTCAATGCATTTTAATATTTTTGAAGTGTAAAGATCTAACAATATACATTGCTTAATTACTTTTTTAAAAAAATATTATACTTTCTAAATTAATATTGTTTTAAATCTGTTGTAAGCTGCCTAGAGTCCTATTATCCAGAGGAAAGGCTGGATATACATGAATAGAAAGGGGAGGAGAAAAATTATGACTATTTATAAACAAACAGGTAGACCTTTTAGCCTGGCAGCCAGTGAAATTTCTTATGCACAATATAATAGTTCTTGAGATCACCTGATTTTGGAGCACCGCATTCCATTTATAAAAGGAATGACAATAGATGTCACCGAGGTCCCTCTTGCTGAAGATACATTCAGTCACCCCCAGGATGCAAACTAAATTCTTCAAAGTATAACCCATCTAGAACAGATACTCAACCTATTTTTTAAATTTGGGAACCACTCACCAGCAAGGCTTCCATCTTGCCAGGATTTTGGCTTTAGTTAACAGGGAATGCACATGTGAATTCATGTATACAGTATAAAAAATGAGGCTGACATACTTTGACCACATCATGAGAAACTAAGACTCACTAGAAAAGAAATAATCTTGGTAATGTGGAGAAATGTAGTAAAAGAAAATGAGTGCATTGGATAGACAAAAGACTGGGTCTACGCTGCTATATAATCCAGTTTCTGAATCCAGATTATCTGCTTTGAGTTGGATTATATGTCTATACCAGGCATGTGTAAACTTCAGAATTGTGAGAGTTGAATTCCAAAACACCTGGAGAGCTGAAGTTTGCCCATGCCTGGTTTATACTGTCATGTTATTCAGTTCAAAGGAGATAATCTGGATTCAGAAACTGGATTATATGGCAGTTTAGATGGCCCTCAATCAGAGAAGCCCCATTTGCCATGAGGCTGTTCAGCATAAGAAAACTTGGCGATCTCTCATTCATTTCATAACCAGAAGTCCAAGATGCCTTGAAGGTAGCTAACAACAACACATTTGTAAATAAATACACACAGAACACACAAAAATGTCTCTGTGGGAAGAGAAAAAAACAGAACAGGGATTGGATGAGAAATTGAGTGTTTCTAAGAGGTGCAACTAAAAAGAGAATACTCGTTTTTTGACAATCTATCAGGGCCGAATCCATAATACTTTTCTTTACAGTGAAACAAAATTTAATGCCATTATCATTGTGTTCATGTCTATTCTATGATAGCTGAAGTGCATACCCCCAATATTTTACAGATGACAACCATGACACATGTGACTGATGTACATAAAAGTGAGGTCAAAAAGCACCAAGTGGCCAAAAGTTAAGATTTACAAAGCTTAACAAATAGAGATTGAAGGGGGGGAAGGGGCAATAAATACATAGCATGGTCAATAATAAAATAATGTTAGATAGTATGTTTGTGTAACTCAAAAATTATTTTATCAGATCCACTCAAAACTAGTTTTCCCTCAAATACATAGTCACAGCATGAGTGAATTCACACCCAATCTCTGACCAATGTATACCTAGATTTGTTTAAATCCCAACTTCTCTGCAACAATAATTTTGCAGTTTCCCCCTAAAGGAATTTGCAGACTACATATCCCAGCTTTCCATAGAATGTTGCCATTGCTATTGTAGTTAAAGTGAAGTCAAATACAGGTTGGGCATCCCTGATGGGACATGATTTTCCTGCTTCTTGGCAGGGGGTTGGACTCGATGGCCCACGAGGACTCTTCCAATTCAGTCAGTCTATGAAGCTATGATTCTATGTTCTCTATTTTGGATCCCCTCCAATTTTATATACTTGCATATACATAATGAGATATTCAGGAATGGAACCGAAGTATAGACATTAAATTCATTTAGATATCTTATGCACATAGTCTGAAGATAATTGTATAGAATATTTATGCTTGAAATGAAGTTTGTGCACACTGAACCATCAGAAAGCAAAGCTGCCATTATCTCAGCCACTCATGTGGACAATTTTGCATTTTGGAGTATTTTTTCTTTTGACATTCCAGATAAGAGATACTCAACCTGGACGATAGTTATTTAATAGGAAATTTTCTCAAACCTATTTCACACTTCCTCAATGAATATACAAATGAAAACACAGCAATCCTTTGGTATTCATAATTCTCACAAATTTGTAATCTGTTTCTCTAATAAAAATGTATCAATCCTATGTCAGAAGATGTGTATGCAAAATATTTCTGTTCCTGAAAATAATTTACAAAAATGCATTGTATGCTTTGCAAAACATTGATAATGTGTTTTTTATGGATTTATCATTATTGAGATTTGATGATGTTGCATTAATATTGATGTGATGGATTTTTAGGCCTGTCTTTGTGCACAATACTGAGGTGTATCAAGATAAAAGGCCATTCAGAAATATTTTAGATAATAAAAAAGAGGAAAAAAGAGAAGGAACAATAAAAAATAAAAATACAATCTGTGGTTCCCTTCCTTCACACTAAAAACTCGTAATATTCTCAGCTACTCCAAAGATTGACAATACGCTTGAAAGAGATAATTATGTAAATGCTTATTTTTCCACAACATCCCAAACTATCTAATATTAATTATGATTTGAATTCCCTAGATTTTTCCAGGGTTATAAGTGTCGGACGCTACTGAGCTCCATACATTAATTACAACTCTGGAAATTATGCATGTAATTTCTTTTTTCTTTTTTTAAAAAACAGACAGAATAAGTCTCTTAGTCCAAATAAGTTTTCTGAAAAATATTATAAAACTTTTTCAGACGTTCTGCTTTAAACTATTAAAATATCCAATCACTTCCTGTGAAACTGTGTAACTTCTAACCTCCATTAGTCTTACACCTGTAAGAAATAATAATAATAATAACACTTTATTTATATTCCATCCTTCTCACCCCGAAGGGGACTCAGGGCAAATCACAGTACACATGCATGGCAAACATCCAATGCCGTTTTTTGGACAGAACAAAAACAGAACAGAAAGGAGGTATATTGTGTTGTGTTGACATTCAATTGAACACCCAACTTGTTAGCGCCTTTTTTGGAAGTTGCCAGTCACAGGGAGGTGGTGTTGCTCCATTCTCTATGATGAAGAGTGTTACACCTCAGAACGCAGCCAGCCCCCCTTAGATCACACACACCAGGCAGATGCAATAAATGAAGTTTTATTTAGAATAAGAATAGTCCAAAGTTATAGAAAAAGAGCAATCAAAGAAAATCCAAAAATAGTCTAATAAAGTTCTCGAGCTGTGAGCCCAAATGGCTTAAATCCCAACTTGAAACAAGAGTTCCTCGACACGGCAAACCGCTCTGCCAGTCAACGTGAAACTGGAAACAAACTGCTCCGACAGTCAACGTGAAACTTGAGACAAACCGCTCCAGTGGTTCCGTGAACTTGGAGACTTGAACTAGAGTCCTTTCCAAACCAAACGTAGCTTCAGGTCTGCCTGAAATCACCTGGGCACAATCTAATAAAGGAAACTACTTTCTATGTGCCCAATGCACCCCCTTTCTTAGACTCCAATCTTTCCAAGAGGATCGGATGCTGGCCCTCCTGTCAAATTCCATCTCATTAGCGGCCCCAAGTGCAGTACTATCATCCTGAGAAACTGAATCCTCCCATTCCCCGGAATGTTCATCTGGCAAGGGAGTAGAGAAGCTCTTGTGAGAATCAAGGTCGCTAGGCCTCTCATAGTATAATTCAGAACTGGCTTCCATGAAGTCATCATTATTCTCATCTGCAGTATCATACCCCTGTAACCAGCCATCATCCCAGGACAGGTCCACATCTGCAGTCCCATATCCATCCGGCCACCCATCATCCCCTTGATCCAGGGCGGCTGGGACCTCCGGTGCCCATCTCTGAACACTAGGCTGGAATACCACACTAGGCTGGAACACCACAAAGAGCCATCAGGACTTCCTCCTTCCTTTTGGTCACCAGCATTCTTTGATCTTTTTTTCTTTATGGTGATGTAAAATACCTCCCCCGCATTAGCGGTACCTAATTTCTCTAATCACAGCTGTAAGCTGTTTTTGAAGTGCTTAGGTAAACAGTGAGCAAGGCTGGCAGTCAAGTGCTCAGGCAGACCTGGGGCTTTGAACTTGCAACCTTTTGGTAGGTAGACCTTATCATTGCTGGTGATTTACCAGCTGTACTAAAGCCTCGGTCCTTTAACCAGAAAATCACAGTACAAGAATCTGAAAAGAAATGAGGAAACCTTGCTGAGCCAGAATTCTCCACCTGGGTTGCAATTCTACCTGTGAAATTGCCAGGGCTTACAAGGCCACAATCGTTGGCCAAGATTCCCTCCCCTGGCCTCCTTGCCTGCCAGTAGTTGAAGCCCCTCTCCTCCATCCACCTTGGACCCTCCCCTCCCTCTACAAAGGATGACCTATGGATGATGTTATAAATATCCAAATGGCCCTTGGCAGAAAAAAGTTCCCCACATCACACTAAACAATAGAGAAGATACCAGTCCCATCCACCTCAGTAGAAATTCCAGAGTTTTCAGTGTCAGAGTTTCCAATTCAGTGTCAGAGTTTTCATTTCCCTAACACTAAAAAAAGAATGACAGAGAAATCTAAACTGTTCAATTTACTTTCCTTCACCAGTTCATGAACTCTGGAATTTCCAAAATGCATGGCTATCTTCATGGAGAAGACGAGAAAATAATTTGAAAAATGAATTTTCCCATCATCTTCATGAAGATAGCCATGAATTTTGGGAAATTCTATTCAAACACAAATTGAATACCAGTTGAAACATCACATTTATTTCAGCATTATGCATAAGAAAGAATAATTTCTACTGCTTTTTGTGAAAGAAAAGAAATATTTATGTAAAGCTTTTCACTGTTATTCACACATTCTTATTTATTTATTTATTAGACTTATTAGCCGCCACTACCAGTGACTCGGGGCAGCTTATATCAACACCATGATAAAATCACAATCTACAATAGCATTAAAACCACAGAATAAAACAATTCCTAAAAGAAAACACAGTCTCAGAAAATAGCCTATCACAGCTCAAAGGCCTGCCGAAATAGGACCGATTTGCAGGCCTTCCGAAAAGCCAACAGATTGCGCAAGGCCCTAACCTCCAGAGGTAATGCGTTCCAGAGGACTGGGGAGATGATGGAGAACGCCCTTCTCCGTGTTGAAGTTAGATGGTATCGCTTGACACTGGGCACAGCTAGAAGGTTCCTCTCTTCAGACAAAGTGTTCTCGTGGGACAGTATGGGGGTAAAATTCTGAAGTATTTTAGGATTTTTTTGTGCAAAAATGTATGCGGTATTTTGTATTTTCTCTGTTATATAGCCTTTCCTGCTAAATAGGGCTGGTGCCTTACCAAACTTCAACTCCCATGATTTCATAGCATTTTGAAATGGTATCAAACTGCATTAAATCCACGGTGAAGATGCACCCTAACTTAATGATGCTTAAAAGGAATGTTCCTGCATTTTATAGGGGAAACAATACAAAGTAGAAATATGACAAAAGGTTCATTAAACATTTCTGTGCTTTCATCTACAACAATCATAACAAGATGATTCTATTTACCATCCCTCACTAAGAAAAGTAATTAGAATGCAAGGTAATTTCCATTAAATGCATTATGACTTTAATATCAGTAAACTCCACTTAAATATTAAACAGAAAGAAAAAATATATTAGTGAAATTACCACAGATAATATGATAAGTTATTCTGGGAGAAAACAAAAGTGATAAATGCATTTTAATAAAACAGGCAAAATTATATGTATCGTACAGTGGCTTCCTGTCAATTTTATTTAGAGTTAAATGTCATTGTGATAATTAGTTGGGTTTTACTGTGTTCATTAAAAGCTCTTTTTAAAATGATCATACAGAGGAATAAGTAAAATTAATCTCTTTCTTGAATGCATTGGAATCCATCAAGTACATAAATAAAAATACAGTCCAATGCACACGCAACACAATATAATGCATGTGCTTCCACTCTGATAAACAATGAACACAAATGCATTTGTACATAAAGCAGCTGTCATGTTGCCAGCAGCTGGAAAAAGCTTGGACAAGCCCCGAGCTTTTGGTTTCATGTCTGAAAACTAGAAAATTGTTCACAGCAAACAGAACTTCAGGGTATTTACGATCCTTTTTCCTGGATGGACAAAGCCAACAAAAGGGAACAGCCAGTTGGGGTTGAATCAAATAAACTGATTAGCTCACCGGCCAATGTGGCTAAACAGAAAGGCTAATAGAACATCAAAGGGTGCATCTACGCAGTAGAATTAACACAGTTTGACACCACTTTAACTTCCATGGCTCATTGCTATCAAATCGAAGGGGTTGTAGTTTTTTAAAAAAAATTAAGCTTTCATTCAAAAAGTACCGGTGCCTCACCAAACTACAATTCCCAGAATTCAATAATTTTAGAAGGCTTGATCATCAAGTTTGCAGATGACACCAAATTGGGAGGGATAGCCAATACTCCAGAGGACAGGAGCAGAATTCAAAACAATCTTAACAGATTAGAGAGAAGGGCCAAACTAATAAAATGAAGTTCAACGGGGACAAATGCAAGATTAGGCAGAAAAAATGAAATGCAAAGATACAGAATGGGGGATGCATGGCTCGAGAGCACTATGTGTAAAAAATATCTTGGACTCCTCGTGGACAACAAGTTAAACATGAGCCAGCCAAGTGATGCGGCGGCAAAAAAAACCCAATGGAATTTTGGCCCACATTAATAGGAGCATAGTGTCTAGATCCAGGGAAGTCATGCTACCTCTCTATTCTGCCTTGGTTAGACCATACCTGGAATTACACTGTGTCCAATTCTGGGCACCACAATTGAAGAGAGGTATTGACAAGCTGGAATGTGTCAAGAGGAGGGCGACTAAAATGATCAGGGGTCTGGAGAACAAGCCCTATGAGAAGCAGCTTAAAGAGCTGGGCATGTTTAGCCTGAAGAAGACAAGGCTGAGAGAAGACATGGTAGCCATGTATAAATATGTGAGAGGAAGTCATAGGGAGGAGGGAGCAAGCTTGTTTTCTGCTACCCTGGAGACTAGGACGCAGAACAATGTCTTCAAACTACAAGAAAGGAGATTCCACCTGAACATTAGGAAGGACTTCCTGACTGTGAAAGCTGTTCAGCAATGGAACTCTCTTCCTCGGAGTGTGGTGGAGGCTCCTTCTTTGGAAGCTTTTAAACAGAGACTGCATGGTCATCTGTCGGGGGTGCTTTGAATGCGATTTTCTCGTTTCTTGGCAGGAGGTTGGACTGGATGGCCCACGAGATCTCTTGCAATTCTATGACTTACTGCTTTCCATCTGGAAGGATGGGCAATCCTCTGTGAATGAATGTAAATCTACTAATGATCATGGATATATAAGGACGCTTATACACTATTGATTTTCAAGCCCTGAGGAAGTGAAACACGAAACGGCCCGATACAGCTGTTCTTGGAAAATCGCTAGCAGCCGTCTGCAACCTTGATGCGGTTTGAACCACCAATTCATGGTTTCTTGTTACTTCTGGAAAATTAACGATTACTTTCTGTTTATGAACTTTGAGACTTTTCTACATGAACCTTGAGAGCCTCTTTAGGATTTATTTTCCCATTGTGGACCATTTGAACTATAAACTTACTCACAAGTTCATGATATTATTATTGTTCTTTGTGCTGTTTCAATGTGATGTATAATAATATATGACAGAATTTTGATACATCTTCCTTACTGTTTGGTTCTGATAAGTGATAGAACTACAGTGATATGGTTATGACACCTTATGAATACAAATAATAATTGAATATTGATATTAGCTACTTGTTTTTGTTCTACTTTGCCATACTACTACGGTATAGCCCACTGTTTGTTGAGATTCTAAAGGTCCCTCCCAAAACCAAAAAATCCAAGATTGTATAGAAGAAGGCACCTCTAGCACTTAAAGTGGAATAATAGTGCTGTAACAGTATAGCATGATATTTATCTAATTCTATGCAAAATTCATATGGGTGCAGAAAATAATATTTTTCTATCTTAACTTTGGAAACCCATAGTGAGTTCCAAACTGGGGAAAGTGAAATAATAATAATGATACAATTTTGCCAATGTATGCCTTAACTGATGTTAGAGATTACTTTACCCTACAACTTCCTACAGATATTTGCTCTTTGAGCAAAATCTTATCAGAATTATTGGTTTTTTTGTTTTTGTTTTGCTTTTCACATAAAGAATAGTAAACCACCTGAAGTAACTTCAACAAGGCAAAGCCAAGAGTATATCTGGTAGTAGAGAGAACTGATATTTATTCCTCTGAGGGAGGGAAAGAGTCAAAGATCTATGTGCAGAGACCCCCTAATGACAGGTTCTGACCTCAGGCTAAACAAGGTCGGATGCTTCGTTGCACTGCATTTTTCCTCCCTCAGCTGCAGCTTTAGGTTAGGTTAACGTGAGGTGTGCATCTATCACACATTTCAATAAGTCAGCAGCTTCTCTAGAGAATTTGGGTAGCTGACAAGAGATAGTATTTTATGTATATAAGTGTATATGAATATGGATATCTTTCTCTTTGTGTGAGATGGCAGTGAAGCGGCAAAGGAATACGCACCAGTCTATGTTCCTGTATTCTGTTTGGTATAGTATTGCAACAGAAGGTTATGAAGCTGGGTCATATTTTTATGCATATATGTTTGTATGTATGTATTTCAGTGTTTAAATGTCATTTATTTCAGTATTTATAGAAAGCAAACTACCAAAATGACTAAACCAAGGGGTAAGCAGTGGACTCAGCACTATAACTGGAAGATGGGACACTAGAAAATACAAACATGCTGCTTTATTATCTCATAACAGATTTCTATGTGTATACCATATTTATTTGATTCTAAGGCTCCATCAATTGTAAGATGCACAATGATTACAGTACAATGAACAACACACACACACACACACATATAAAAGACACTGTGATTCTAAGATGCACCATTTTAGAGGTATATAAGGGGAAAAGTGTGTCTTACAACTGAAGGGGAATAAGAGGCAGTGATGACTAGAGATCTAAAGGACACCGTGTATTTTAGTTTCCTCTTCCCCGATACATTTTCTGTGTATTTAAGAAAAAAGCAATTTTATCTAATGAAAGCTCAGAAAAACAAAGGGTGGTTGAAAATTGTGAAAGAAAAGATTAAAATTATGTATCTATTATTTATTTATTTCATTTATAACCCGCTCTTCTCTACCCCCCAAGGGTAGAGGAAAAAGGAATAAGGAAAGTGGTACATCTCTAATAGTGTCATCCTTTAACTCTATATAATAAAAGTGGTGGTTATGCAAAATGCCATTTCTCCACTTCTTGCAAGCGCCCTTCTCCTAAAATTGTTCTATCAAGTAACAGTGTTTTATTTCCTAGAGCAGTGATTTTCAACCTTTTTTGATTCGTGGCACATTTTTTACATTTACAAAATCCTGGGGCACACCACCAACCAAAATGACACAGAATGACACTCTAACACAGTAATACATATAGTTAATATGTTTTCAAATGTATTTATACACTCAGTGTGAAACCTGGGCCTGTTTTGATGAACACAAAATAGATATCCTGGCAGGAATGGTAGAAAGACATACATGAAGCTCTTGCTCAACAGCTGTCAGTCTCTCTCTGTTTTTAGTTTTTATCGCAGCCGAGCTTGAGAAGCTCATCTCACACATATATGTGGTTGAAAACGGAAGCAATGTCAAAATGGCTTTGTTGGCCAGAATGGGGAACTCCCTGGCAACAGATAACCAAAAGCTGTCCAAAGGAAGATCAGCAAATTTTAGCTTTAAATTACGATCTTGCTTCAGTTCTTGCTCCTTTAAAGTCATGTCCTTTCTAGCAACGGATGCTGAGCTATATGGGTCCCTAACCCAGTCAAGGCATTCTGTGAAGGCTGAATGGAAATAAAATGACAATTCCTCCTCAAGAGTTTTCAAATGTGTGCCAATCACCTCGCACATTGTTTACTTAGCCGCATCTGAGCAAATCCAAGATGGTGCGACCATAGCACTCTCGCATCACTTCTTAGGTGACGCGAGAGTGCTATGGTTCCATTTCTTAAAGGGACAGATGCACCTTACAGTTTATATATGAATGAAGTTTGAAAATAATTTCCCACGGCACACCTGATGATCTCACGGCACACTAGTGTTCCACGGCACACTGGTTGAAAATCACCGTCCTAGAGGACCCAAGGTATCTCCTCCCACAAAAGCTTTCTCAGTTTCTGCCCCTAAGCTTTGTAGTTCCCTCTTCCCACCTTACAATCTAGGCAACTGAAACTGAGGGGCAAAGTTCTCTGGCACTGCTGTGTAGAATTTTGAGAGATGCCATGTCTGGCCTATCCCTGCCCCACAATGAGCCACGAGTGTAATGAAGAGTTTGTGACAGCATCTCTGCGGATTAGGATTAGAATCCCCATTTGGCCATGGAAAGCCACTGGATCACTTAACCCCAGAATGCAACAAAGGCAAACCTTTGAGATTACACTTCACCTCCCAACATGTTGCGGGGGTGGTGGTGATGGAGCAATTTTGTCTCTTCCCTCGGAGCAGAGATTGGTTGGTTACGTGGAACCTTCCAGTGAGTAAGGTGGGGCTGACATTGTTGGATGCCAGCCCCTTCTCTCTCATTCTGTGAGAATCATCGCCCACCACTCCCGCCTATAGGACAGTATAATAATGGCCACCATTATTTTTCTTTTCCCTCTTATGTTCTAGGAGGGTTTTTTCCGCCTACCCTATACTGTTCTTTAGGGGCTAGATGGATGGTTGGTTTGTAACTAGGTTAGTGTAATAGATTAGTAATACAAAGGTAGGTACTGTATATACTTAAGGCACCCCTTAAGGGTGTGGGCCATTATGCAGACACTCACCTAGAAGTTAATTTTAGGGGGTGAGGTGAATTGGAATGGCCCAGGAGCAGGGAGAGTCTAGTCTCAAGAGGAGAGAGAGATTTCTCCGGACATTTCCGTTACGGGTTGCCCGGGTTTAAATCTTCAGGGGACCCAGGTATTACGCCTGAATAGCTGAGGTGTAGACTTTAGAAGACGCTACCTCAGCTTAGACACACAAAGTTGAACTGACACCTAAGGTTAGTTGAGTTAAAAGTTAGTTAGGTAACTTTAAATAAAAGTTGCACAAATTTTAAATCCATATATTTGTGTCTGTCTCATCATTTCGGGGGGCCGGAAGACAAATTCTTCCTATGAAAACCCCATCATATGTTCACCTTAGAATTATAACCAGAGGACTTCTAGCTGATTGGGTGTAACTGCTGACTAATAGTCCAGCTGTGGATATCTTGGAAAGTGAGGATGAAGAGATGCTGGTTGAAAACTCAGCAGTTGAGCTGGAGTCCAGTAACGCCACGCTGCTCCCTCAGCCAAGCTTTGAAGCAATACCCATGAAAGGAGCTACAGCTTCTCAGCCTGCAGAATAAGCGCAAGCAAGTTCCTCTGAGCAGACTGAGGAAGAGTTAAGAGATCCAGTTTTCATGGACCTGTAAAGAGAGAGGTCTCCGCTGCGCAAGTCCTAGAGATTAGCTGAAAAGATGGCCAACAACAGGTAACACCTGTGAACCTTGGATCCAAGAAGCTCAGGGATGACACTTTGCAGGCTGCAACATCTAGATCAGTGGTTCTCCAGTTGTGGGTCCCCAGATGTTTTGGCCTTCAATTCCCAGAAATCCTAACAACTGGTAAACTGGCTGGGATTTCTGAGAGTTGTAGGCCAAAACATCTGGGGACCCACAAGTTGAGAACCACTGATCCAGAACCTATGACCTTGGACCTTGCTAGACAGGCAGCAAGCAGAGCGAAGTAGAGGCCTCATGATGCCAGGGTAAGAAAAGGAGATACGAAGAGGAGGGGAAAGAGAAGAAGGAGCAGGAGTTGCTGCCACTACCAACTCAGTAGTTGTTGCTGTAAAAATCTTCTTCAGTGTTTTCTTCTTTCTCTTCCTTCTCCTCAAGAGTAGTAGGATGATACTGAAGGTGAACTTTGAAGCAGTGCCATCTTAGGAGAGGCAGTTGAACAGCTTCGAAACCAACAGTGAAGACAACTACAATCAAAATTTTGAATGTAAAACACAAAAAGGACTATATAGAATTATAGCACTATGATGCTATGGTTCAGTGTAGGGCTGGATATCTCCAATTTAAATACTTTGAAACCAGTTAATATTTCGTATTTGAAATTATTTTGACCCTATATCGACCCTCGGCATCCAACCCGGAAGTGAAGTTTCAAAACCGAACCCAGGATCGCCATTTTTTGTAAAGGTCGCGATATTAGGTCGTTTTTTCCCCTCCTCAGTTCTCAACTTGCGAGAGGAGACTGGACGGCAGCAGCACCCTCCTTTCGCCTCTCGCCAGCTGAGAGCTGAGGCGGGCCCTTTGGAAGCAGCCCAGCCGAGTTTTCCTCCTGTTCCCCAGGCTCTCCCTCACAAGAGGAGGGAGAGCCTGGAGAACAGGAGGAAATTCATCCGAATCTCGGAGTTAGTTCTCAGCAGGGAAGGAGGATGTGAGGGGATGCCCTCCGCACCTCCTTCCCTGCCAAGAACTAAAGCGTGTCAAGCCTTGATGTGCTTTAGATTTTAGCAGGGAAGGAGGCACGGACGCCCCTTCTTCCCTGCCAAGAACTAAAGCTAATCAAGGCTTGACGTGGTTTAGTTCTTGGCAGGAAAGGAGGGGCGGACCATCCACTCCTCTGTTCCTTCCCCAGCAAGCTCAGAGGCATCCCGGGTTATATTTAACCCACGATGCTTCTGAGCTGGGGAGAGAGGGAGGGAAGAGGGGAGGGCTTGCTCTCCATTCCTCCCTCCCTGCCCTGCCAGCTGAGAGGCATCGCGGATTAAATTTAAACGCTGCTTCTGAGCTCGGGGGGGGGAGCGGGGAGGCCATTCTTCCCTCCCAGCTGGTTTAAGGAATAATAACGAAAATTCGTTATTAATTACATTTCAATCACGAAATTTATTTAAAATTTTTCGGATTAATTTCTACAATGACCCAGCAATAGAAATCACCCCCCATGAGTTTAGAATCAATTTTATGGCTTAACCACCCCTAGTTCAGTGCTATAAACAGGGGCATTTAGCATCCTAAACAAGAAAGCTGCATTTCTTCACCAAGCTACAAACCTCAGGAATCTGTAGGATAGAAAAATGGCAGTTAAAATGGAACTGTGATATTATAGTTGCATAACATAAATGGGCCTAATGCCTCATTGTGACCAAAAATCACTTACAGAGAGAAAAATCTCTCCTGGATTAGTGGGATAGGTAAAAATGACTGATACCTAGCAAAGATGATTGATGCCCAAGCAACCAATCATGTTCTTTTACATTGCACCAAAATAAAATAATCATAAGCAGATTGCTTTACATCCAGACACCAGAGAAAACCAATTTAATTCCTGTAATATAAGACAACAATGAATACTAAATCTCACGAGAGAATAAATCCAGTGACTTTAAGATGTGGCTGTAAGTGCCAACTATATCATGTCATAAATTAACATATGAACTTCAAATCTATGTGCCCATTCAAAATCTGATTTAAAAAACTGCTCTTATTAAAGTCAATTCAAGTGCATTCCATTAAGAAAACAAATGAATGCTGAACTGTATGTGAGATAAATAATTTTTCCCACACTAAGCAGAATGCATTAACTTAACAAGTAATGATCTAAATTATGTATTAAACTCAATTACTTTTTATTACTGCTTTCCAATTATGGTAACATGATTGATTTCATTTTTATTAGCGTACCAGTTTTGATTTTACCTGTATCTTGACTTTGACAACTACTAAGGAGAAATTACTCACAGAGATATTGTAATTGGCTTGAATCTCAGAGGTTCTCAGGAGCAATAACGCAAAGGTTCATAATGGCAAATAAGCAGTTTTATGATTCCAAGATAAATGCATGACAATAATATTCATGGTGTTAGAGGGTATTAGGAAACAGCAAGTATTTAATAGGTTAATGTTCCATGATCTTTATTCAGTCCCCCTTCTAGATAACCCATCATTGTACACAGTGTGCTCATGGCCTGCTTGTGAGCCTTTGGGCCCTCTTTAAAATTCATACTGAAGCCTAGAGCACTGTCTACACCAGGGCTGTCCAACTTCTATGGGCCCAAGGGCCGGAATTCCAGTCACTGATCACCTGGGGGGCCAAAGGGTCTGCCTCCGCCCCTGGCTCCGCCCCCTCCCCCGGCTCCGCCCCCTCCCCAACTCCAATTTACTTACAATTGACCTTGAGTTGTGGAGTTGTAGTTCACCTCCATCCAGAGAGCACTGTGGACTCAAATAATGATGGATCTGGACCAAACTTGGCATGAATACTCAAAATACCCAAATGGGAACACTGGTGGATTTGGGGGAATGTTTCCTAATACCTTTGAGTCATTTGAGTCCACACTCAAATTGGGACACACCAAAAAAAACCCAAACACCTCAATGCCGTTGCAGGGCTTGATGGGGCCTCCTTTCCCAGAGGCGGGTGGAGGAGGCCCAAAGAGCTCCCACCCTCCCTGAAGGGAAAACAAGCCACGGAGGCAGGCGCAAAGGAAGCCACGTTGCGCCCTGCACACGGTGGGAGGCAGCACAACAAGGAGGGGGCGCGGAGGAGGGGGCGCGGAGGAGGGGAAGGAAGCATCGCCAAGGAAACCGCCGCTGAGGGACCCCTCCCCCCACTTACCCACCGTTCCGCTTTCACTCGAGCCAGGCCCTTACCCATACTGCGGGAGCCCCGCCACAGGGCCAAAGCGCCGCCCCCGCCCCCAAAGAGCCCCGCTGGAGTCGAAGCCAAGCTCAGGCCGGGCGCGGCGGCTCTCCCATCCGCGGGGCGGGAAGCGAGGGCCCTCCACAGGAAGAGGACGGAGCCAGGAGGGGCTTTCCCTGCCTCACTCCCCTCCTCCCTCTCTCTGAGGGAATGGGGGCTGGCCTGGAAGCAGCCGCGAGGGAGGAGGAGGCGCACGGCCAGGCCGGCCGCAAATCCCACGGGACCCGAGATTTCGACAGCTATCGCGAGACTACGCAGCCACAGACGGGATTTCGATCTCCCTCGAAATCCCGTGTGTGGCTGGCGTAGTCTCACAATGCTTGCCTAAACCCTGAAGTAGGTATTTTTATTTTTCTATTTTATTTTTTATTTTTAATTTGTATTTTATTAAAACAAGTTAGGGGGCCGGAGGGAAGTGGCTCGGGGGCCGTGTACGGCCCCAGGGCTGCCTGTTGGACAGCCCTGGTCTACACTGTAGGCAAATACACAGTCAGTCTGCATTAATAAAAACTGTTCCAGACTCATTGTCCTGCTGAACCCAGAACTTGTTAAGGCCCTTTCTACACTACCATGTAATCCAGATTCTGTATTGAACTGCATTATATTATATGGCAGTGTAGACTCATCCAATTCAAAACAGTTAATCTGCATTCTGAAACTGGATTATATGGCCGTGTAAATCCTGCCTCAGTCATCAGAATCAGTATAGTTAAAGAAAAGTGTGATCACAGACTCATTAGCCCCATCTACACTGCTATATAATGAAGTTTAACTGCATTGAACTGCTTTATATGGCAGTGTAGATGGGGCCTGGCAGGTTCTGTGTTCGGTGGTGTACTGTGTCTGGAGCATTTCTGCCACAGAGTGCCATAGAGACTCTCTTTGTGGTGGAAGAGACCACAAGGGCCATCCTGTCCAACTCCCTGCCATGCAGGAATACACAAAGCACTCCCATCTCTAGTCTCCAAAGAAGAAGATGCTATCACACTCCAAGGCAGCATATTCCACCGTGGAACAGTTCTTTCTATCTGGAAGTTCTTCCTGATATTCAGGTGGAATCTCCTTTTCCTATAGTTTGGATCTAACTACTCATGGAATGTGTTCCACTGCATTATTATTATTATTTTATTATTTCCACCACTTCTACCCCGCTTCTTCTCAACCTCCGAAGGGGGACTCAGAGCGGCCCAACAACGGCAACGATTCGATGCCACACAGTATACATATAATAAAACCAAACAGTTAAGATTAAAATACATTAAAATACAGCTAGAATTAAAATACATTAAAATACAATTAACATTAAAATGCATCATGTACATTCACAACAGTTAAAACAGTATTCCATCCATAAAGCATTAGGTCTTGTTCACCAGTTTGCCATCTCAATCCAATCTAAAGTGCTGTATCATGCTAATGTCCCATAACCAGGATTTTACTTTTTTTCTGAATGCCTGGAGGGATGAAGCTGATCGGATACCAATAGGGAGTGCGTTCCACAGACGGGGAGCCACCATCGAGAAGGCCCTATCCCTCGTCCCCACCAACTGCATTTGAGATGTAGGCGGGAGCGAGAGCAGGGCCTCCCCGGATGATCTTAAGGTACAAGGTGGGACGTAGCGGTTGATGTGTTCGGTCAAGTAAGCTGGGCCAGGACTGTATAGAGCTTTAAAGGTCAAAACCAGCACTTTGAATTGAGCTCGGAACTGGACAGGCAGCCAGCAGAGCTGTCACAGCAGGGGGGGGGGTGGTATGCTCCCTGTATGTAGCTCCCGTTAGTAATCTGGCTGCCGCGCATTGGACTAATTGCAGTTTCCGAACTGTCTTCAAAGGAAGCCCCACGTAGAGTGCATTGCAGTAGTCTATTTGGGATGTGACCAGACCGTGGACGACCGTAGCCAGATCAGACTTCCCAAGGTATGGGCGCAGCTGGCGCACGAGTCTTAACTGTGCAAAAGCTCCCCTGGCTATTATGTGTTCATTATAGGCACTATGAGGGATGAACTGGGAACTCAATCTTACCAGGCCTAAATTACAAGAAGCACTACCTCATTTTGCCCAATAGCAATACTTCCTGAAGGATAGCAATATTTTTCAAGTATTACCACAGGTCATACTGAGAGAGGTTTGCGGGGGGTGGAGAGAGACAGAGACAGGAAGGAAGTGAAAGTGATACTAACTTCTCCTGAGCTGCCCAATCCCTAGACATAAAACGTTTCCCTGGACAACATGCTGGCTGAGGGTTTCTGGGTGTTATAGTCCTTTCACTCTGTGAAAACAGCAGTTTGGTGTCAGATCACCCAGCAATTGAACAGAGTCTTGTCCCCATCATTAAAGTGCAGTGTCAGTGCAGATGCCAAGAACCATGCCCTATCTGAAAGCTCCATTTTTATTCCAAAATATTGTTAATGGAGTTCACACTAATACAAAATCTGAGGAGTAAAGTGTCAGAATCCAATAAATGTTTCAAGACATCCATCAGCAAAACAGGGAAGACGATGATTTACAGTGAATCCTCATCACCTTGAATTACGTTATCATTAGGGATGCCATTTTTTGATATAAGAAATAAGGGACATTTACGGGATTTTTCACAAAAATAAGGGACACTTCATTAAAATCTTGAAACTCAAACATTAGGTAGAAATAGTTTTATTAACAGAATAAGATAATGATTGAAACTCACAAAAGAAACTGACTTACACCCTCTTAACAGGACATGGTATGTTTCTGCATGCTTTGTCATGCAGAAAAAACATTATTAGAACTACCTTATTTTCTCCATCTGTATTTAGTACTTGGCTTTGCTGATTTTAAAAGTGCGCTGTCTAAACATTAAAATAAAATAAAATGTATAAGATAGTACATCATTATTATGTCAATAGTTAATGGTGTAGTATAGTATGGGATACACAGCAGTGTATAGTATTGGGATGCACAGCTAGGCCTATTTTAAGAGTAACTCTCAAGCAACCAGAAACTATCTTTATCCAACATGATCCAACATTCCCTTGGGTAACGGTTAATTAGTTCCCTTTGAAAAAGTCCTGTATCACCTCTTCCTTCCAACGGGGACGCAGGCTGCCCTCTACTGTAGGCCTTTGAAACCACAGCACCTTCCTCTGGTCAATCCTGCCCAGTCCTTCCTGCTAGTCAAAAATAAGGGACAGGGCCTGAAAAATAAGGGACACAAATTTTTAGGGCCAAAATAAAGGGACATCCCTTAGAATAAGGGACTGCCCTAGGCTGCCCTGCGAGTTGGAATCCCCAGGCAGGCATTGCCGTGGAAACCACAGCGTGCACCTTCCTCTGGTCAATCCTGCCCAGTCCTGTCCTGCTAGTCAAAAATAAGGGACAGGGCCTGAAAAATAAGGGACACAAATTTTAGGGCCAAAATAAGGGACATCCCTTAGAATAAGGGACATATGGCAACCCTAGGCTGCCCTGCGAGTTGGAATCCCCGGGCAGGCATTGCCGTGGAAACCACAGCGCGCACCTTCCTCTGGTCAACCCCGCCCAGTCCTGTCCTGCTAGTCAAAAATAAGGGACAGGGCCTGAAAATAAGGGACACAAATTTTAGGGCCAAAATAAGGGACGGTCCTTAGAATAAGGGACATATGGGAACCCTACCTATCATGCCAATGTGGTGTATTGGTTTGAGCATTGGACTGTGGCTCTGGAGAACCCAATGAGATTTCCTCAAACTATGGAAATCCACTGGATGATCTTGGGAGAGTTATAGCCCCAGAAAACTCCATGATAGGTTTGCCTTAGGGTTGCCATAAGTCAGAAATGACTTAGAATAGTGATTCCCAACCTGTGGTCCATGGACCACCAGTGGTTTGCAAGAATGAAAAAATGGACCACGGCCTCACCAGTACTATACCATTGTCTAGAAACCACATGGCAATAAGAGTGTCTGGTCTCGCAAAACCCTCTCATAGTTCTGAGGCAACAGGGATGTCGGGAGGGGAGAAGCTGACTACCCACGAAATATTACTGCTATCACATTACTCTAAATTATTAAATATGATTTTCTGTGGGCGAGCAGATGGTGACTACTGGATGGCATAGGTTCTGGGTCAGAAACTAGAGCTGATGTGGTCTGTCCAATGCAGTTTTCTGAATCAGCACCCCAAATAATCAAACTGAATCTAAAGTTGACCAAAAACTGATTCATAATCCTTTTGGTACTAATGTTGGAGAATGGTCCCGGGTCAAAGTGGTCCCTCGTCAAAGGGTCCCTGGTCCAAGTGCTCCCTCGTCAAAAAAAGGTTGGGAACCACTGACTTAGAGGCTCACAACAACAAACCACTCTCATCTAAAGAGTAGATTCAAAGGTGATTTGGGCAGATGGCTAAAAGAAATTAATCCTCACCTCCTTGTTCCGCTGGCTGTAACCTTGGATTGACAAACGTAGTTACATGGAATCTACTCTAAATTTTAAAAATAACTGTCATGGTTGTACTGGTTGTTACAGGACATTGGCCATACACATCGGAAACTGACATTTAAAATGAAATCTGCTCCTGCAACATCTCATGGCCTATTCCATTGGAAATCTCCATCAACCTTGTTGTGGTTTCATTACCTCTATATATTACCACACATATTATCAGCCAGAAAGGTAACCACCAGGCCATTTTTAAACATTAAAAATAAACAAAGAGACATGCCACAGAACAATCAAGCACCCACCCCAAATGACCCCAAATTTGCTGGGCAATGGACCTGCTGGTTCTTCTTTTGCTTGAACTATATGGTAACCACCAGGTCACAGAGATTTGCTGGGCAATGGACCTGCTGGTTCTTGCTTGAACTGACTTCCCTTTTCTATCTCTAAGCACCAGATTTACCTTGGTTTTTTTCTTTTTGAGAAGCAGGCAAGCAATTACTCATGGGGGATCCTCAGATTTGTTCATTTCTGTAGATCTATGGGAAGTACTATTGCAAGGTGATCTGGTTCTCTCTTTTCTTACTTCTGCAGTGGTCAACAACCAGGAGCTTATAGAAGGTAGTGATTTTCCTATCAAGGTAACAGATCTATGCTATTAAGGTGACATTTTGCTTAAGTTAATACCATTACTTCATTGATCCACCTTAAATTTTCTTTCTTGTTCACACACTTCAGATATTTATGTTCTCTTTAAACCATCATTTACTAGAGATTTTTTCCTTGTTCTTAGTAGATTTTTCCTCACTCGGAATGCAACCAGACTTTCTGAGTTATATTCACCTTTTCATCTATAATTGAAAAGACAACCACTCGGAATAGTTGGGGTACTTTTTCTTCTTTTCTCTGTCAGCTTAAGCAAGGCAATGAGAATGTTTCGTTATTTATACATGTTTTGGAAACATCTCCTTTCTCCTCCAGACTTTTTTTTTAGAGCAGAATAGCCTTAAATGAATACTGAGTTTAAAATCAAAGGCCTTTCCCAGTATGGCCTCCTTATCCATAGGTTGAAAGTGTGAGAGATTGTGGAAGCCATAGGCATCTCACATGGCTCAGTGGTTTCAATTTTAAATGATCACTTGGGTATGAGAAAGCTTTCCGCAAGATGGGTGCCGTGTTTGCTCACAATCGACCACAAACGCAATCGTGTGACAATTTTGCAGGAGTGTTTGGCGTTGTTCAACTGCAATATGGACGAGTTTTTGCGCCGTTTCGTAACCGTGGACGAAACTTAGATCCACCACAACACACCAGAGACCAAACTGCAGTCAAAACAGTGGGTTTCTCAGGTTGAATCGGCGCCAAAGAAGGCCAAGGTGGGTTTGTCAGCCAATAAAGTCATGGTGACCATTTTTTGGGATGCACGTGGTATAATCCACATGGACTACCTTCAAAAGGGTAAAACAATCAATGGCGAATATTATGCCAACTTATTTGGTCGATTTAATGAGGATTTGAAAAAAAAACCCGACCGCATTTGGCCAAGAAAAATGTTTTTTTGCACCAGGACAATGCAAGGGTGCACACATGTGCAGTTGCCATGGCAACAATCCATGAATTGAGATACAAATTGCTCCCTCATCCACCCTATTCTCCGGATTTAGCCCCGAGTGACTATTTCTTGTTTCCAAACCTGAGGAAATGGCTTGGCGGAAAGAGATTTGACTCCAATGATGAAATCATTTCACAAACAAATACGTATTTTGATGACCTTGACAAATCTTGTTTTTGGAAGGGATAAAAAAAATTGGAGAAACGTTGGACAAAGTGTATAGAGCTCAAAGGAGACTACGTTGAAAAATAAAAATGATTTTTTAATCCAAAAACCTGTGTTTTATTCAATAAGTCACTGACTTATTGACCCGCCCTCGTACATCCATACTGATTTTGGCTGTGATTTGAATTGCTTCTTTCCATGTCAGTGCTTTTGTAGGCCAATGTGATTTTCCTTGTAAAAACCACTCCCAGGGACTTACATAATTCTCACTTTAGAAATGGTGGTAACATCTTTTCTGTTGCAATGTTGCCTTGGGAAGCTGAGAGAAACAGAAGGTGACAGCTTGTCTCTCTATAATTCAGCATTACCGTAAGTGTTTCTTCTCCCTGTCTCTGGTTATGTTCACATGTTGACTATTCTCATATGTCTGGAAATCTTGGGATTTCCTTTGGCAGTTCTAAAAGAAGGGGTGGTCCATACGTAAAGCAGTTAAAAACCACTAGATGCATCTTGCAAATGGAATCCCCATTACCTGAATGTTCAGTACACCTCAAAAAAGAATAAACTTCACAGCTCCACTGTAGTCAATGTGCTTTAAAAAAAATCCCCCATACTTAAAGTACTCTAAATCCCTCAGTGTGTTGAGAAAATTACCTTTCGCTGTTGTTAAGGTGCTACCATTTGCACTTGTAAGTATTTTAATGGTATAAACATTATCTTAATACTAAATAAAGTGCATTTGATAAAATATCAGCTTTGGGGAAATTATGAAAATAACACCCTGAGGGCGGGGAGGGGGGAGTGGAAAATAAGATGTGTAGATACTCTTACTCTCTAATCACTTTGGAGTGCTTTAGCAAACTAAGTGCTCCACCTTGTAACAGTGAGAAAGGAACGCGTGTACAAATTGCACATTGAAATTTAAGTTACTAGCCATAGCAACAGGTTTATAGTGACAGGTCACTTTAGATTGGAGTTTAATTTATGAAGATTGCTTTACCTGGAGCTATGGTAATCTATGCCTTTGGAGTAATTCACACGCGGGCTTCATTTCGAATGCGGTCAAAAAGCGTCGTATTTCACTATGACAATGTAATCACAGATCCGCATTAAAAAGTCATTATTGTTTAGAATCCAGCTTGGTTTGAAAAACACTTACTATAAAATTCAACAGCCTTTGTAAATTACCCAAAGGTTTACTCAAGAATACAAGGTGCGATGATTTAAATCTGGAACTTACAACTTTATTGATTGTATGGGATTTTTAGGCCACCACATTTACGGGAAATGATTAGTGAGTAATCAAAGCAATAAACTTGCGGGTCCTGGCTCATAAATAATTATGAATTGGATTTTCTTTATCAAGGCTTGCATCTGCAAATGAACTTAACCATCTCTTTTATTCCTCTCACCTCCCTGCTTCTTCTTTGGTCATTTTCACAGTGTTGTTTGGGGGGGGACGGGGGATCAATAGCGATTATATGAAAACAGAAACCACAGACAATTTCCCAATTTCATTTTGTTTTCCAAGAGATTATACATTTCATTAAATCCAATGCACTAAATCTGGTTTTTTTTTGTTTGCTTATCATGGCAGGGCAGCAAAGAGGAAAAATTTTGCCTGATGAACCACAATCCAGGAAGTCATCAGAAAGGCTTGTATTTATATACATCCATTTTGGCAACTTGGGACGCCTGTGTACACTATAGCAGTGTTTCCCAACCAGTGTGCCACGGCACACTAGTGTACCGTGAGCGATCAGCAAGTGTGCCATGGGAAATTGGCACTCTTCGCCCTCCTGGCAGCTCTTTCTCCCTCTTTCCCTCCCCAAAGACCCTCCCTGAGGCAGAGGAAGGGCTCCGCTGAGTGCCAGAAGCTCCATGTCGGTGAATTGGGCAGTGAGCGAACCTGGGAGCATCGGGAGGCTGAAGCATTCACAGGTTTTCAAGAAACAAATTGAGCATCTCTGCTTGGAAATTTTTATTTTTTACTATTCTATTTTCCAGAGTCCCCCCAACAAGGAATTGTTTATGCTTCATGACATCCATAGTTAACTGGAAGCAAGTTTCACTCAGGGTGAAATTTCACAAGGGTCTGGAGAACAAGCCCTATGAGGAGCGGCTTGAAGAGCTGGGCATGTTTAGCCTGAAGAAGAGAAGGCTGAGAGAAGACATGATAGCCATGTATAAGTATGTGAGAGGAAGTCATATATATGTTGTGTTCAGCGAAACAGGCCCAGGTTTCACACTGAGTGTATAAATACATTTAAAACATACTAACTATATGTATTACTGTGTTAAGAGTGTCATTTTGTGTCATTTTGGTTGGTGGTGTGCCCCAAGACTTTGTGCCGCAGCTCAAAAAAGGTTGTGAAACACTGCACTATAGAATAAATGAGGTTTGGCACCACTTTCACTGCCATGGCTCAATGCTGTTGAATCAAGGGAGTTGAGCTTTTATACAGATCTGTAGCCTTCTTTTTGAAAGAGTGCTGTTGCCTCACTAGACTACAAATCCTTGGCTTGCATAACGCATTTGGCGGGGACAGGCATGTAGCCAGGGGGGGGGCTAAGGGGGCTTCAGCCCCCCCCCCCAAATTCTCAGGGTGGTCCACGAAAAGGCCTTACTGGTACATTATTTAAACTGTTATGTTTATTCATATCATGATCTGATCACCATGCTCATTATATCCCACATTAATGGGATTATTGGGATAACAATACAAAAGATTTGCTAGGGTAGACCCTCCTCCACCCAGTCTCAGCCCCGAACCAAACTCAGCCCCCTCAGAAACAAAATCCTGGCTACGGCCCTGGGCGGGGATGAGGGACAGGGCCTTCTCAGCTGTGGTCTCCCGCCTATGGAACACACTCCCAAATGAGATATGATCAATCCCATCCCTCCTGGCTTTCAGAAATAAATTAGAATAATGGTTCTGGGAACGGACCTTCGGGCAGCAGACATAATTTGCACCTTAGTGGACAGTGACTGGAATGGCGTTACGGCATTGTGATTTGTTTTATGGTTTTAACTAATGCTACATGTACCAGTTTTTAATGATTATGTAATTGTTTTAATGTTTATGTATGTGATTTTGATTATATTATTGTAATTTGTGATTTCTCGGCCTTGTACCATTACTAATGTAAGCCGTCCTGAGTCCCCCTTTGGGGGTAGAGAAGTGATGGGGTACAAATACCAGAAATAAATAAATAAATTGCACAGCACTGAGCCATGGCAGCTAAAGTGGTATCAAACTGCATCGATTCAACAGTACAGAGTCACCCTTCATTCTACTTGTTAAGTCCCAACTAGAGCAAGACCCATATTAGCACTAGGAAATTGAGAAACAAATACTTGTGAATGTCTCTTTAATTCTAAGACGGTATGTTGTTGCGACTAACAATTAGGTGCAAAATCCAAAAATGATGTATTTATTGAAGCTTTAGCCCAAGTATTAGCAGTCTATAAAGGCCTTATCTCATTACACAGTTGTAGCGTTAAATTCCATATAAACCAGTGTTTCTCAACCTTCCTAATGCCACAACCCCTTAATACAGTTCCTCATGTTGTGGTGACCCCCAACCATAACATTATTTCCGTTGCTACTTCACAACTTTGATTTCGCTACTGTTATGAATTGTAATGCTAATATCTGATATGCAGGATGTATTTTCATTCACTGGACCAAATCTGGCACAAATACCCAATGTGTCCAAATTTTAATACAGGTGGGGTTTGCGGGGGGGGGGGGAGGATTGATTTTGTCATTTGTATGTAAATCAACAAATGAGCCAATGAGCCAATTAAAACTGTTGTATACATTTCACTTTAATTACACTTTACAATCAAATAGCATTCTGAACTCCATCAACAATGGAATTGAACCAAACTTGACACACAGAACTCCCATGATCAACAGAAAATATTGGAAGGGTTTGGTGGGCATTGACCTTGAGGTTTGGAGTCATAATTTACTTACATACAGAGAGCACTATGGACTAAAACAATGATGGATCTGGACCAAACTTGGCACGAATACTCAAGATGTCCAAATGTGAACACTGGTGGAGTTTGGGGAAAATGGAACTTGACATTTGGGGATTGTAGTTGCTGGGGTTTATAGTTGACCTACAATCAAAGAGCACTCTGAACCCCATCAATGATAGAATTGTTCCAAACTTCCCACACAGAACACCCATGACCAACAGAAAATACTGTGTTTTCTGATGGTCTTTGGCAACCCCTTTGACACCCCCTCGTGACACCCCCAGGGGTCTCGACCCTCAGATTGAGAAATGCTGATATAAACTATTGTGGTGTTCTCCTATGGAGTTCTGTGATGTGCAGTTTAGGGAGAGCTCTTTATAATTCTTAGCCAAAAAGTTCTTGGGTCTCACTAAACTACTAAAACCAGAATTCCACTGAATGTTGCCATGGAAATTAAAATGGAATAGCAGTATATTGCAATAACAATGCATTGTGATGGGGCTTTCTTCTATGAATTCATGTTTGCAAAATTTAGCAGCTCCTGTTTCTGATATTGACAGAGACATCATTGTACTTTAAACAGTTAGTGAAGATTTTAAACATACATATTTCCCTTGAGTAAAGCAACCTACTATTTACATACGAGGGCATAAAAGGTGACAAGTGAATTACTACTTACATTTGCAATATTATTCATGCTTCTTGATGCAACTGTAAAATGGGCTATGTGTATGTGCATGTCTTTTGATTCATCTGCCAAGCCAAGCATTCAAGCGTAATAAAAACAAATGAGCCAATGAGCCAATTAAAACTGTTGTATACATTTCACTTTAATTAGGCATTTATGAGCACTGACTTTGATCAGATATTCCCAATGTGCAAAATGTGCTGACCTGTAACCAGTTGTTTTGTGAAGCTAAATAAACTCTAGAGAAAGGCATAAATAGTTTGGGTGCTGAGTTAGATTCTTTTCCCTTTTTGAAAATTAGAGTTTTGATATAACTGATTTTTTAAAAACTAATAGGAGCCTAGAGAACAATTAAGTATTTTCTTCACATAGTGCATTGTTAACTTTTGAGGTTGACTACCAACAGATACGCCGATGAAGCCTTGATTCATAGAGTTAGAAAGATTACTTTGGGGAACTACAACTTCCAGAAATAAAAATACAGTATAGCCAATGGCTGTACTGTCTTGGAGTTTTTGCCCTCAAAAATAACTTTACTAAACTCTAAATGCATCCAAACCACAAAATGATAGTAGTTTGATCATTGTCACAGCAGGGTACACTTAGCCATTGAAATCCACAATGTGACCACACACCCTTAGAGGGAGAGGAGTTTGCCCCCTCCCACGGAGAAAGAGGAGGTTCTTAGAACCTCTGGGAGGCAGGGGGCGTGGCCTCCCTTTAGGAAGGCCAGCCCCCTGAAGAGCTCAGTTGGAGCTTAGGCGTCGGAGGAGACGGTCGCAGGTCTCCTCCGTCAGGTAAGCTCCGTGGGGGGAGGGGGCCTGGTCCCTTCCCCCCCCCCCCCGTTTGGCTAGCCCTTCGCCTGGGCCCGGGTCCCCGCTTTTGCGAGGCCTGGGCCTGGTGCTGCGGGGCCCGGGCCCAGAGTGGCGTGAGGGGGCGGGGAGCCAGTCCCGGGCCCACCCGCCCCCGCGGCGCCGGACCCTTGCCTCCCCGCGTGGCCTGGTCGGCGGGGGAGGGCAGCCCTTTCGGGGCCTGGGTGGCTGGGCCTCGACTGTTTCCCGCTTACCCTCATGGCGGGTTGCAGGAGGCCCGGCGCGGCGGTGCATTGCGCCGCCGGCCCTGCAGGGACCGTGGCCGGGCTCCTTGGGCCTCGCTGCGAGTCCCTGGCGGGCGACGGGGCTTCTGGGCTTGTCGCCCCTGGCTGGAGGCGAGGCGGCGCGGTCGGGGCTGGTCCCCTTCCCTCTCCTCGCCGTCCGTGGCTGCCGCTCGTGGGTGGGGCAAGCCGCGCCGTGCCCAGGCAGGACACGGACGCTGCTTCCCCATAGGGCAGCCGTCCTTAGGACTGGGGCCTGTGGGCCGGGTGCTGGCTGGGCAGCTCCGGGCCCTACCCCACTCCCCTGTTAATTTTGCACGAGGCAATGTGGCACCGAGCTTAGGGAGGCGCCATGTTGGCCACATGGCTGCTGCTCTCTCTCCCCCCCCCCTCTCCTTCTTTTACAAGCTCGCGAGGGGAACGTGGTGCAGCTAGCTGGGAGTCAGCTGCATAAGATCTCCTGACCAGAAGGTCATGAGTTCGAGGCCTGCCCAGGTTGGGGTGAGCTCTCAATCGATTGTGTAGCTCGTTGTTTGTCTATATATGTTGCATGCCTATGGCATTAAATGTTTGCCTGTATATGTGCATTGTGATACGCCCTGGGCATGTAAATGTTTTGTTTTTATTCGATGCTCTTAGCAGACAAAGATTTAATAGAATTCCTTAAAGGCCCCCCCTTTTGCATTAGATCTCTACTGACCAGAAGGTCATGAGTTCGAGGCCTGCTCAAGTCGAAGTGGCCTCTCGACCTATTGTGTAGCTTGTTGTCGACCTTTGCAACCCGAAAGACAGTTGCATTTGTCATGCAGGAAATTTAAGGTGCTACTTAGGGGAGAGGCTTAATTTACCCAAGGCCAGGCACTGCCTGGCAATTTTATTCGTTTGGCTTGGATTGTAAATAACAGTATTAATGATTAAAATAAAAATTAAAAGATAAATAAATGAATGAATAAATAAACAAAGGCTTAATGGTTGTCCTATTTTTGACAACATTAGCAATGAAGATTTTGATTCAAGCATATGCATTTATCATTTCACCCGGGTTATTTTAAAGTTAACTTGAGGGAGGAGCTCCTGACCCTGGGTACAGCACGATCGACCCATGGTTGGCATTAGCATTTGAGTTGCTAACTTTAAGCAGTATATTTCTTATTTCACCTGGGTCATTTTAATTTAACTTGAAGAGGAGCTCCCGGCCTTGGGTGCGGGCTTACGGTTGACTTATGACTGACAGCATTAACAATTTTGTTATTAAGTTAAGCACTACATTTATCAGTTTACCCGGGTCCTCTTAATTTTCATTTTGATAAGCTCTGACCCTTGGTATAGCTTATTGTTGGCCTAGGTCTGACAACATTAGCAAACGGGTGACTGGCGGCAAGCAATGCATTTTTCATTTCACCTGGGTCATTTTAATTCAATTGGTAGAGTGAGCTTCCGATCCTTGAGACGGCATAATGTTGACCCTTAGCTACAACATTAGCAATTAAATTGCTAATTTCAAGCAGTATGGTTATTATTTCGCTGGGGTTATCTATAAGGTTAAACGTGAGTAAGCTCACAACCCCTTGGTATGGCTTGCTGTTGACCTAATTTTGTCAACATTAGCAATTGAGTTATAATTTCCAATAATATATTTTAATTTTCATGGGGTCATTTATAATAAATAAATAAGTAATTAAATAAATAAATAATTTAAAAATATTTCAACTTGAGTGACATCCTGACCCTTGGTATAGCTTTGTTGACCTATGCCCGTCAACACTAGCATTTGAGTTACTTTTCACAGGGGTCTTTTTAAATTTCAATTTGGAGAGTGATCTCACGACCCTCGGTGTGACTTACTGTTGACCTATTTTGTCAACAGCAGCAATTGAGTTATAATTTCAAGTAATGTATGTAGTCTTTCACCGCTCACGTTTAATCTTTAACTTGAGTAAGATCCTGACCCGTGGTATAGCTCTGTGGACCTATGCCCATCAACACTACAATTGTGTTGCTTTTTCACCTGGGTCATTTTAAATTTCACTTGGCGGTGAGCTCCCTACCCTCAGTATGGCTTACAGTTGACTTTTATTTGTCAACATTAGCAATTGAGTGATTATTTCAAATAAGGTATTTAGTTTTTCACCTGGGTTAATGTTAAATTCTAACTTGAGTGAGTTCCCGACCCTTGGCATAGTCTTCTGTTGACCTATGTTCGTCAACACTAGTAACTGAGTTACTGTTTCGCCTGGGGTATTTTAAGATTCAACTTGAGGAGAGATCTCCCGACCAGTGGTACGGCTCACTATCTACACGTTTGTTAGCATTAGTAATGAAGTTACTAATTTTAAACCTGGTGATTGTCCTTTCATTATTTCACCGGAGGGAGCCCCTGACCATTGGTGTAGATGACCATTGATCTTCACTGGTATGTCACCATTGGTAATTGGGTTATTGATTTTAGGTATACATTTGTCCTGTCACCGGGGTCATTTTGAACTTCAACTTGAATTTCGAATATCAACTTCGGAGCGAGCTCTTGTCCCTTGGTATGGCTGACTGTTGACCTATGTTGTCAACTTTACCAGTGAGTTAACAATTTTAAGCAATGTATTGGTCATTTTACCTGGGTCATTTTCAATTGTGACAGAAAGGGAGAGCTCCCGATTCTTGGTATGGCATACTACTGATCTACGCGTAGCAGCTTTGGGCTGTTGTGTTATGAGTTTCAACCAACGTATTTCTTAATTTACCGGACTTGGAAGTACGGTTGTCTCCAACGGAGACATGCTCTCCCAGCCCCTATTCGTGGCTAGAGAGTTAACCGCTTAACCTTTTCGTGAAGGACCGTACCGTCAGGCCTACGTAGGCACCTCTCTCAGCCTTATAAACGGTGGGAGATTATGGAGAGCGTGTTTCCTTTTATATAAAAGATGATTGTTATTGCAGTCACGCCCTCTCAGCCTTATAAACGGCTGCCGGGTTCGAAAACGCCTTTTTCTTTAAAACTAAAAAAGATTGGTTATTAAAGTCATACCCTGTCAGCATCATAAAGGGCTAGAGAGTTTGAAAGCGCGTTTTCTTTAAAAATGAAGAGTAATAGTCATTGAGTCACACCCTCTCAGCCTTTAAAATGGCTGGAGGGTAGGGAAAAAGGGGCACTTTTCCTTAGATTACAGGACGACTGGTCATTTCAGTTACACCCTTTCGACCTTATTAAAGGTGGGGTTATGTTGTGAAGCGTATTTTTTATGAGACATAGAAAGATTGGTTGTCGAATTCACCTTATCGGTTTTATAAGGCTTCGGGATTTAATAATAATAATAATAATTTTAAAAAACCCGCCTCTTCTTGAAAACAGAAGAAGGTAGTGGTTTGAATCACACCCTTTCGCCATTGTAAAGGGCTGGGGAACGTGACAGCGCGTTTTGATTAAAGCTTAGAAGATTAACTGTTGGGATACATCCTCTCAGCCTTATAAAGGGGTTGGGAGTTTGTGAAATGAGTTTTCTTGAAATTATAAGACGATTACACCCCCTCAGCCTGATAAAGGGCTTGGGATTCTGAAAGGCGTGTTGCTTAAAGCATAAGCGATTAGTCACTGTGGTTCCGCCCCCCCCCCCAGCCTTATAAGGGCTGGAGAGGTCAGAAAGCGCTTCTTATTAGACACTCGAGGGTAGTTGTTTTAGGTACACCCCCCCTTTTAGCTTTATAAGGCCGCAAAAGTTGATTAGGCGTTTCTTTAAGCATACAAAAGATTAGTTTTTCAGTTGTACCATCTCAGCCTTATAAAGGGCTGGAGAGTTTGATAAGGGCGTTTTATTAAATGATAAGACGATTAGTATTGAGGCTCACTTCCTTGGCCTTATAGCGGCTAGGGAATTTGTAAAGCATGTTTTCTTTAAAAGATAAGGCGTTGTTAGTTTGAGTTATACCCTCTCAGCCTTAAATCAGCTGCAGAGTTGGGAAAGTGCGTTTTTTATTCAGAGCATAAAAGATTAATCGTTAGGATTACGCCCCCCCCCAGCCTTAAGAAGCGGGTGGGGAATAAAATAAATAATAAATATAAAGGGAATTTTTCTGAAAGGTAATAAAAAGCCGGTCAGTTGATTTACACATCTCTGCCCTATAACCGGCGGGAGAATTTGAAAAGGCGTTTTCTTTAAAACACGAGATTACTCGTTTGAGTCGTACACATCTCAGCCTTAACATGGCTGGAGAGTTGGCAATTGTGTTTCTTTTAAAACAAAAGAAGATTAGTCATTGAGTTACCCCTTCTCAGCCTGACCCGGCTGGAGAGTTCGACCGGCATGTGTGCTGTGAACAGTGAAGGTTGGCTGTTGGGTGCATCCGCTCGGCCTTATAAATGGCCGGAGAGTTGAAGGCACCTTTCGTTGCAGTATAAGATTAGCAGTGAGTTACACCCTCCCAGCCTTACGAACAGCGAGAGAGTTGGGAAGTGTGTTTTTCTTTACAATAAAAAGATTGGGTAAGGTGACACCCTCTCAGCCTTACATAAGGCTGGGGAGTTTGAAAAACCGTGTTTCCATTAAAGCACGTTTTCTTTTAAACAAAAGATTCAGTCGTAGAGTTGCACCATCTCAGCCTCTTACACGGCTGGAGAGTTTGATCGTGTGTTTTCGTTTAAACAGGAGAAGATTAAGTGTTAGAGTTACACCCTCTCAGCCTTAGAAAGGGCTGTGGAGTTGGGAAGTGTGTTTTCTTTAAAATATAAGAGAAATAGTATTGAACACACCATTTCAGCCTTATAATAGGCTGGAAGGTTCGACAAATTTATTTCAGCCATTTGGTAGATGTGTCCAATGCATACAATGGATGCTCATATAGTTAGTTACTAGATATTGGGGAGTTAGTCCTATGTGGCTGACACTCAGGTAACCACCTTCGCTGTTTTTTCGTAATGTCCACTTGGCGGAAATGGGAGCTCAAGGGAGTCCCGATTGCCAGTGCTGACTCTGGCCCCTATTGGGGCTACCCAGTTTCAAAATTTGGCAGGCAGTGCCCGAGGTCACAATCCGTGGTCGGCTATCGACCCACAGCCCAGTCAAAGGGAAAGCGTGAGGATGGCTTAAAAAGGGCCATGTGGGTGAGTCGGGCCTGTTTGATGGTAGTGACCAGCAGTCAAGGGGTCCTACATTTCATTTTGGCCAACATTTGGGCCTGGACTCCATTGCCTTTTGGAATGGAGTGGTAGACGTGGTCTGCAGCAAACTTTCATTCACGGTCCTTACCCCCTGTTGGTTTGAGGCTCTTAGCTGAGACTGGCGGAGTTGTTCACATCAGGGGGAACGGCTTTGGATTGCGGACGGGCAAAGCGTCTTACAGGCCCGAGCAAACTCGTACTGGGTGGCTGGCATGGCCCTGCATACACATCGTCCGGTCCACCAATATGCCATCTTGTTGGTGGTTCGGTGCGTGGAGATGTGAGAGTCCTCATAAGTGGGGAACAAGGAAGGGGCCATGCGCTCAGCAGTACGGGGGTAGCACACTACCTCCTTTATCCAGGGCTCGCGACAATGCTTGGTTTGCTGAGCTGTTGGATTGTAATATCGGAATTGGGCAACGTTCCGTTCGTCTAACGGGGGATGGGGACTAGGTGGACACCTGTCCCCATCGGTGGCGGAAAATAGCTAGGGAAAGCCCATTGTCGGTGTGCACCTAAGGCACCTCCTTCAGGGGTGAGGGCCATTAAGTTAACATTCACCTCAAAGTTCAAGTTGAGGGGTTAACAAAGTGTAATGGCCCTGGAATGAAAGAGGCTGATCTCAAGATCTCGAGTACAGACCTCTCATTCATTTCCCTAAAAGGGGTTGCCCTGGTTGGATAATCAGGGAATCCAGGTGTTTCGCCCGAAATTGATATCGTTAGCCGAGGGGGCATGATACCCCGGCTAGAATACACCTTGATTCCTGACACCTTCTGAGTTAGACTTAAGGAAAATTAAATAGGTAACTTTAAATAAAAGTTGCTCAATTTGAACCCAATACTTTGTGTCTCGTCTCTTTTGTTCAGGGGGTTGGAGGGCAAGTGGATTTCCCTCTTAGCCAAAGGCTAAAGAGGGAGAGGAGTTTGCCCCCTCCCACGGAGAAAGAGGAGGTTCTTAGAACCTCTGGGAGGCAGGGGGCGTGGCCTCCCTTTAGGAAGGCCAGCCCCCTGAAGAGCTCAGTTGGAGCTTAGGCGTCGGAGGAGACGGTTGACCCACCACTCCCGCCCTTTAACAGTAAAGAATTTTTGATCGCTCTTTAACTAAGAGGATCGGGTGAGGAATTTTCTCCCCTGCCACCTTAACTGTGGAGGGAGTTTTTTGCCTACCCCTTTACGGTGTAGGGGCTAGCAAGGGGAGCGGTATGTTTTAAATAGGCTTAGCGGAAAATAGCTAGGGAAAGCCCATTGTCGGTGTGCACCTAAGGCACCTCCTTCAGGGGTGAGGGCCATTAAGTTAACATTCACCTCAAAGTTCAAGTTGAGGGGTTAACAAAGTGTAATGGCCCTGGAATGAAAGAGGCTGATCTCAAGATCTCGAGTACAGACCTCTCATTCATTTCCCTAAAAGGGGTTGCCCTGGTTGGATAATCAGGGAATCCAGGTGTTTCGCCCGAAATTGATATCGTTAGCCGAGGGGGCATGATACCCCGGCTAGAATACACCTTGATTCCTGACACCTTCTGAGTTAGACTTAAGGAAAATTAAATAGGTAACTTTAAATAAAAGTTGCTCAATTTGAACCCAATACTTTGTGTCTCGTCTCTTTTGTTCAGGGGTTGGAGGGCAAAAACTCTGGAGCATCCCAGGACTTTGGGTTGGTCTGGATAGTGGGAAGGAACAGTTGATTCCATCTTCTTCTTACTGGTCATGTGAGCACCCTGTTCTGACATTATCTGTGGCCAGCTAGGAATGGCAGTGGGGACATGTAGAAGGTGATGGTCCAGTGAAGTGATTGCATGCCCAGGCCATTTGGACAACAGCCACAGATCCAGCACATATTGTACATACTGAATCCAGGGATGTTTCAGAGGAGATTTACATCAAATTCACAGCCTCATCACAATAGAACATGGATCCACATTAAATCTAGTTTCTGCCTCCTGCAGAATTCTGGGTTTTGTAATTTAGTGAGGCCCAGGACCTGCTTGAACAAGCAATTTTTAAAAACCCTCCCTAAACTACAAGCCCCAAAATTCTGCAGGAGGCAGAAAAAGGATTTAAAGTGGATCCATGCTCTACTGTGATGAGGTCCTTAGCTGTCCAGTGTAGGTGAGCCCTTGGTTTAGTATTAGCTGATACAGAATCCCAGCTATGTCTTGTAAACCCCTGTGTAATTATAGAGCTAGTGGTATCAGAGAATTCTAAGTCTTTAACCAAACTACAAACTCAAGGATTCCATAGAATGAAACCATTGCTGTTAAAGTGGTAATAATAAAATATAAGTTAACTTTATTTATATACCGCTCTATATCTCCTGGGGGACTCAGGGCGGTTTCCAAATTGTAAAACACAAAACCATGCAGAGTAAGCAAAAAACAAAACAGAACAATACATAAGCATAAAATAGTCAAACAACACATGCACAATAAATCCAATCCACCTTATTCTTCATGCCAGGAAGAATATTAGGGCTGGACTTTCAGAAAGGACCTAGGCAGTTTGGGATGGCCGGGCCAGAGGTATTTATTTATTATTTATTTACTTCGTTTATATTCCTCTCTTCTCACCCCGCAGGGGACTCAGGGCGGATTACAATGTACACATTACATTTAGACACACACACGCACAAGACAGAAAGAGGCAATTTAACATCTGGCCACCAGGGGGAGCTGTCACACTCCTTCATTCCTCAGCGTGTTTCCTGGAGATCTTTTTTATGGCCTCGTAAATCAGTTAAATTTAGCCTCCCCACTAGGTGGTACCTTAATTTCCTACTTGACAGATGCAAATGTCTTTTGGGTTACAAAGGTCGGCAACAGGCTACACAATAGGTCGAGAGCCCACCCCGACCTGGGCAGGCCTCAAACTCATGACCTTCTGGTCAGTAGAGATCTTATGCAGCTGACACCCAGCCATCTGCGCCACATTCCCGGTGCAAATTACCAAATTAGGTACCAAATTAGTACCAAATTAGTACAATTTGACTGTCTTAGATTGCAGTGGCCTTTGTGGACAGTGGGTGGTCTTTATGCCCTGCTTTAGGGTTTCTTAGAAACTGTATCCAATAGTGGAAATAAACAAAGCTATGGATAAAATATATCTTTATTCTGGCCCAACAGGGTTAGCTTGAAATGCTATCTACCAATCCCATGTGTCAAACAGCATTCCCCCCACTTTCCAGTTTTAAATCGGCACACTTTTTCTTTCTAGCCTGAAGGATGTGGTAACCAGGATTGCTCCATCACTTCGAGAACATTTTCTGAACATGCATCCTTAATCACAGTACTTAATCCTGAATGCATACCACCACTGTTTATTTCGCTATTGGCATTACGCAGGTTTCAAAAGCCACTGAGTTGTGGAAATGTCTCAATTCCCACCTTTTCTTCCCCCCTTATACCCAAGTAAATAAACCCCTTGACTCAGATCATGATACAGTAAGGTGCCATGTAGAGCCATGTTACTCAGCCAGCAGTGCATGTAGATGGCGGTTAATTCCCTGATTTGCATAATTAGCTATCGCACTTTCTTCATGGACCTCAGTTTCTAATTGAGGTACAGCTGTGAAACCAAGCTATATCTCCACTAAAGCATGCTTTTTGATTACAAGGGACAAGGGCTTTTATTCCCAAAGTAATTGCGTTGAGGGTAAACATGTAATTGGGGGAAATAATTAACCCCAAAGTGAAGATTTCAGAATAAATCTATTCATTACTGTCAAGATGGTAACTTCTACCAATAACATAGATAGCTCACAAACAATACACGTTGATCAAGCTGGAAAGATAAAACATGAATGGTTAGACCTCAAGGATGGTAGAATAGTACATGTTAGCCATTTTGTGCCAGGCTTATTATTGTATTTTGTGCTAATCACCTAACACACTGTAAGTCAGATTGGCAGAAAACTTACTTTAGTTTACTTTTTAATGGAAATCTCTCTGACCAAAAACATCTTTCTAAATCAATGTGAACCCAAATGCAGCAGTCACAGTTCTCTTAAACCTGTTCTCTAATGAAAACTATATAAGGGAAATTGTTCATAAAATGCATATAGTAGGGAAACCTATGTACAAAACCTATCACACATGCCATAATATTGCTACAGCTTTAAACAACTCATACAGTGTTCCATACTGGTAGGTTTATCAGCACCCAGTCCAGGGCAGAAATGCTCCAAATTGGCTCCATAGATGGCTACACGCCGTTTCCAACCTGTGGTGGTAGCGGGTCAGAGTCCAAATTGTCCAGCAGGGCCAGGACTGCTTTGGTGATGTGGGCCTGATCCATTCCCTCTTCCCTGTATTGATGAACGCAGGCAAAAGGGGTTGATGGTAGTGGCTCATATGGACTGGACAAAGTGGACCCACTCCTACTGTCCATGCTGTGCCCAAGACAAGGGATTGCAGCAGCATTTCATCAAAACTCTTTGGCATCCCTCAACATTTCTAAACACAGGGTTAAATTGGTTTAATCCAGTATACCCCAAGATAAGCACCGGAAGTGGTAGAACATCATGGGGATAGCCAGAATTGACTGCACAATGAATACAGGTTATTCAAATAGCTTATTTTAGGACTGCAAATCCAAAAATCTTGATAACTGACCATTAGAATGTTGCCAGATTGAAAACTGGAGATGGCTCATCAATCAATCAAAACTTTATTACGGTCACAGACCAGCACAAAGCGGGCACAAGCGCCCTAAGAGGAGAAGGACAACTCCCCAGTAAACAGTTATTTAAAATCAGACTAGAAATCAGTATAAAAATATATTTTAAAAGACAGAATATTGTTGCCTTACGGTGTCAATCATAAGAACATAAGAACATAAGAAGAGCCATGCTGAATCGGACCTCAGCCCATCTAGTCCAGCATTCTGTATCACACAGTGGCCCACCAGTTGTACACGGGGATCTCGAGCAGAAGGGAGGGCAAACCCTGACCTGCTCCCGACCCCACAACCAGTACCCGGGGAAGATCCTGCCTACCTCAACCAACTCCGAGGTGGCACTTGAATGTCCTTTTCAGTAACTACCGATACACTTGGTATCCATGAATCTGTCTAATCCTGCCTTGAAGTTGTTAAGGCTGACCGCTGTCACAACCTCCTCTGGAAGTGAGTTCCATAACCCAATGACCCTCTGGGTGAAGAAATATTTCCCTTTGTTAGTCCTAATTTTCCTACCTTGAAGCTTCAGGGAGTGCCCTCTAGTCCTAGTGTTTTGTGACAAAGAAAATAGTTTTTCTTTATTCACATTTTCTATCCCATACATGATTTTATACACTTCGATCAAGTCACCTCTTAAACGCCGTCTTTCAAGGCTGAAAAGACAAGGCGTTGCAACCTGGTTTCATAAGGGAGCTGCTCCATCCCTTGGATCATTCTTGTTGCCCTTTTCTGTACCTTTTCCAGTTCCGTTATATCCTTCTTAAGGTGCGGAGACCAGAATTGTACACAGTACTCCAAATGTGGCCTTACCATCGATTTGTAGAGAGGTAATACAACATTTGCTGACCTATTTTCGATTCCCTTCCTGATCATGCCTAGCATAGAATTTGCTTTTTTCACTGCTGCAGCGCACTGGGTTGACATCTTCATTGAGCTGTCCACCAAAACCCCAAGATCCCTTTCCTGGTTTGTTTCGGAAAGCTTTGACCCCATCAATTGGTAGGTGTAGTTGGGGTTCTTTGCCCCGATGTGCATGACTTTACACTTGTTTAGGTTAAAATGCATTTGCCACTTTGTTGCCCATTCACTCAATTTCGAGAGATCTTTCTGGAGCTCTTTACAATCAGTTTCATTTTTAACTACCCTGAACAATTTAGTGTCGTCTGCAAACTTTGCTACCTCAGAATTCACTCCTACGTCCAGATCATTAATGAATAAATTAAAAAGTAACGGACCCAAAACTGAACCTTGGGGTACGCCACTTCTCACCTCTTTCCACCCAGAGAAATGTCCGTTTATTACCACCCTTTGTTTCCTACAGTTTAGCCAGGTTCCAATCCAGGACAAGACCTGTCCTCTGATTCCGTGGCTGAAGAGCTTATTTAGGAGCCTTTGGTGAGGGACTTTGTCAAAGGCCTTTTGAAAGTCAAGGTAAACAATATCAATTGGGTCCCCTTTATCTATGTGTTTATTTACACCCTCAAAGAATTCTAACAAGTTAGTAAGACATGATTTGCCTTTGCAGAAACCATGTTGATTTTCCTTCAGCAATGCCTGTTCTTCTATGTGCCTAGTAATTTTTTTCTTTAATAATGGTTTCCATCACTTTGCCTGGAACTGAGGTTAAACTGACTGGTCTATAATTTCCTGGATCACCTCTGGATCCAATCATCACCCGTCTGGTATTAAGGGCAGCAGCACAGAACTTAGCAACACTGTAAGTCATTGCAGTGCTAGAGTCCGAAAGCAGCAGGGTGGAATAACATCTTTCACTGCGCCCCGGGTACTTTAAAAGCCATGGTCCAATGAGATTGGATCTAAGATTCCCTCTTCTACACATCCAATAAATATACATGAGATGGCTCATGTATATTTATTGGATGTGTAGAAGAGGGAATTTTTCTAGAGCTTGCTTGTCATTCATAATTATCATAGGCTATCACTTCTTGTTGTGATTGAGCCTTCAGCTACTACTAGCACCTTCTGATTCAGACAATTTTCAAGGTTTTTCTGGGGAAGAAGAAATGGGGTCAGAGGAAAGTGATACGGATTTAGACTCAACATTGGTTCAGGAAGTAAGGGGTGTGTGTAACGAAGAGTCTAATTCTGACACCTTCTGTGGCTTTGACAGTGATTTATACTGGCCTTCTGGGGGTTCAGAAACAGATTGGGACACTCTGAGTATGCAACAGCGTTGGCAAGATTGGAGGCAAGCACAGAGCACAGCAGCCGTAGGAGATGCAGCAACTGGTGTTCATGATCAAGGAGAGTCTTCAGAAGACAGTGATGTTTAAGTGCTATATAAGAAATGGGTTTTTGGGGCTGCCTTTGCAGCGGTCAAAGAGTTGATGTTTGGTTCTTGTCTCTGACTCTCCTGTGTTCCTGATATCAAGTGCCTTGTTCCTGTTTCTGGATACTCGTGAGTTATGGGCTATTTCTCCACTTTGTTCTTGGGGTGAGCTGCTGTGGCAGCTCTAGCTGATGTTTGGGCAAAGGTGGGGGGTTTGGAATTCATTGTGTTTTATTGGATCTATGATTTGTGCTATTCATGTATACTCAGCTCCTGATTGCCTTGGATGGTCTCCTCCTTTTCATCTGCCTTTCTCCTGCTTTGGATTTCCGGACCGGATTCATGACTACTCTTTTGGATTCTCCCTTCGGACTTCACAGATGGATGTCTGGTGTTTGTTTTGGGCTGTTTTGCTGCTTTATTTTGTGGGAAACTTTCCTGGGATTTTTGAGGGGTTTTGAGCCGAGTTGGCTATTTTTTTGTTCGTCCTTTTCCCAGTTATTGTTCAATAAACCTTTTGTTATCCCCTTTTACTCCTGGGTCTGGCTTCCTTGGTCTCTGCATTACGACACTTCTAGGCTATCAGTTGTGGCTGAGTATGATTGTCTTCCAAGTGTAAGATCTTGGCGGTGGCTCCATAGGTGACTCTAGAGCAGACCTGGGCAATTGCCTGCCCTCCAGGTGTTTTGGACTTCAAATCCCAGAAATCCTAACAGCTGGTAAACTGGCTAGGATTTCTGGGAGTTGAAGTCCAAAACACCTGGAGGGCTGGCAATTGCCCAGGTCTGCTGTAGACACTTATTCTTGATCTGCATGTTCTTTCGTAGTGATGACACCGATTTCTAGGTGGAAGGTGACCCGATAAGGATTGGCTTGTCACTCAGTAAAGCAACAACACTTGCTAAATTTCTCTCTTCTGCGTCTTCATTTCGATAAAGTAGTCACATCAAATTTTCACTCTTGCAACCCTACGTGACCCTTGGGGTTTTTGGGAGTTGAAGTATAACATCTGGGATCACATTAAGGAGCCACTGTGTTGTGTTCAGATCTGGTTCAAAGTGTTCCCATTCAAAGCAGCAAGGTTCAGTGAAGAGGTGGTTCTGGAATGAAATGTCACAATAAAGACTCAGGGCAGCCACCATTTTACCACTCCAGAATTTTCTGGCAATGATAGCTGTAAACTACACTGCTGTCTGCATGATTTTATGCTAAGTAAAGTTTTTCAAGTGCCACAAGTCACTTTGTTTTTCATGTGATGTGTCTTGTCATTCCTCAGTGGATTCTGAAAAAGAGAATGGCAGCTATCAGAAAGAGCTCCACTTGCTGTTCAGAAAGAGTTCCATTTGCAGCACAATGGATATGAAATGGAAACAATTGTGTGTCCACATTTCTTCCTCTTATGTTCCCTCTTCCTAATTTCAAGTGTTAAAAATTACAAGATATTGTGGACAAAGAACTCTGCCTATTCTAAAGGCATCTGACAAATCCGTCACTGTCACGAACAACAAAATGTGGCTGGTTGTAAAGTTACTTGCTAGTGTGCAGATTTCCTGGGTAGACCATTACAACAATCTGTGATGAGGGAGGAGGGGGGATCAGGAGAGGAGGAAGGAAATGTGCTTGGAAGCAATTGCAGCAATCAAGCTGCAAACCCTAAGCAACAATAGGTTCCCTAGACAACAAACTGTATTCACAAAGGAAATGGAAATTTCTGTCTCAAGGACAAGTCGCATTGCACACTAAAATAGCTTGCTGCGCAAACAAGGGTGTGCCAGACTGTTCTTTCTGTATAAAGAAAAGGGGTTGATTTATTGCATCACAAAGACTGACCCAAGAGCCAACTCAGGGATATAACTTGGCCATTCAGCTCTGAAAACTGAATGAAGAGTTATGTATAGTAATAGCTGTAATTGTGAGCAAGATGGGAGCTATGATTGTGAACTTGTAGCATTTTACTTGGGACAACCATTCTGATGTTCCTACTCGCCATACTTCGCTAACTTCAAAGCAGCTTTCTACTATAATTAGTTGCCCACTTTAGGAATAGGACTGAGTTCCACATGCATGTTTACTGATGGATTGTAATGATACAAAGAACCTTCACCTTTGTATGGAGATATATTCATAAAGTGTATTCTTGTTCTCTGTGAGAAAATATAGTTTCAAAATATAATGTCAAAAAGAGAACTGTCATGTGGTGTGAGAGTTGTATGCAGGGAGGAGTAGGGACATTTCATGTAACGTTTCATGATAGAATTGTCCTATCTTACTTCTTACTTATCACACTTACATCTCAGGTCTACCTATTGCTCAAAAATATCCGTATCATTATTAGACCTTCTTCTCATAAATCATGGTACTTGTTTGCAGGCAGGCATTTTCCTTGTCCAGTGAGGTGCCTGCCAAGCTATTCTTTATTACATTATGTGATGTCAAAGATTCAAGACCACCAAAAGACATCCCTGACAGAAGAAATGTCTCCATCTACCACTACCAGGAAAAATACTTCATTGTTGATATGGAAGGTGTAACAACCTGGGCTTTGGGTCCTTGGGGCAGGGTGGACCTTTCTATTTTAGATCTCACCGCTGCCACCAAAATGTAATGACCCGAACGTTGGACCACAGTGGCAGGGCAGGCCTTTTATGAAATCCCACCGCTAGTCACTAAAAATGTCACAATTGGCCCTTCCTGACCACTGGCCATTCTGGTAACGCTGCCACCAACCTAAAATGTCTTTAGGATTTTTTTTAAAGTTGGAGATAAGCTAGGCTCGTATGCTAAACATGAACGGAGAGGATTACTGAGGCGAAATCCCTTCTCCTAGACTGGGACTGTGGGAATGCTGGAACTGGAACACTCTGATGTATTGAGGCACAATGGAGGCTTTTCTTTGAAAGTTAACAAAAATGTTTATTGTTGTAACAGGTAACTTTAAAAGGCTCAAAAGCGTAATTGGTTATATAGAATGGTGCTAGAGCTTGGTGGTTTCTTAAACTTGTATCTTTAAAACTTAGATACAAAACTAGACAGATGTAATATCTTTCACAACAATAACCCCCTCACTCTAATCCTAAGACTAGTAGTGAGTTTCCTCAACTAACTGACCTAGTTAGTTCCCTGAGCATCCACTCAGGCCTTCAGAAGCACCCTAGCTACCTAACTCTCTTCTAGAGTTCCCTGTAGCTGGCTTCCCAGAGATGTGAGCCAATCTCTAAACCCTAGAGATCAAAAGCCTGTGTCTGACTGCCTGTCAGCTCCTCACAGAACTTTTCCTGCCAGCTTTCCAAGACACCTCTGTCTTCACTGACTGCTCACTCTCCACTCCCCCAACAGACCTCGGCCTAGCATAAATGGGTGAGTCCTCACAGAAGGCATTTCAAATGCCATGCCTTTATTATTAGCACTGAGATACCAAAAGGAAAATACAGCAGGATAATAAGCTCAAAATACCTGGACAACTCTGGTTCTGCAACCAGGAAGGATTTGTTTTTATGTTGCATTCAAAAGAAAATGCTAAAGCAAAGTAAGCAATCCAATTAGTAAATATGAGCAATTTTGCTCATGAATGCGTAAGACACTTAGGGATGTAAATCACTATAAAGTTCATGTCTTTTACCATGAAAACCCAAAGATGATGCAATTCAAAATTTACCTTCCAACCCCCGAAATAATGAGACAGACAACAATAATTGGATTAAATTAGGGCAACTTTTATTTATTTTAAAGTTACCAATTTAAGTTTAACCTCACTAAACTCAGGTGTCAAGGGAACAAGGTGTGGCTAAGCCGAGGTATCGTCCGCGAGCGAACAACCCCTCGGCAACACTGGGAAACTCTCCTGAGTCCCCAGCAACACAAAACTGGGCAACCTTTCAAGGAAAACACAAGAAAACCTCTCTGGAAATACTTAACCAGCTCTCAAAATTTCTGGACCAATGGCATCCCCCTCAGCCTGAACAGACGTCCACCTGAGTGTATTTGTGCACTGGCCCAAACAACTTTGAAGAGTGCATGAGTGAATATGGGTCTATGGATTACCCTAAACTATTTACGCTGTCCTATTTATAGAACCGCCATCCCAGAAAGTCCCAGTAACAGTACAGGGTAGGCAAAAACCCCCCCTATTTTTTTAAAAAATTATTATTTCTTTCGTAGAAGGGGAAAAAATTCCTACCTGGCCCCTAAGGCGACCACTATACTGTAACCGGGCGGGAGTGGTGGGTCAACACCTCAGACAGGAATGGAGCAGGAGGCTGCCCCAAAATAGGCAGCCTCCGCCCCCTCCCAGAAGATTCCCAAGGAACCAATAGTCTCCCTTCGTGCGAGGAGGTAATAACCTTTCCCCGCCCACTGCGTAGGCAGGGAAAGGGCAGAAGCAAGAGATAGTGATAGAACACGAGACCCAAAAAACAATTCCAGATAAGAGCAGAAGATAAATATGAATACTAGCTCTGAGTCTAATGGTACAATTGGGCTCAAGCCAAAAAGATGTGGAGCTGACATGCTGAGAAGTGAAAGGAAAGTTGCAAGCTGCACAACACGCATTGTAACAACATGGAATGTGAGACTTATCGGAAACAACAGCAATGCTTGGGTATGTGAAAGGTAGCAGGAAAAGAAGAATGGTTCATTAGAGGTGAAGTGACTGAACTGAGGAAGCCACATCTCTATGTTAGCTCTCAAATAAGAGATATATTTTATAATAAGGGATACCTGGCAACGTTAATTGCTGTTTACCATTTGCTAAAGCTAAAGTCCAAAAGTAAATCCTAGGGTTCATCCTACATCATCCTGGACACCATTTTCATGCATATTTAGGCCTACTTGACAGAGACTGTTCATTGCAAAGGTCCACAAAAGCGAAAGAAGGGATAAATAGAGGGGAAACTGAGCTGTGTAGCTTTCTTTCTGTGGCAGTAAACAGGGATAATCTATCCCTGTCCAGTAATGTTTATAAACATATTGTAAACAAGCATAAGTGAACAGCTCATCTCTCCGGGGGAACAGATGCGCCCTTACTACTGATTAAGTGTTTTGTTCTGCCTCAGTATCTGGCAGAGGTTTTATGCTCTTTGCAAATAGGAGAGACAAGCTGGTGACAGGCTCATATTCTCCTAGCTTGTTAACTGCTTGAAGGAATCCTCATAGCTATGCTGGATATAGAAGCTGAACATTCCTTATCTGGAATTCAAAAATCCAAAAACCTCCAAAATCTGAAATTGTCCAATGAGTGACTGAGATAGCAACACTTTTGCTTTCTGACTACTCAATCTACAGTCAGCCCTCTACATATATATTACGTTAGGGGTGCAGAGCCCCTGCAAAAGTAGGAAAATGCAAATAGAAAAAAAATCACTATTTTTTTAACCTGAGGAAACTCATTTCTCTAGGAAACTCTAGGTCCTCCAGTGCAGTGTTTCCCAACCTTTTTTGAGCCGCGGCACACTTTTAACATTAAAAAAATCCGGGGGCACACCACCAACCAAAATGACACAAAATGACACTCTAACATAGTAAAGAACGGCTGGGGGATGGTGGCCTGCTGGGAGCAGCTGCTGGGAGTGCCAAAGCCGGGGGGGCGGAGCCAGGCTGTGCCATGCCCCGCCCCTACCCCGGCTCCACCTCCCAGCAGCTGCTCCAGCCTTGAGGGGGCAGTGCCAAGCCAGCGGTGCCAGAGCCAGCACAATGCTGGCTTGGCACTGTCCCCTCAAGGCTGGAGCAGCTGCTGGGAGTGCCGAAGCTGGGGGAAGGGGCAGAGCCATGCCACGACATGCCCCGCCCCTCCCCCCAGCTTCAGCTTTCCTACAGAGGAGGAGCATGAGCGGTGGACGGGCTTCAGTGGGCGGGGCTCCTCCTCCACGCAGCTTCAGCGAGCGAGGGGGCGAGAGTCATGATGGATTGGAGGCTGGCTGGGGAAATGACCAAAGGAGGCAGCGCCCCGGTCCCTTCTTTTTCTTCGCCACTGCCCGGCCCTTCCTTCCCCCCCCCAAGCAGGAGTTTGGCAGGAGGGAGGGAGGAAGGGGGGCAGAGAGGTTTTCTCACGGCACAGCAGGAGGTCCATCACGGCACACTGGTGTGCCACGGCACACTGGTTGAGAAAGACTGCTCCAGTGCATTTCTATGGTCACTTTCTCCTATGCTGACCATAGAATCATGCTGAAGGACCAGAAAAGGCCTAGAGAAGTGTTCCCTCATTTCAATAGCATTCGGTATTATCCATGAGCCATACTACTGGGTGATCTTGGGTAAATCGCATTATTTTAAGCTCAGAGGAAGGTCAGTCATGGCAAGCCTCCCCTGAACAAATCCTGCTAAGGAAATGAATGGAAGGCACACAACAAATCTATGTCCAAACCTATGCATGCAAGAAAATGAGACAAATATTGCCATACTGTAAACAAAAAACCACAGTCAATTCATTGATAAATATGAACAATTGCTACCTTAATTAGCCCCTTGCCCTATACTATACTAGACCTAATAGTTCATCCCTGCCTCCCCTCCCCATTAAACAATCCTTTTAACCACTTGAGTTGTCTTATCTATCACCAGGCCTGGCAATAAGCTGCTACCATGAGACTATTATGAAAATGAAAAATAGACACGGGAAGCTTCTGCCATCAGTCACCAGATCGTTATATGCTCTAAACGTGTATGTCTCTCCTCCGAGGCCGAATATAATATTTTTACTCAGAAGAAAAGGATGGATGAACAGGCACAGGAGAATTAAAAACAAACCCACAGCTTGCACTTTGGTGTTAGAATCTAATAGTAATCTAATAATTAGATACTAACTGTGTTAGATGAAAGTAAAACTGGAATCCTTTTGGTGTCATATACTAGTCTAAGTTCTCTTACACAAATGGTTGTACCTTTTTATCCATTGTACAACAGATGCATTCAGTTCACAATGGTATAAGTGGAGTTTTACAGTGTGACCATTTCATATGTAGCTGCACGTTACCTAATGGTGTATGTATAACTATTTTTCAATGCCTTCAATTGAAAGTGTTGATTAACTGGGATTGCACAAACAGTCATATCTCATTATGTATGACACTGAGTTGGCATATACAATTGGTCAAACAATGTTGGCATTCAGAAGAAGGGTAATATACTGCAACCCAGAGCTGTCTCCTTTTGCTGACAGGCAAAGGCATTATTGTTTATACAAGCTTTTACACTTCACCCCCAACAAATTTTGTCTCCTCCCCACGTAGCAGAGACTGGTTGATTTCGTTGAACTTTCTGGTGGGGGAGGCAGGGACTAGGGTTGCCATATGTCCCTTATTCTAAGGGACGTCCCTTATTTGGGCCGTAAAATTTGTGTCCCTTTTTTTCAGTCCCTGTCCCTTATTATTGACTAACAGGACAGGACTGGGCATGGTTGACCAGAGGAAGGTGCGTGCTGTGGTTTCCATGGCAATGCCTGCCCGGGGATTCCAGCTCGCAGGGCAGGCTGACAGTTGCGCGCTTGCGAGTGTGTGCCTGCCTGCATCCCCGTTGGAAGGAAGGGGCGATACAGGACTTTTTCAAAGTACAGTAGACTCAATTAACTGTTACCCAAGGGAATGTTGGATCATGTTGGATCAAGATCGTTTCTGGTTGCTTGAGAGTTACTCTTAAAATAGGCCTAGCTGTGAATCCCAATACTATACAATGCTGTGTATCCCATACTATACTATACCATTAACTATTGACATAATAATAATGAAGATGTACTATCTTATACATTTTATTTTAAAGTCAGAAAAGTCAAGGACTAAATACAGATGGAGAAGATAAGGTAGTTCTAATAATGTTTTTCTGCATGACAAAACATGCAGAAACATGCCATGTACTGTTGAGTGAGTCAGTTTCTTTTGTGAGTTTCAATCATTATCTTATTCTGTTAATAAACTATTTATAAGTAACGTTTGAGCTTCAAGTTTTTATGAAGTGTCCCTTATTTTTGTGAAAAATCCCGTAAATGTCCCTTATTTCTTATATCAAAAAGTGGCAACCCTAGCAGGGACGGCATTGTTAGATGTCAGCCTCTTCTCTCTCATTCTACGAAAATCATCGGAAAAGAGGCAGCTCCAGAGAGAGGGTCCTCTAACGTAGACCAAGGTCGGTTCAGGGGTTTGCCAGGGAGTGAGGGAAGGAATAATGGGGCACTGCCAGCTCCTTTGGCTCCCTCGCTTCCTTAGTAACAGTTGTCTCATGGGTCAAACGGGACCTAAGTTCGGGCCCTTTCCATCCCTTCTTTGGGAGATGGCACATTGGGCATATGTTTTTTAAAATAATAATAATAATAATAATAAAAAAGCAAGTAAATAAAAAAATTAAAAATTAAATTAAATAGCTGGGCCCCTGTAGGTCGCCATTTGCCCCATGCCCTCCTCACTTTAAGTCTCCGGGGGGCCCTATGTCTCGTGTTTCATATTTAGAGGCGGATCAAGATTCCCGGAGGCAAACCAACATGGATCATCCTAGTATAGGCTGTACAGAACCTAGTGGCCACGCCAACATCCCAGCCCTTACCTCAGATGCCATCGACGGTGCCTGCGCCAGCCTTCAATACCGGTGCAGGATCTACCCCAGGTCATGCTGGCTGACAAGCCATCAAGGTATAAACACTACACTCTCCTGGCCCTGGGATCAGGGTCAGGCATTGCCCCACACACATCATGCCACACAGGGCCAGGCCTTGCAGGCAACCACCATTCAGACAAGCCAGGAGCAGGGGGATACATTTCCCAGTCGACTTTGCCGACCCCAGTTACACTTGAGATGGCCAGGTCAGACAAGGCAATGAGTTTTTGGGGATGGACAAATGGCCACCCCACATGACCCCATCAAAAAGGTTGGTGGCCCTTGGGTCCCACCTCAAGCAAAAGACGATTGACAAGATCTTGCGTAATGAGTACATTGATATCTTCTCCCTTTATTTCAGGGAGTTAGATAAAAAGACAAAGATGAATTGGATGAGGAACAGAAGGACAGCCTGAAAAAGAGAAGGGTAGAGCAAAATTGGGACAACTGGCTGTCGTGCTTCATGGTTTATGCAGCCGTTATTTCTGAGGCTCACCCTTATAGGGCCAAATCACTCTTCCAGTATCAAAATATGATATACGAGGCCCATGTCACCTGCCCAGGGGATGCCTGGCTAGAGTATGACAAGTGTTTTCGCCTTGATGCTTCATACAAGCCTGATATGCGATGGGATCTTATTAACAACCAGTTATGGTCCGAAGTTATGAATCTGACCAGGGCGTCATCCAGGCCAAAGGCGGACAGTGGCCAAACTATCCATAACAAGAATGCACAGCCCATTCGACAAGGGGCCCCCCCAGCAACAGTCCCAAATCCAAAAATCTTTATGTTGGGACTTTGCAACATGGGGAGTGTGCACCAGCACACCCTGCCGTTTTCAGCACTTGTGCGCCATATGCTCTGGATCCCATTCAACTCTAAAGTGTAATAAGGGGTGGGCCAACAGGATTAGCCACAAGGACAACAGTCAAGCGAAACAGGATTAGCTGACATATTAGGGGAGCTCTTCAGTCACTGTATCAGTTATGACACGGAAAGATCAAACCCTGGGCAATGGGCAACCATTGCTGTCAGGAGCCATGTACACCCTGTGTCGTAAGTTTACATTGGGACTCTAGTTCCAGAGTCAGTTCCACTGGGCATAGGGGAGGTTCCTCGTCTGCTGGCACAACTGGGCCGAAAGGCAGGCCATGAGGACTCAGTATGCCCAGTGTTTGGGCCTCGCTTACATCGCCACAGTGGAGTGGTGAGGTGTAGGAGGCAGGCGTTGGGATGGTTGGATCACCTTGTTGCTTTTGTCCGAGGGGGGGCCGGACGCGGTTTACCACCTAGGAGATGATGATCTCGGCCCAGGATGAAGTGGGGGCTCTACTCCTGGGGAACAGGAGATGGGGGGCTCTTAAATTTCCACAGCCAGATCATCACACGGCAGCATCACTGTTATTGGGCAGATGGATTCATCTGTCCTGATTAAGTTAATGTTCAATTATATGGTTCAAAGATAGGTGTTCAGTCAGGAACAGATGGCTTGGTGGGGGATAGAAGCTTAATAGAACGTTTGCTCCCAATCTGTGGCGTAAATAGTTTAGTAATACAAAGGTTGGTATATACTTAAGGCACCCCTTAAGGGTGTGGGCCATTATGCAAACACTCACCTACAGGTTAATTTTAGGGGGGGGGGATTAGAATGGCCCAGGAGCGGGGAGAGTCTGGTCTCAAAAGGTGAGAGAGATTTCTCCGGACATTTCCCTTATGGGTTGTCCGGGTTTAAATCTTCAGGGGACCCAGGTATTATGCCTGAATAGCTGAGGGGTAGGCTTTAGAAGACGCTACCTCAGCTTAGACACACCAAGTTGAACTGACACCTAAAGTTAGTTGAGTTGAAAGTTAAATAGGTAGCAATAAATAAAAGTTGCACAAATTTTAAATCCATATTTTGTGTATGTCTCGTTATTTCGGGGGGTTGGAAGACAATAACATATAAGTAGAAAGGTTTTTATTTTATTGAGGGTGTGTTATTTATTTTTTCAAGCTTTTTAATTCTTTTTAACATGTTTTATGGTGTTATTTTAATAGTTCTTAAACATGATTGTAAATATTTTAATTTACTGCCATTGGAAGTTGCCTTGAGAAAGGCAGCATAGAATCAAAGCACTTTTTTTCGTGTCAGGAGCAACTTGAGAAAATGCAAGTCGCTTCTGGTGTAAGTTCTTCATGTTGTGGTGACCCCCAATCATAAAATAATTTAGTTGATACTTCATAACTGTAATTTCACAACTGTTATGAATATATTACTGTAGGGACAAAGAATTTTAACATGAACATTATTATAAAATAAATGAATAAATACATAAATATTCCTATATGGGTGAAAGAAGAGTGAGGACCTTAGCCACCAAATTGGAATTCTCTTCTGCAATGAAATTTTCCTTCAGTCTCCAAATTTTAACACTGTTGTAACATAAAACTTCAGTTGACTATTTAGAAATACTGTTGAGACATCCAAAGAAAAGCAGCAGGTAAAGTTATCAAGAACTGAATGATACTTGAAAGACTATTTCCTGATACTCTTCAGTCTAATGCACTGCTGCAAAAAAGGCCTTGATCTGGTCGTTTTAGATCTCCCACATCATCAACCTTACAAGGATCAGAAACCTTTGGAGCTAAAAAGACCTTGAATGCTATCTGGTTGTACTGAAGAAATCATAAGAACTTAAAGGGCTGGAGCCTTATCTGTCTGTCTGCTTCAGAATGTGATTCCTATGGTGGACAAACAGGCAGAACACTTGGAATCACATTAAAATTCTATGTCAGTTGTTCCCAACCTGTGGGTCCCCAGATGTTTTGGCCTTCAACTCCCAGAAATCCTAACAGCTGATAAACTGGCTGGGATTTCTGGGAGTTGTAGGCCAAAGCACCTGAGGACTCACAGGTTGAGAACCACTGTTCTATGTGATACTGCTTCTCATCCATAGGATAACGTGCGGCAGCGAACCAACTTCAGAAATTCTTAGACGACACGGATGGCCTGGATCCATTTCAATCTGGCTTCTGTCCCAGACACAGGACCGAGACTGTTCTGGTGGCCATCTCTGATTACATCAGTCACCAGCTAGACAAGGGAGGATCGGTACTGCTGGTGTTGCTCGACCTCATTGCAGCTTTCGATACAGTAGACCATGATCTACTGATCAAACAATTAGCTGCTATTGGAATTCAAGGATCAGCAATAACGTGGTTCAACTCATTATTGTGAGGGCGTAGCCAACGAGTGGAGTGGCTGGGCCAAGTGTCTGAGAAATCCCCTCTCGACTGTGGAGTACCCCAAAGCGCTATTCTATCGCCAATGCTGTTTAACATCTATATTCGACCTCTCACCAAGCTAGTCCGGGGATTTGGATTAGAATGTTTCCAATATGCTGATGACACCCAGCTTCTCTTAAAACTAGAACCTGGAACAACTTCAGTACCAGATAACTTCACCCGGTGTCTTGGAACGGTGACAAGATGGCTACATGCCCATAAGTTGAAAGTAAATCCAGCAAAAACTGAAATCTTGTGGCCTGGCTGCCCATCAGAATTGGTTGGTCTATTACCATCTTTTGAAGGGGAACCGTTAGTTCCATCCCCCACTGTGAAGAGTCTCCGTGTTATCCTGGATTCCAAAATGACGATGGAAGCCCAGATTGCCTCCACTAGTAAACAGGTCTTCTTTCATCTATGCCAAGCAAGGCAGTTGGTGCCTTATTTACCAACAGAGGCGCTGGCTATGGTAATCCATGCCACGGTTACGTCAAGGCTGGATTACTGCAATGTTTTGTATATGGGCTTACCTTGAGCAGCAATTCGCAAGATCCAAATTTTGCCGAATGCAGCTGCTAGACTACTCACAAAAACATCAATGAGGTGCCATATAACGCCGTCTCTGCAGCGCTTGCATTGGCTGCCCGTTGAACACAGAGTCCTCTACAAGACCCTGGTCCTAGCATTCAAGGCCTTTCGAGGTCAGGGTCCTTCATATCTCAGAGACCGTTTAATGCCACTGCACCACCAGAGACTGTCACATTCAGCTCATGAGAATCTCCTCTATGTCCCTGGCCCTAGAGAGGTTCGTTTGGAGTTCACAAGACAGAGATCCTTCTCCATTGTAGCCCCAATCTTGTGGAACTCCCTACCACCAGACCAAAGAGCCACTCCCGATCTACATACATTTTTAGGGGCACTTAAGACATGGCTTTTTAGAAGAGCCTATGATTGTTAGTAACAAGCGGTGACTATGTTACCTGTTTATTTTGTGTAAGTCGCCCAGAGCACCTTTGGTGGAGGACGACTCATAAGAAATAAAGGTAGTTAGTTAGATAGTTAAAACAGCATATGTGCTAGCTATTAGCTAGTGGCAATATCATGCTCTATAGGTCCGTACAGTATAATTACTTTTGAAACTGTCTAAGTTGGCAACCATTACTACATCTTTTGATAGTAAATTCCACAGTGGGACTATTTGCTGTGAAATGTATTTCCTGTTATCTGCCTTTAATCTTGATACATATTTGAAATGACTGGAAATTGACACATTTTAAGCTCAAAAGGAGTCTTTCTTTCCCAACCTTCTGGATCATGTCCCTCAGTGGGTTTCAAGGAGATATTGTTATTTGCTGTCAAGTTGGCCCTATGAACGAGAGGCCTCCAAGAGGCATCAACTGCCCTGTTCAAGGCTTGTAAATTAATTCAAGGATGATGTTTCTTTAATCAAACAACTTGCAATGTGGTATTCCTCTTTTTCTGCTGCCTTCCATTTTACAAAGTGCAATCATCTTTTCTAATGAGTCACATCACCTCGAGATACATGTCATCCAAAGGACAATAATCTCAATTCAGTCATCTTTACCTCTAGTGAGAGTTCAGGCGTGATTTCCTTTAGGACCCATTCATTTGCTTTTTTTGGCAGCCCATAATATCTGTTGAGCTCTCCTCCAGCACTACCTTTCCAACATGTTGATTTTTCTATGTGTCAGCTTTCATCACTAGTATCTAGCTTCACACCAATATATAGAAATTGAAAATACTATAGTATGGATGATTCTGCGTTTAGTATCTAGTGATATACCTAATGAAGAAATTATGGCACTAGAGCAGTGTTTCTCAACCTGGGGGTGGGGACCTCTGGGGGGGATTACAAGGGGGTTGTTAGAGGAGTCACCAGAGACCATCAGAAAACACCGTATTTTCTGTTGGTTCTGTAGGTTCTGTGTGGGAATTCTGGGCTAATTCTATCATTGGTGGGGTTCAGAATGCTCTTTGATTGTAGCTGAACTATAAATCCCAGCAACTACTACTCCCAAATGTCAAGGTCTATTTTTCCCCAAACTTCACATTTGGGTATATTGAGCATTTGTGCCAAGTTTGGTCCAGATCCATCATTGTTTGGGTCTACAGTGCTCTCTGGATGTAAGTGAACTACAACTCCAAAACTCAAGGTCAATGCCCACCAAACCCTTCCAGTATTTTCTGTTGGTCATGGGAGTTAGATCCCTACCAGTCCAGTTTCCATATTGGGCATGGGACAGAGACCGTGCTGGTCGCCATCACGGACCAGCTCCGCTGCCAATTGGATCAAGGAGGATCGGCGCTGCTCGTGTTATTGAACCTCACGGCAGCTTTTGATACGGTAGACCATGCATTGTTAACCCACCGCCTAGCCATGACAGGGGTTAGGGGGACTGATCTGAAATGGGTGTCCTCCTTTCTCCTCGATCGGGGACAGCGGTGGAGAGGGGAGGTATGGTTTCCGAGAGGCTCCCCTTAAGTTGCGGGATGCCTCAGGGAGCCATTCTTTCCCCTTTATTATTTAACATCTATATGCGGCCACTTGCCAAATTGGTGCGGAGCTTTGGTCTGGAGTGTCATCAGTATGCAGATGACACCCAGCTGGTACTGAGGATGGACGGCCGGCCAGACTCTGTACCCAATTGTTTCCAACAATGCCTTGAAGCTGTGACTGGTTGGCTACGTGCCAGTCGGTTGAAAGTGAACCCCTCGAAGACAGAGATCCTTTGACTGGGTCATCCGGGTGGGTGTGAGCTCCGGCTGCCTACTCTCGACGGCGAGGCATTATGCCTGTCATCCTTAGTAAAGAGCCTGGGGGTCCAGTTGGACTCACTGCTGACAATAGAGGCTCAGGTCTCTGCTGTCAGCAGATCTGCCTTCTTCCATCTGCGGCAGGCTAGGTGCCTTATCTCACTGGAAATGACTTAGCCACGGTGATCCAGGCAACGGTCATCTCGAGACTGGACTACTGTAATTCCCTTTACATTGGTCTTCCTTTGTCGGTCATCCAGAAGCTTAAACTGGTGCAAAACGCAGCAGCAAGACTCCTGGCTGGAGTGCCGGCCAGGGCTCATATTACTCCAACTCTGCAGCGACTGCACTGGTTGCCAATTGAGCACCGGATCATCTTCAAAGTGTTGGTCTTGACCTTTAAGGCCTTACATGCTCTGGGGCCGGTGTACCTAAGGGACCGTCTACTCCCATATGTTCCCCGGAGATCTCTTCGATCTGAGGATCTTAATCTCTTGCAGATTCCTTCCCTGCGAACCATTCATTTGTCGTCAACCAGGCAGAGAGCTTTCTCTGTGGCAGCACCATGCCCGTGGAACAGTTTGCCACCTGAAGTTTGAGCCGTGAGCGAGCTACCAGCTTTCCGGAAAGCTTGCAAAACGGCGCTGTTCCGGCAAGCATTTAGCCTTTGACCACTCTTGGCTATAGCAGAATATCGTTTAAGTGGTTTTATACTGTATTGCTTTTATGTATCTTTGTTGTAACCTTATATGTTTCCTGGTATAGTTCGATATGCTGTAAACCGTCCTGAGCCAATTGGAATAGGCGGTATACAAATCGAAATAATAAATAAATAAATAAATTCCATCATTGGTGGAGTTCAGAATGCTTTTTGATTGTGGATTAACTATAAATCCCAGCAACTACAACTCCCAAACGACGGAATCAATCTCCCCCAACCGCACCAGTATTCAGATCTGGGCGTATCGGGTATTTGTGCCAAATTTAGCCCAGTGAATGAAAATACATCCTGCATATTAGATATTTACATTATTGATTGATTGATTGATTGATTGATTGATTTTATCATTTATGAGTCGCCCTCCACGTCAGTGTGAAATTACATAAAAGTGTTCAATAGTTAAAAGCTAAAAGAATAGGAAAATTAATTAAAATAGTTTATCAGGAGTCTTGGGGGCCAGCCCGAAAGAGCCAGGTCTTCAGTGCGGTCAGGAACTGATGTCCCGGATAGCTCTCTGAACTGTGAAATTACAGTTATGAAGTAGCAACTAAATTATTTTATGATTGGGGGGTCACCACAACATGAAGAACTGTATTAAGGGGTTGCAGCATTAGGGAGGTTAAGAACCACTGCGCTAGAGCAACATAATTCTGAGGGATAGCAAATTTGGTCTGCCTCCCCTGAACCCTACTCTGTGTCTCGGTAAAATTGCAACCATGGGCCATCAGAATTCTAGCTTTAGCTCTTAAAAATCTATGCAGATGCTTCGCATTACCCTTGAAAAGTTAAGTAGGCAAAACTTATCTCCGTCTTTATCTCACCCATCATTTGGACCATGACAGCATCCAGAGCATCTTGTTCAGATTAAAGTGTGGATCATCCACTTCTGTAATGGAAGATATGAAAGTGGTGAGACAACTGGTATGAATAATAGTTATGTCTGATTTGACCTTATGTTGTACAATGTGAGGCCATTTCTGCCGGTAGTGATCTCATTCTAGATTTAATGACCTCATCTAATTATCGTTAACTCAAAAAGACCTCTTGTGCTTTAATGCAAGTGAGAAGACGCACCCCAGCAAACTAATGAACTCATCATACTATGCAAGTCCTTAACCAGAAACAGAGATGAGCTTGGAAATTGGGGAATGGTGTGTGCTGATTTCACATTCATTTCCTTCACTCAAAAGAGGAAACGATAATGATACTGCTGAAAAAGAAAGGATGGTGGAGGAAAGTTACATTAACTGTTCTCTTGATTGCAAAAGACTCCAAAACAGACAGATTGCTTCTTTGAAATGGAATGCAGAGGAGTGACTAGTTTGTTTTATTTTCAAAAAGCATGGACAGTTCCAGCCCCAGCAAAAGACAAAGGCTGACACTTTGTTGGTACTTTGCACACAGGTCAGTTCCCTTATGTACAGTATGTGGTTGTGTGTATTTTTGGCCACTGCTTCAGGTCTATATTCAGTTCACAGCTGCAGAAATTAAGTTCTATAATGCAGTGTTTCCCAACGTTTTTTGAGCCGCGGCACACTTTTAACATTAAAAAAATCCGAGGGCACACCACCAACCAAAATGACACAAAATGACACTCTAACACAGTAAAGAACGGTTGGGGGTTGGTGGTCTGCTGGGAGCAGCTGCTGGGAGTGCTGAAGCCGAGGAGGGGGCGGAGCCAGGCTGCACCAAGCCCCGCCCCCTGCCCCCGGCTTCACCTCTCCCAACAGCTGCTCCAGCCTTGAGGGGGCAGTGCCAAGCCAGCGGTGCCAGAGCCAGCACAATGCTGGCTTGGCACTGTCCCTCAAGGCTGGAGCAGCTGCTGGGAGTGCCGAAGCTGGGGGAGGGGGCAGAGCCAGGCTGCACCATGCCCTGCCCCCTCCCCCAGCTTCAGCTCTCTTACAGAGGAGGAGCATGATCGGTGAACAGGCTTCAGTGGACGGGGCTCCTCTTCCACGCAGCTTCAGCGAGTGAGGGGCGAGAGTCATGCTGGGAGTCATGGCGGATTGGAGGCTGGCTGGGGAAACGGCCGAAGGAGGCGGTGCCCGGTCCTTTCTTCTTTTTCTTCGCCACTGCCCAGCCCTTCCTCCTCCTCCCCAAGCAGCAGGAGTTCGGCAGGAAGGGGGAGGAAGGGGGCAGAGAGCTTTTCTTTCTCACAGCAGGACAGCAGGCACACTAGTGTCACGGCACACTAGTGTGCCACGGCACACTGGTTGAGAAAGACTGCTATAATGTGGCTATTTCGCATGCAATTGTGCAGTACTGGATGGTGTGTACAACTATTTATTGCTACTCTCAGGGTACCACTTGATTCACTGACATTGTGAAAATGGCAGGCAGGTTCACAGATATGCAGTTGATTGTACCATGCTGGTATTTAACAGAAAGATCGGTGTAATGCAACCAAAACTTAATGATATTCATGTAGATTTACACTATAGAAACAAGATGTAGGATCTGTGTTTGTTTGAGATGATTGCATATCATTGTGCTGCTTGACACTTTTATTTATTATTTACTAGCTGAACCCGGCACGCGTTGCTGTGCCCTATGTTGGTGATGTGAGAAAGTCTGGGTATGTAAGTTGTGGAAATTATGTGAGCATGTTTGTTGTGTGTGTATATATGTGTGTGTATGTGTGTTTATAGTTGTATGTGTGTATGGTTTTTGGGAGGTATGTGTGTATGTGTGTGTGTGCATGTTTTGGTTTGTGTTTATTTGTGTGTGTATATATGTGTGTGTGTATATATAGTTCTTGGTATGTGTGTATATATTTGTGTGTATTTATCTGTGGGTTTTTTGTGTTTGAGTACGTGTATATATATATGTTTGTTTGTGTATATGTATGTATGTGTATATATGGAGATGTGGTGATATGTGTGTGTATATATGTGTATGTATTAGTGTGGATGTGTACGTATAGGTGTGTAGATATATGTGTTTGTATGTGGTTGTGTATTTATATGTGTTTGTATGTTTGTGTTTATATGTTGTTGTGTATATATGTGTGTGTGTATATATGTGTAGAGGAGGAGGCCGAAGAGGAGGGCGAAGGGGAACCGCTCGATCTCCCTCCCCCGCGGCCCTCTCCTCGGGCAGCGGAGGAGAGGCGGTTGAGGGCTCTCCTACGCCGGCCGCCGCCTCCCTTCCGCTGGCCGAAGAGGAGGCCGCAGGGAGAGAGACAGCGTGGCTCCCCCTTGGCCTCGTCCCCGGGCAGTGGAAGGGAGGCAGCGGGCGGCGGAGGAGAGCCCTCTGACGCCTCTCTTCCGGTGCCCGAAGAGGAGGCCGAAGGGGAACTGGGCAACCCCTCTCCCTGTGGCCTCCTCCCTGGCCAGCGGAAGAGAGGCAGCAGAGGGCTCTCAGCCGCTGCCCGCCGCCTCCCTTCCGCTGGCCGAAGAGGAGGCCGCAGGGAGAGAGACGGCGCGGCTTCCCCCCCGGCCCCATCCCCGGGCAGCGGAAGGGAGGCGGTGGGCGGCGGAGGAGAGCCCTCTGCCGCTTCTCTTCCGCTGCCCGAAGAGGAGGTCGAAGAGGAACCGGGCGATCTCTCTACCTGCGGCCTCCTCCTTGGCCAGCGGAAGAGAGGCGGAGGAGGAGAGTGAGAAGGGGGCGGAAGAGCCGGGCACGGCGCCGTCGCCGGCAGCGTAATGGAGGCTCACCCCTCGCCCCCGCCTCCCTTTGGCTTCTGCTGCTGGGATCTGCTCCCCCGCTGTGTCCTCCCTCGCTGGATGTAGAGTGGCCGCTCGTGTTCGGTAGTGGTGTAGAGGCGGTGAAGGAGGTCGAGAAGGCTGCGGAAGAGGTGTGTGTGCGTGTTGTTGTTTATGTGGGGTAGTGGGTAGTTATGGAGGGGGTTGTGGATTGTGTTTTACTGGGATGTGGTTTGAAGTTGCGCATGTGCGGTACTGTGATGTTTTGTTGGCGGCCATCTTGTGTGTGCGGTGTTTTGCGCATGCGTAGTTATGTTGAGTTTCGGGGGATGTTTTGGGGGTGTTGTGTGTTGTTTCGGGGTGTTTTCGTGGGTGGAGTATGGACCTCGTGGTATGGATGAGTGGCCCTGTGATTTTCGTGTGTGTGGGGAATGTAGTTTTGGCGTGCATTTGCCTCGTTGCACGACCACTTCCCTTTTCTATATAGATTTATTTATTATTTCGCATTTTTCTGTGCCCCCCCCCCCAACGGCTCGGGGCGACTTACAACAGTTCATAAAATACAATTGTCAGATAACTCATAAACCACAGTAATACCATTAAGATGGAATTACAATTAGAACAGTTGAAACAACAAATGGAGTCGCAGTGGGCTGACAGCTAGGCGGTGCGAGCTACAGTTTAGCTAACTCCGAAGGCTTGTTGGAACAGCAATGTCTTAACTGCTCTCCTGAACGGGAGGAGGCCCTGGGTGGCACGGATGCCAGCGGGCAGTGCGTTCCACATGGTAGGGGCTGCAACAGAGAAAGCCCAGTGGCGGGTTGCGGACAGATGGTAGGTCCTCACATTTGGGATGATCAGGAGGTTTAGCTCTTCGGAGCACAGTGATCTGGTGGGATGATATGGGACAAGGCGGTCTCGCAGGTACACTGGCCCCAGACCATGTAAGGCCTTAAAAGTCAGAACTAACACTTTGAAGGCAAACCGGCATTCAATTGGGAGCCAGTGCAGTTCACGCAGGATTGGCGTGATGTGGTGGCCAATCGGGACCCCCGCCAGGAGTCACGCTGCAGCGTTCTGCACCAGCTTGAGTCTCCGGATTACCGACAGAGGAAGGCCAATATAAGAGCATTACAGTAGTCCAGCCTCGAGATGACCGTGGCTTGGATCACTGTGGCTAAGTCGCGCCGGGACAAATAGGGGGCCAGCTTCCTCGCCTGGCGGAGGTGAAAAAATGCTATCCTGCTGACGCTGGAGACGTGGGCCTCCATCGACAACAGGGGGTCCAAGGTTACTCCTAAGCTCTTAACAGAGGGCAACGGACATAATGTCACGCCGTCCAGGGTTGGAAGCTGAACATCCCTACAGCCCGGAGGACCCAGCCACAGGATCTCCGTCTTTGCCGGATTCACCTTCAACCTACTGGCTCGCAGCCATCCAGTGACGGTCTCAAGGCAACGATGGAAATTATCGGGTACGGATTCGAGGCTGCCCTCCATCTTCAAGATAAGCTGGGTGTCATCAGCGTACTGATGGCACACCAGCCCAAAGCTATGCACCAGCTGGGCAAGTGGTCGCATATAGATGCTAAATAAGAGGGGGGAGAGAATAGCCCCCTGAGGAACCCCGCAAAGAAGCGGGGAACCCCCGGAGACATCCTTGCCCCTCCTCACTCATTGTAGCTGGTTCCGGAGGAAGGAGGACACCCAATTAAGGGCTGTCCCCTTAACTCCGGCCCTGGCAAGGCAGTGAGTCAATAGATCATAATCGACTGTATCAAACGCCGCTGTGAGGTCCAATAACACGAGGAGCGCCGATCCGCCCTGATCCAGCTGGCGGAGCAACTCATCCGAGATGGAGACCAGGACCGTCTCCGTCCCATGCCCCGGACGGAAGCCGGACTGGAAGGGGTCTAGCCAAGCTGCGTCATCTAGGAAGGACTGCAACTGCTCCATTGCCACCTTCTCAATTACCTTGCCCAGGAACGATAAATTCGAAACCGGGCGGTAGTTGGAGGGGATTACTTTTGCTGAGTGGAAATATTTGACAACTAGTTCAAGACAGCTAGTTCAAGAAGCCTTCACCACGCCAGAGAGGAGGGGTGGCGAGGCTCTCGCCGCCTCCTCCTCCCTGGCGAGGAGGGGGCGGCGGGAAGCCGCGTCTAGGGCCTATGGCGCTCCGCGGGCAGGCGCAGGAGTGCCAGGACATCAATTTTTTTAAAAAAAATTTTTTATTTTGGGGGTCCGGATCCGCTGCCCCCCCCCCCAGGCCGCCGCCCGAGGCCATGGCCTCGGGTGGCCTTATGGGTAATCCGGGCCTGCCATACATATGTGATGCATGTGTTCTGCTAATGCAATGGCAATGCAAATGCAGCTCTGCTTCTGCAAACCTGAACTGAATGTTGACAAAATGTCTAACAGCTTCTGTAGGGGAACACCAACAGGACACTAACCATAGACCTATTTCAGGTCACACTGGGGCAAAGGGAATATTTTAAGAGTCGAGAGGTGCTCTGTTTATGTTTCATAAAGGTTTTAAGTTATGGAAACATGAGTTTGTTCCACCCATTTACAGGTGAGTTTACGATTCTGGAACTAAAAAGGCCACAAGGGAAAAAATGTACTTCTCCTGACCATGCATTTTGTATACCTCCCCAATATATGCACACTTGGCTACAATATATTCCTTATTATGTGGCTTTTTGTATGCAATTGTAATGCATTAAAAAATAGAGCAAAATTCAAGGATGTGTGAAAACAGAAAATAATTGCCATCTAGTCTGTAGATCAGTGTTTCCCAACCTTTTTTGAGCCGCGGCACACTTTTAACATTAAAAAAATCCGGGGGCACACCACCAACCAAAATGACACTCTAACACAGTAATACATATAATTAATTGACCTTGAGTTTTGGAGTTGTAGTTTACCTACATCCAGAGAGTACTGTGGACTCAAACAATGATGGATATGGACCAAACTTGGCAAGCGGGCCCCTCACGCAGTAGAGCAGGCCGAGGGCTGCCACCAAGTCCAGGCTCCGGCCCAGGGTCCCGCCGCCAGCCTCAGTCACTCCCATTGCCACAGGTAGCAGCTCGCGGGCAAAAGGGGAGGTGGGGGAGAGGGAGAAGGCGGCAATTCCCCATCCACAGTGCCGCTCTCCGCCATGACTCCGGCCTCTCGCTCACTGAAGCCACGCGGAGGAGGAGGAGCATGAGCGGTGAATGGGCTTCAGCTGCGCCCACTGAAGCCCGTCCACCGCTCATGCTCCTCCTCCTCCAAGCGGCTTCAGCGAGCGAGGAGCCGGAGTCATGGTGGAGAGCGGAGCCAGGAACCGCTGCCCGGCCCTTTCTCCTCCTCTCCCAAGCAGCAGGAGTTTGGCAGGAGGAAGGGGGAAGGAGGCGGGCAGAGAGCTTTTCTCACGGCACAGCAGGAGGTCCGTCATGGCACACTACTGTGCCACGTCACAGCGGTTGGGAAACACTGCTGTAGATTATTCTAGTATAATGGTTCCCAACCTTTGGTCCTCCAGATGTTATGGACTCCCACAATTCCTAACACTTGATAATCTGACTGGGATTTCTGGGAGTTGAAGTTCAAAATAACTGGAGGAGCAAAGGTTGGGAAACACTGGTCTAGGATATGCAAAAGACGTTGGATCATATTAAAATGAGAAACAAATTAATTTTCTTCCCAGACTTAGAGCTGAGGAAGGTTCACACTCCCTCTAGTGGAGGTAAGGATATGGTATCCTTTTATATTGGCATACATTTGTTTCACAATAAATGGCTTAAAAATGAAACCAAATAGGTTAATTCAATTCCTCTTCAATTTGTTCCAAAACGTTTGCCATGCGTAATCAATGAGTAGGCTTTTGTTTGTCGCTGTTTGCCATCATTCACATTTAGACCCATTCATATATATCTGCCAGTCATTCATACCTTGGGATGGTGTTACCTTTTTCTGGAAGTTGTATGAGGTTGATCTTGGCAGTCAGTCACTCTTAGTGTGGTTTATAATTTATATTTCTAGATTTTTCCAGTAAACATTGCATAGTGAGTGAAAAGAAACACATAGCTACAAGTGGGAACATCAGATATTATGACTTTTCCCCAGAATATCCCCACACAAATGCAAAATCCATGCTTCTTCTAGCATGGTTCACAGTTTCATGGGGGTAGACATCTGGTAGGTGATGGAGGACACCTTTAGAGCAGTTGGCAGGAAGGTTTTTACTAAAACTCAACCCTGATCAGGATGGCTTTTATACTTTTGGGGGGCGGGGGCAGTATTATTGAGGGCAACGGCTAAAGAGATATGGGCAAATAGTACGAGAACCCAACAGTAGGAGGAAAAACAACCTTAAATAAGCAGCTGGGGGAATGAACCCATGATCTGATGACCTCATCACACTAGAGCAGTGTTTTTCAACCTTTTTTGAGCCGCGGCACATTTTTTATATTTACAAAATCCTGGGACACACCTGCTTCCTCCAGAGCACAAAGCAAATTCACATATGCACTGTACTGAAAAAATGCAGTATGTCCATATAGCTTCAAAGCAGTCCACTAGTGTGTCAGGCCCAACTTCAGGCCCATCTCCTTGTTAAATTTTGACTATAAATTGTTTACATCGATTTTGGCGACTAGACTCAAAAAATTCTTAAATAATTGGATCAAGGATGATCAAAACGGTTTTTTACCCAAACGACAAATTAGGACAAACATTAGATTTATAGTGGATACATTGGAATATTACGAGAAAAATAATGAAAAGGAGGTGGCCCTGATGTTCCTGGACGCAGAAAAAGCGTTCGATAAGATCAGCTGGAGCTATTTGGAGGCCTTGATGGGAGAACAGGACATGGGCTTCCAAATAAGGAATGCATTTCACGCCATTTATAAAAAGGAAAGAGCAAAAATAATTGTAAACCAACAAAAAACCGAGGAGGTAGAAATATGCAAAGGGGTAAGGCAAGGATGCCCCCTATCACCGCTCTTATTTATTATGGCACTGGAAACCCTTCTAAATAAAATAAGAGAGGACAAAGAACTTAGAGGCCTACAGACGCAGAAAGACAACATCAAGGTGAAGGCTTTCGCCGACGATGTGGTACTCATAATAGAAAAGCCAGTAGAGACCATAGAAAGATGGCTGGAAAGAATAGAAGATTTTGGTAAGGTGGCGGGATTTAAAATTAATAAAGGTAAGACTAGCTTAATGGTCAAAAATATGTCAAGAGAAAGGAAACAACTCCTGCAGGAGAAGATGGGCATGGAAATACAGGAAAGAGTCAGATACTTGGGGATCTCCCTGGCAACTAAAAATTCGAAATTGTTTAAAAATAATTATGTAGAATTGTGGAAAAAAATCAAGAAAGACCTGGAGAAATGGCACAAACTAAATTTATCGTTCATGGGAAGAATAGCGGCTCTAAAAATGATGGTACTGACCCTCCCGATAATCAAAAATGAGAAGGTATTCAAGGATTGGGAGAAAGACCTGTCAAGATTTATTTGGGGAGGCAGGAAGCCTAGAATAAAAATGAAAACTCTCCAGGATACTTTGGAAAGGGGAGGGGTGGGGGTACCCAATTTAAAGCTGTATCATGAGGCCAGTTGCTTGTCTTGGGTCAGAGAGTGGATACTACTGAAAAATTTCAGGCTGACAAATCTGGAAGGACATGACCTTAAATTCGGACTGCACGGGTACCTAATCTATAACAGGAGAAAAGTGGATGCACGATTTAATACCCATGTTATAAGGAGTTCACTACTAAGGGTATGGCAGAAGTACTCTAATATACTTTATGAACAGAAAATCCCATTATGGACCTCGGTGAATGAGGCCTACAAAATTAGAGAGCTAGCAGGGAATAAATGGATGACATACAAGGAACTAATTAAGTGGAACGGGGAGAGGTATATAATTAAATCAAAAGAAGAATTAGAGGAAGAGGGGCTCCAATTAGGATGGTTTTCATACCTACAAGTGTATGAAAAGTTTAAGGAAGACATTAAAAGAGGGTTTATAGGGGAAGAGAAAGAGTTGGGACAAAAAATTATGGGGGAAGAAGAGAAACAAATTGGGAAAATTTATAGAGCACTTTTGGAGATAAATACAGCAAATAATCAGGAGAGGGCCTATATGGCCGAGTGGTCCAGGAATCTGGGATTTAGAGTTAAGCCCCAAATGTGGAAAAATATTTGGTGTACAGTAGTGAAAAAATCCCTTAGTAATCCCTTCAGGGAAAACTGGGTTAAAATTATATATCGCTGGTACCTCCCACCGGACAAGTTGGCCAGAATGTATAGGAACCTAGACCCCAAGTGCTGGAAGTGTGGAAATAAGAACGGGACCTTCGTTCACCTCTGGTGGACCTGCCCTAGAGCTACTAAGTATTGGGTAATGATCCAACGGGAAATCCAAAAAATGATTAGATACAAATTGGAGAGGAAACCAGAGATAATGTTATTAGGGATGGTTGAAGGAACAATATTACCAGTAGAAAAAAAATTTTGTTGATAGGGATAACGGCAGCCAGGATCTTATACGCAAAGGGATGGAAGACACAGACAATCCCGACCAGGGAAGAATGGTTCACGAAAGTGATGGAGACTATACAAATGGACTGGTTGACGGAAAGATTGAGGAATAAACAGAACCAGGGGCTCGGAAGGACGAACTGGGAGCCAATTAGAGACTACTCCAGAAGAGAGTTTAATGTTGATCTATTATTGGAGTAACGATAAAAATACAATGCTTCTCTACCCAAATATAGGATTGAAGAAGGAAGAAATTAACTGGAAGGGGATATAGAAGGGTCTACTAGGAAGAGGCTCCCGCTCTTCACCCAACTTTGTCTGCACACTATTCACACTCTTGTATAACTTATAGTAAACCCAGAAGCCAACTCTGGGCTTCCCGGGATTTACTTTTCTATTCTGTTCATACTGTTTTATGTTTCTCTTTTTTTTTCGTTCTGTATTTTATCTGCTGAAAATCAATAAAAACTGATTTAAAAAAAGCAGTCCACTAGTACTGTTCTTATGTATCAATACACCTCATGGAATAAGTGTATTGATGCATAAGAAGGGAGGCTGAGAGCAGTTTCGCATGCACCGGGGAGGAGAGGGAGGAGGGAGGGGCGGGGCTGGCGCGTGAATGAATCATCTGGCATTAGGCCGGGGGGGGGGGGGCAAGAGGAGGTCTCTACTTGGGGAAAAGGAGGCGGGCATTCCCAATACATGGAGAGGGAGAGACCAAGTAGACAACGGGTGAAGAGGCACAATTGTTTGTAATTTTGTGTCTTTCTTGAGGTAGGTTTCTTAGGGTTTTTATACTTCAACACACTAGACTCTCCCCCCTCCCCTCCTGGAGGTTCCAATTTCTCACGGCACACCTGATGATCGCTCACGGCACACAAGTGTGCCCCGTGTGTGCCCCGACACACTGGTTGGGAAACACTGCACTAGAGCTTCGTTCCACTTTAAGTCCACTTTAGGGAGGAGGCTTTAAACAGCTCAGCCAGACAGGTCCTCGGCCTCACCAAATTACAAACCCCAGGATTCTCCAGGAGACAGAAACGATATTTAAAATGGATTCATGCTTTAGTTTAGGCAGGCCTTTGGGGGTAGGACACCGCTGCTGTTTTAATCTGCCATTTTAATCTGTTTTAACTGTTTAAATTGTTTGTTTTAAATTGTATTACTTGTACTTTGTTTTTATGCTGTTGGCACGGAGCCAGTGGTTTGTGACAAGGCAGTGCAATAAATAATAATAATAATAATAATAATAGTGTGACAAGGCAGTGAGATGTGTCTACAGTTATTCTCAAATTATGGAAAATAAACAGGAAAAACATGAACTCTTAACACAGCAAAGCAAATATGATATAATAGCCATCTAAACCTGGTGGGATGGGTTTTATGACTGGACTGTAGTAACAAAGGAGTATTGAGAGAAATAGACAAAAAAAAGGAAAGGAATAGGAGCATTATATGTCAAAGATATTTATTATTTACACCTGTAAAGAGATCCATGACTTCTTTTGGGTCCTGGAAGCCAGGTTGAAAGTATCTGGGTAAAAGTTAAGGGGAAACCTCTAAAATTCTATAATGAGGCAATAAAATAGTCCCCAGGAGCAATCCAAAACATATGAAAGCTCAACATTCAAAAACGGTATAATTAAATCCTAACAATATTCAAACAATTTAAAAATTCACACTTAAAAGGGATAAAATCTGTTCAAACTTTTAGAACAATATAGCACGCTCAGAAGTCCTTTCATTGAAAAACTTCTATTCTAAAAGCCTGTAGGAACATTGAAAAGAAGAATTAAAACTGTTAAAAGCATTAATTTAAAAACACAGAATAAATGCCCTGTTCCTTTCAAAGTCCTTTAAACAAAACAAAAATCAGTTCCACAAAGCCTGTTAAAGTAGAAATGATTTAACTGGATATAGAAAAAAAAAATTTGAAGATTTGGAATTAAAAATAACATTGCTGCGTAATGCTTTCAAAGATATCCCCACAGTGGAGGGAAAATGAACAAATGATCTGTTCTTCTCTGCAGAAAGAAATTTGAAGAAGAATCACATTGCTAGTCTTCACAAGCCAATTAAAAAGACAACAAGGAAGGGGGCAGCTTTACTCCTCTTGGGGCCCATCTACACTGCCATATAATGCAGTATGAAACTACATTATATGATCAGCGTAGACTCATATAATGCAGTTTAACTACATTGAACGGCATCATATGAGTTTGCACTTACCTTATAATGCAGTTCCAAATGGCATTGTATGGCAGTGCAAAAGGGGCCTTGGAAAGAAATTTCAAAATTTGGAAGTAGTCCTCTACTATCTTCTAGTTAAATGTTCCTGCAGTGATGGACAATCAAAATTTATGTCCCTCAAGATCTTAGAGCTCAAGTGGCCTTGTACAGAAAGATAAAGCCCTTTGGTCAGTCTGCACTTGGCTATATAGAAGTCATAACTGGTTTTTTGAATTGTACGTAGTAAGAAAATGAGAGGCTGATCCAACACTTTAAAATCTTTGGGGACCTATTGGCGAATGCGGGTATCCGGCAACCGCCTGGCCCCAGTGAGTCTACTGAAACCATCGCCTTGGATCCCCTCCAGCAATAATCCCCTGCACCCCCAGAACTGGATTGGGACCAATTATGGTACTTCCCAGCTGGGGGACGCAGGGATGGGGAGGAGAATCTGAGAAATAACAAAGATACGCATGGCGTTACCATAGGGGCGGTCAGGGAGACTGGCCCTGAATAGAGACCCGGCGCGGTGGAGGAAGAGGCCAATCGCCTTGGCCCGGAGCTGACGCCGGAGATGTCGGAGGTATGGGCTTGTGCCCAGGAACCCCTTCCCCATTGCGGTGACCTTCCATCGGCAGCGACACGGGCAACTGGTGAGCCTCCTAAGATGGTGGACGGCCTTGAAGTCGCCGGAGTCAGCCGGATGTCTTCTTCAGTTGAGGACTGGAAGCGGAAGCAACGCAACCGGAAGCGGAAATGGCGTCGGAGGAAGAAGAGCAGACAAGGCCTGACCTCCGATGGCCTAGAGAGGCTCTGGGATGCCCCCCAGATCGCCCAACCTCAGGACAGGGTGGCAAACTGGCAGCTTCGGGGGAAACTCAAAACCCTAGAGGCAACAGAAAAGCCATCAGGTAAAAGGAAACCCAGAACCTTTAGAACAAGGACCTTCTGGGGCCTGACCCCTGGCAGCTGGACTAGATCGGACTCCAGTAAGTCAAAACCCGATCTCCCAGAGGGGACCATAGGTCTAAGAACTATCCCTGGTTCCAGGAAGATCAGTCCTCCCTCCGCTAAGGTCGATTTCCACTGGAAACCCTTTGGAAGACTTTTAGTTAGAATTACCTAGGCTTTTCCCCATAATCTCTGACCCTGTAGATAAGACCCTGTAATGGCTGTATTGTTCCCTTTAATTGCTCTTAGCATATTGTGTTATTTATACTGTAGTGTGTGTTGTGTTGTTGTAATGCCCACTGGTCTCGCCCAGTGAACTTTGTAAGTTGCCCCGAGCCATACGGGAGTGCCGACTAATACGTTCGAATAATAAATAAAATAAATAAAAACACACTACCATCCAGAGGAGCTGTTGTAACAAATGAGGTGCATGTTCCCTCTAACCAGCCCCCATTAACAATCCAGCTTGCCTTTTGTACTTATGGAGTTTCAAACATTCTTTACTATTCAGCAGCCCCACATGAAGCACATTACGGTCATTCAAACAGGGTTCAAAAAGGCATGTACTGTAAGCAGATCTCCTTAAGATTTTGATCTCTAAATGGTGGTATAAACAGTTTAGCCACAATAAAAGCATTTAGGATCCAATCTTACTATTATGTATGGTATGGGGATATAATTCAGAAGCAAATGTAATTGTTTTTTCTAATTATAAATTAATATATTAAAATGCCACCAAACAGAAAGAAGAAACTGTGTAAAACACTTGCATCATAGACTGCAGAAAAGTATAAACAGCATCCAATTAGCGATGGATCCAGATCTATTTCCATTTACACTTGAATATGAACTGACCACTTTGATCAATTTCAATCAGTTTTACCTCCGGTGGTGCAATGGGTTAAACCAGTGTTTCTCAACCTGTGGGTCCCCAGATGTTTTGGCCTTCAACTCCCAGAAATCCTAACAGCTGGTAAACTGGCTGGGATTTCTGGGAATTGAAGGCCAAAACATCTGGGGACCCACAGGTTGAGAACCACTGGGTTAAACCCTTGTGCTGCAGAACTGCTGACTGACAGGTCAGCGGTTCAAATCTGAGGTATGTGGGTTGAGCTCCCTCTGTCAGCTCCAGCTCCCCATGTGGGGGTATGAGAGAAGCCTCCCACAAGGATGGAAAAAAAATCAAACATCCGGGTGTTCCCTGGGCAACATCCTTGCAGACGGCCAGTTACTTCTGACATTAAAAAAAAACCCTGGCATCCAAGAAAGTAGTTTTGTGTGCAGATGAGTAGACTGAAAATCATGGAGCAGTTTTGAGGCCTGGGTGGTGATTATACAAACTGTAAAGGCTGGCCTTAAATCGATTCCACAACCTGCAGTATATGCAGCTTGACATGCCAGAATGTGCATGTGCAGATCAGCAGAGCGCTGCAGGTCTTGGAACAATGATTCACATTCTGTGAAGCTAATTTCAACGTCTGATCTAGTTTACACTAGAACATGCTGATGCACATTACGGACTCTGTCTCGGACTTTCCTTGAGTCGGTTTAAAGCCCTTAAAGGTGTGCTGCAGCATGCTTTTACAGTGTGCATTGTACAGTTGCTGCATTTTCAAGCTGCATTGAGTAGTCAATGTAGATGTGTCCTTGTTTTAATTACTGCAGAGGTTGATATTCTCTTCCTCCTTCGCAATGATAATAGCCACCATAAGATTGTGCCACTTGTGGCGCCCTCATGGGGCTGGTATTATATCTGTATTTTGTATTTGGTTGCCTTCATCTGCAAGGCCTTTGTCTATTGTTCGGCTATGTGGGCACTTAGGGGCGGAGTTGTGTCTTGGCTCCAAACCTGGCGTCACCGCCCTTAACTCCTCATTTTACCTGAGGGGCAAGACTTCCTTTCTGGTTCATTCCAGAGACCACATGGACACAGCAAGGTGAAATCTAAGCTATGCTGGGACAAAGCAACTTAGTTCACTGCTATTAAGCCTAACCTTCACTCTCAACCAAGCCTGCAGTGCTCAGGAGGATCTGTCCTCAACATAGACTGTGGATTTTGGGGTTTTTACAGAACTTCGTGGGTCTACAAAAGCCAGAGAGCAACAGGATACCTGGGATCTAAGAGAGGAACCATCACTCTGCAAACAAAGAGGCAAGTTATTGTAATCCTTTTTCAAGGACTTCTTTTTGCAACCAACTAAGCATTTTGGGCCACCCGCATTTTTACGTGTTGTTATTCAATAAATTTTGTTTGGTTCACTATTTTTGAGTCTAGCACTCATTCTTATAGACATTCCAGGTCTCCCCGCATGTGGGTTGGCTTGTATCTACCTTCAGGGCCATAGCTTACCTTGTCCTTTCATTTAAAGCCCCTTTTTAGGCCCTGAAGGCAGAAAACCACTGCACCAGCCATCCCCAATGGGCATTCTGTTCCTGGTGGAGTGGTGGTGGGGTTGGGTGTTTGGCTGTCTTACCCATAGCCAGACACATCTTTTTTAAAGTAAAAAGCACTTGAGACAGCAATTTATCACACCATTGTCTATAATGGGAGTTCAGCATTCATGGATTTTTGGCATCCACAAGAGGTCTTGAAACCAAAACCCAGCAGATACCAAGAGCTCAATGTATATTCTAAAAACCCAATAAACAGGGCTTAGTAATTCTTATTGAAATTACATCTTGCATACCTCTTGATAGCCATTGTGAAACAAAGCACACTTTTCCTCAGAAATGTGAACATTTGTGGGTCTTCTGAGGTATTTGATTCATCCCATATCTGTTGACCCATCTATAGTGTTGCCCCTATGATGCAATTTCCCTTGTTCTAATCTGAAAGCCTTGCCCCACTGTTTTATCTTTCTTGGGATCCCCTCACTTACATATTTTCTATTCCTACCTCACCCAGGTTTTTATCATTTTATTTCGTCCATTTGGCCACCTATCCTGTGCGATTTTATATTGTGTGAATTGGCTTTATTATTTTATTTTGTTATTGTAATTATTTTCTGATGTAATTTTGTTTTCTGTATTCTGTATTTTATTTTATTGAGTTGTATTGTATTTTTAATATTCTTTATTAAACAGATTTTTTAAATATATACATAAAATCAAAAGTTTAAAAGTTGATAGACAAATTGTTGTGGTACAGAGACGGCAGTGGCTGAGTCCAGGAGTTAAAAGATATCAAAAGTTTATTTAAACATCAAATGGGAGTTGGGATAACAAAAAGTAGCCTATCTTCGGCTGTACAAAAACCACAATAATCCCAGGAAACCCAAAACCAAAAATGCTGAGAAGAAAAGAACTCAAAAACAAACAGCAGATGTCCTTCTGCGGCGTTCAGTCAAAGGGATGTCCATAAGGCGTAGTCCAACATCAATCCGGGGGTCATAGGACAGGAGAAAAGCATACAGGAAAAGAGGAGACGTTCCAGAGTCGACAGGAGCTGAGTATACAGAAAACACATAATTCACAGCCCCCATAAAACACAGCCTCTTCCTCCCTCCATGTAATACTATACCAAACACTCTGTAGCAGGAAACTCACAGCAGTCACAGTGAAGGTCAAGAGGTATACGGCAGCAGCTAAACACAAAAAGCAGACATGAATCCCAAAACCCCCCACCTTTTCCCAATATCAGCTAGAGCTGCCATAGCAGCTCTCCCAAAGAACAAAGTGGATAAAGAACCCAATAACTCACGAGTAATCTGGAAACCAGGAACCAAGACACAGGAACACAGGATACATGAACCAGAATAGCAACTCCTTGACCACCGTGAGGGTCAAGCCAAATACTCACTTCTTATATAGCACTATCAATCAGAGTCATCAGAGAACCCGCCCTGCTCCAAAGCAACAGCATTCCCATTCCCTGCAGCTATTGTACCATGTCCAGATCTCCAAGCCAGCCAAAGCTCTTTTTGACTTAAAGGGCCCCACTCAGTTTCTGAATGAGAAGATGGCCAGTCCTGATCTGTCTGAAACCCCAGAAATGTACTGTCCTCGAGTCCGCATTGCATACATCTCTCACTTCCTGCACCAATGCTGAATCTAGGTCTGTATCACTTTCTTCTGACTGTAATTCTGCATTCCCTGGAAACCCTTCAAATGTATCAGACTCAGAAGGATCCCTAAATAGATGCTGAATCTTTCTCCTCTGTTCTCTGTCTGAGTCAAGGCTTGAGGCACTAGCCACTCTCTTTACCCCAGCTGTAGGAGCCTGATCATCCAGAGCCGCGCCCCAAACTGAGCTACTGCTTGATGTTACTGCCTCAGCAGCTTCCTCCATGCTACTACCTGTAGTAACTGGAGGCTCATTTCCAACACAAATAGATAGAAACAGTAGAATAGGTGATAGTAAGGTAAGCGATAGGGAATGTAGGAAAGATAGAAATGATAGAAATAGAAAGATCTAAAAACAAAAGATCTAAAAACAAAAGAATAAAGAAAATTCTTGACTTCCTGAGTCCTTTAAAGGTGGAATTTCCCTTTTCTTTGTTTTTTTCTTTTCTTTTTGTATCGTTAACTTTGAAATCTTCTCTTGTTTCTTGTCTCTCTTATTTTTTCATATCCATATGTTAATATTTCTATTTTTCGTATAATATGTTACTATCGACCAGTCTGTTTCCTTATTAGGGGTTCCTTTGCTTTTTGTTATTAGGTAGGTTAATCTATCCATATTTCTAATATCTATGATTTTCTCCAGCCATTTTTCTTCCTCTGGTATTTCTTTGTCCTTCCATTTTTTGGCGTAACATATTCTCGTCGCTGTGCTTAATAGGAAGAACAATTTATCGGTGTTATTATCCATCTTATTTTCTGTCATTTCTAATAGGAAAGTCTCTGGTTTTAGAGGTAGGCTTATTCTTAGGCTTCCTTGTATCTTCTCTTGTATTTTCTTCCAGTATATTGTCGCCTTCTCACATGTCCACCATAAGTGGTAGTATGTTCCTTCTACTTTTCCGCATTTCCAGCATTTTGTATTCATGTCTTTGTAGCATCTCCCTAAATTTTTTGGGTGTCATATACCATCTGTAGGCTGTTTTGATCCAATTTTCTTTTAATTCTGTAGCGTATGCATATCTTAATTTTTTCCATATTTCTTCCCATCTTTCTCTTTCTATTTTTTTCCTATATTTTCATTCCATCTCTTCATGTAGTTTCTTTCTTCTTTCTTATCCTGATCCCACTCTAATAATTTCTTATTTATTTTTGAAATTATTTATTGATTTGTTTTTAATATTGTGTCCCAGAAGCTATTCGCCTCTTGGAATCCTATATTTTTATCTTTTAAAAATATTCTTTTAACTATCTGTAGTGGAGCCAGGCTATTTTGTTATCTATATTAGTTATCTCCTGTTGAGTTTTTAATATTATTTCTCCATTTTCTTTCTTCACTTGGACTTTATATTTTGGCCACTCACTCCAGCCTAATATTCTCAGCTGAGATGCTTCTAGTGGGGATACCCATAAGGGTGTTTTGTTACAAAATTTTGTTTTATATTTTTGCCAAATTCGTATAAGACCCGATCTTATGAAATGATTCCTGATCTTTTTTTCTTTTTTGATTCCTTCATACCACACATATTTGTGCCACCTCTCTCTTTTTCCTCCGTCAGGATTTTCATGTTGATTCTTGCTTTCTTTCCCTGCCATATATATTTGATAATATCTTTATTCCATTCTCTTAATAATTTCTGACTTCTTATAATTGGCAGGTTCTGAAACAAGAATATAATCTTTGGCAAGTGTGAAAATGTTGTATTGTATTTTTAAAAGGGCTTGGCCTCACATTAGCCGCCCTGAGTCTCCATTGGGGAGATGGTGGTGGGGTATAAATAAAGATTATTATTATTATTATTTCATACATTGAGCATGTGAATGTCCAAAAGTGCACACAACTGCAAAATATGATTTCACCAATGGGGACAATGTGTACCACAATGTAGACCTTAAGGGAGATGTGTTAAAATGGGTACATTATCGAAAATGTATTTGGAAGAAAATTCTATATGAGAAGATAAAAACCAAATCTTTCAACTCAATGTAAACAAAGGATGGGATGGGAATGAAAGTGTGGCTCAGAAAAAAAAATGCCAGGAAATTTATGCTGAGAGTTTTTCAAATCCCTGGTTAGAAGCACAAACTGACCTTGGACATTGTATCCAGATATGGTTGGAATTAGATGTTTGGTATTCCATCCCCAACAGCTCTCATCTCAATTACCAATTTTATTTGCTGTGAGCCACTTACCAAAGCAGTGTTCCAGTGAATACCACATCAGTTCCAGAGGGTCAGTATTGGAGAACCTGAGCTAAGGAAATGAATAAATACTCATTAAGTTGAAGAGGAGGAAATTCATCAAGCAGGGTGAGTGGCAGGCATAACAGAAATGCCTCAGATTGGAAGCCTAGCCAATCTCCTTTAGCCTTGACATATGCCACAGAAGGACGATCCTTTAGTGCACCATTATGTGTGGGACAATAGAGCATTTATTGCAACCAGAACATTGGACATCCCACTGCCTTATATAAATCTATTCATCGATTCCAACAATCAGCTCTTCGTTGTGCCTTAACCCCCTTTCTGAAACCAGAAGGAATAGAAAAATATAATATTTGAGTGTTTACAATGACAAATGCAAGCACATGGAAACATAGAGAATATCAGGGAGATGGAAATGCCATGTAGTCATAGATTTATTTATTTATCTACATATTTATAAATATTCAGAGACCCCAGAGCAGTTTACAACAAACTCACAAATCTAAACAGTATAAATAGTAAAAATAATTTTAAAGGCAAAATATACTGTATATTAAACAATGTAATCAATTTAAAGAGACAAAGGATTTAGAACAAACAAAAGCCACGTATATATGAGGGTTTCAGTAATCAATCAAGCCCCAAGATCTTTCATAAACAACCACATTTCTTTCTAATGCTTTAAAATAGTACCAGTTGGTACCAGTTTGGGCCTCCAAGGGGTCCAGTGCTCCCATGGATAGCAAAATAAATTCATGATCAAGTCCCTTTATATACAATGGCATGGTAAAATGGTATCCCATATATAAAACTAGCTGTACCCGGCACGCGTTGCTGTGCCCTATTTAGGAGATGCAAGAAAGTCTGAGTATGTAAGGGTTGGAATTGATGTTACTTATGGTCTTGGTGGGGTCATGGCTGTGTCGTTGTGGGTTGTTCTGTTGGGTGGGATGTGGAAGTCCTGGGGAGTTGACGGTGTCTGGTGGTGCTGGCGTGCTGCAGAGCTTGTGGATATACAATGTGTTTTGTCTTTCCGTCTGCTGTGTTGATGTAGAGGTTCTGTGGTTTCCCAACTCTGGAGCATGCTACGTAGAGTTGTCTGTGGGAGAAGCATTCAGTGTCAAGGTCTATGCCACAGATTTGTAGTGTTTGTCCTTGAGCCTTGTTTATGGTGATGGCAAAAGCTAGTGTAGTGCAGTGTCTTTCTGTTCTGGTGTTTGTTCTGCCCTTTTTTGTTTGATGTATGTAGCGTTGCGAGTGTGTCGTCCGATGCTGTTCTTTTTAGGAGGCATGGCTTGTCTTTTGGGTCAGCTTATGTCTGTGTGGAAGGAAGGAATGGCATACAAATGGGTTGAGCAGTAGATGCAAGGTTGTGTTATGTGTGTATTGTGTTGTGTGTAGGTATTACTTTTTTGGTGAGTTAGTGGGTGTGTGGTGGCATTGTGGGTGGTAGTATGTTGTGGAATGCTTGTGTGGGTGGGGTGTTTTGGGTGTTTGTGTGTGTTTGTAGAGTATCAGTGCAGTGTTGTGTTGTGTTGTGGTTGGAGTATAGGTGGCGTTGGTTTTTGTTTGTGGTGGTGGTAGGTGTTGTGTGTGCGCGGTCCCGTAAGGTTGGGGGGATGATAGGAAGTTGTGTTGTGTTGTGTGGGTAGGAATTGCTGGAGTATTGTGCCTGGGATGTGTGTGTATTTGAAGGTGTGTGTGGTGGTGAGTAGTGAGTGCAGTCCTGGGTTTTGTGTTGGGGAAGTTGTCAGGAATTTGTGGGATGTATTTTGTGTGTGTTGTGGTGACATAGTTGTCTTAGTCTGGCTGTGTGCTGGTTGTGATGTGGAGGGGGTGTTGCTTTTGCCAGTGGTGTTTGTTGTGTATTTTGTTTGGGGTGGGTTTTTGTGTTGCAGAATTGGTTTTTTTTGTGGGTTTTGCAAGTTTGTGTTATTCTGGGGGTATGTGTTTGTCAGTGGTGCCTGTGTCCCTGGTGCCCTATTTGTCTCCCTCCTAGATCTTGGCCTTGACAGTTTAACCCTCAAACACCAACTGACTAAACTGAAATCACTCAGCATTCTAATCTAACCTTGCCTGCATTTTGTGTGGGCCGATGTTGGCCAATGCGTTTCGCTGGCGGGCGCAGAGGATGCTGGGAAATGTAGATTTTTTTAATCGCTGTTTTGGGGGCCTTCTAGGTTTTGGGGGAAAAGTTTCTTTGCTAAAAACCTTCCTTGCCTGAGGCTTATTTTTGTTGGCAAGTTTGGTGTCTCTGCCTTGGAAGGTTTCTCTGTCTCTGTCAGTTGTTCGATGACGGGTCCTCCTTTATATAATAGATTATGTAATCAAGTTTGGCTTATTGAATTTTTTTTTTTAAAAAAAATGTTCAAGTCATGGATGGCGCAAATCAGTAGATTGAGGATGCATGGACACAAAGAGCCAACTGCCTGTTTATTTGAGTCAGGGCAGATTGCTATTTTCCAGCCATTTGAGGTCCAATCAAACCATCCCTGATGGATGAAGTCAAATCCCTGAACAGGCCATGGCTGCTGCTGCTTATTAATGGGCAGGAGAGGAATGAAGGGGAGATACATGAGTCCCCCCTGGGGGGAGATGGGTGGGATAGAAATGTACGAAATAAAATAAATAAATGTTCGTCCATGAGTGCACCCTTTGACCTCAACCCCCCCCCCCCCCTGATCTCACAAGAGCTACTTCTTCCTTGTCTGAATTGTATTGGTCTCCAGGGGCGGTCTAAGGTAATTTTAAATGGCAAGCGAACATTATTTTGGGGCCCTCAAGAAACATTATTTTGCCCCCATGTAAAACAAATATATAATTATACTATCACAATACCATTAGTAGTATTATATTGTATCAATGTATATACAATATATTATACCATACTCATACTATATTATATCATAACTATATTATACTACATTACAATATAATTATATTATAATATATTGACATTATAATATAATATAATATAACATTCTATTATGTATGTGTATGATATGTTGATCTAATTGTGTTTTAATGTGTAATGTTTTGGGGGGTTTTATACTGTGTTTTATGTGTTTTACTGTGTTGGCATCGAATTGTGCCTTTTTGGAAGCCGCTCTGAGTCCCCCCTCGGGGGTTGAGAAGAGCGGGGTAAAATGCCGGAAATAAATAAATAAATATTATATTATTATTATTATAAAATAATAAATAAAATTATTTAATTAAATAAAATTATCCTCTACTGAATATTTTCATTACTCCTATAAAACTCAAATAACCCAAAAGAAAGTAAAATAAAATATTATATATTACTATTTTGTACAATACCACTATACTGCAATATTGTTTGTAATATTACATGTAATATAAAATATATCATTATTCTATTGTTATATTGTATTTTTACTATATTGTATGACAATATTAAGCAAAACTGTATAATAATCAACAATAAATGCAATGTAAATGCATCAAAATCAGAATATATTACCTACCACCCGTCTCATAATTCATAGGAGTCTCCCATAAGTCCAAAATTAGGATCCCAATGTAAATGTAAATAGAAAAACAGCCAAAATGTTCAAATGAGGTCAAATACAGGCAGCGCGGCCTGGGCAAACTTGGGCCCTCCCTCCCTCTAGGTGTTTTGGACTCCAACTCCCACAACTCCTCATAGCCTCAGGCCCCTCAGGTCTAGACAGAAATAGAGCTGAAGAAAGGAAGGAGGGAGAGAAGAGGTCACGGAGGAGGAGGAGGAAAGCCCTTCATTCATTCCTTCACTTACACTTCCTTCACTGATTCTTTTCTCCTTCCTGCAAACAAACGCACGGCAGAGACAAGGGAGAGGGAAGCATTCCCTGCCTGCTCGATAGGGAGTGCTTTGCTTACAGGCTTCTGCGCAAGGGAGCTACTGGCCATGCGCGGAGGTTTTCGTGCATGTGCAGTTGCTCCTGCGCTCAACTTCAGCTCCGGAGCAACTGCGCCTGCACGAAAACCTCCGTGCATGCCCAGAAGCGGCGGCGGAGCGCACAAGGCTGGGGCTCAAAAGCAGGCAGCTGCGGCACTGCCTGAGGAACATCGGCAGGGCCAGGATGGCGCCCCATGCGGCCAGGATGGCGCCCCCTTCCCAGATGGCGCCCTATGTGGCCACTTACTTGGCCTACCTGTAGGACCACCCCTGTTGGTCTCCCATTCTTTCCTGAAACTTGACAGCTGCTAGAGCAGGGCTGAGGACTCTGGATTATCCTGGAATTCGGGTTAATCGTTGCTTCTCCAGATTGGGGATATACATATATATATATATATATATGTATGTATGTATATATATATATATATCTCCCCAAGCGGTATGGAGATTTCCCTAACATCACTGGATTTACAGAGCCATAGCCTGTTTACCTACCCCCCATCTGCTGTCCTCGTGGATTACAAACGTTGGTATTAATACCTGGAAAGAGTGACCTCACAAATGCTGACTTTGTATATCCAATAAAGACACTTGAAACCCATACTCTGTGCCAATGAGTTTGTATATCCCCAATCTGGAGAAGCAACGATAAACCCGAATTCCAGGATAATCCGAGTTATTATCCACACCACAAAGTGGGTTTGATTTATACCTTAGGGTGGGACTACAGAGTATTTCTATGGACTCCTCTTATGAATGCTAAGTACCTTGCGACACCAGATTAATGTGTTAATGTGATTATATGTATTTATATGAATTCACCTGCACTTTGCACCATGCTATTTATATGAACGTATGATTGATATTTATATAAACGATGATTTACACTTTATGGTGAACTGCTACTGATTATAGTATAAGTTTAGCCTTTACTACATGTTTACAGGCAGGGCTGTAGCCAGGATTTTGATTCGGGGGAGGGGGTGAGTTTGGTTCGGGGGGGGGCTGTGACTGGGCGGAAGAGGGTCTACCCTAGCAAACCTTTTGTATTGTTATCCCAATAACCCCATTAATGTGGGATATAATGAGCATGGTGATCAGATCATGATTTAAATGCACATAACAGTTTAAATAATGTACCAGTAAGGCCTTTTCGCGGACCACCCTGAGAATTTCGGGGCTGAAGCCCCCTTAGCCCCCTGGCTACTAGGCATGTTTTAGAATCCTAAAATCGGATTCTAAAATCAAATGGGGGATTTTTTTGATTAGTATATCAAAGACTTACAAAAAATTTCCCAAAAATTTCAGAAATGTAACTTAATTTACTTAAAATTTCGTTAGTAGTTCTAAAGTAGGCAAAGCAGGAAACAGGACTGATACTGTTTTAAACACAGGCAAATCAAGGGGCAACATTTCCCTTGGTTTCCTTGCTGGGAGATATAAAGCATTAATATATTATTATTATTAATATTATTAAAGGACAGGGTTCCTTTGCAGGGACACATATAATGCATTAATATATTATTATTATTAATATTATTAAAGGACAGGGTTCCTTTGCAGGACACATATAATGCATTAATATATTATTATTATTAATATTATTAAATAAATGCCTAGGCCTACCTCTGGTGCAGGCCTTGCTAATCTGTAGAGTTCTCCTCACTCCATCTTTTTTTCCCCATTCAGTTTTACCATAGCAGTCTAGGACCTCCGTTGGAACTCTATGGCTTTTCTTGATTCTGAACTCTTACTTCTCCTCTCCGTGCTCCTTTCACTCCTGCTGCCCTTCTCTCAGCAGTTCTTATGTCCTCCTACTCTGTTCTTGTATCTAAACCCCCTTCCTGGGTGTTTAAATCGCTTTTTTCGTCAGTCCTCCAGCCCCTCTAGGAGTCCCGATTTCAGGCTCTCTATGGTTTCCGGCTCCCTTTTCACTTCCTGGAGGAGGCCTTCCACTCTAATTAGGCTTCAAGCATGGAAAGGCCCCGATTTCACTGTGAGTTATGTCTGCAAAGCTATTTTGGAGGGAGAAATTTTCCTGTTTAATAATCTAACGAAATATTTAATAATCTAACGAAATTTTGGGCCCAGGGGGTGCGTAAAAGAAAGTCCACTTCCGGGATTGGCCTTGCGATCCGTATAAACTTGAAAGGCCCATTACATACGAATCACTTACGATTTCTTTTAATTTCCGTTTCATTTTTCTCATGCCTACTGGCTACGTGCCTGTTTACAGATATTGCTAATATTATAGCCTTACTCTGTGTTTATGATGAAACAGAGCAGCCTAGGATGTTCCACCATAGTGAGTTTAAAAATATCCTTAAAGTGCTTCCTCAATGTCATTTTCAAACCAGGTTATTCATTCATAGAGAGCTATGAGTTGCTTCTCGAAGCCACCTTTTTACAATGTCTCAGGTCAGTGAATCTCGCATCATATATTCAGATGGGTTGAAGGTAGGAATAAAAATGGGATGCTACATTCTGCTAGATCATATTAAGATCGTGTAATCATTAAATTATTTCCTTAAGAATAATAAAATACCATATCATTACTAAGTAATAAAAATGTAATAAAAGTGTGTTCTTAGGAAGATTTAAAAGGGAATCAAAGTTTTTAATGTTGTAATAGCTGGATGATTAAAATTATAGGATCACAAGTGGTAATTAAAGCTGAGTCTCCCCATTAAGCAAAGAGCAAAGGCTTGATTTGGACTTTTAGGATGCCATCTTACACATTCTTATTTGGAAGTTTCATTGAACTCAATAGGACTGACTTTCAAGGAGACATGCAAAAGATTGCACTTAGAAGGCATCACTTCCAATTGTGGAAAAGACAATCTGACATGCATCCCTCACATCCTCCATACATGAAAAAATAGCTGGAAAGAAAAATACATTTATGAACCATTATTTATTTATTTACTTTTTTATCTTGCCTTTCTCCTGATATAGAAGTTACAACTCTCCACTCCCAGATAGCAACTCTGTTGGCTCAAGGATACTAGAATTTTTCTCAATGTGAACGGCTTTGTGTGGAATTCCTTCTATCTGATGGGACAAACTTGCACCAAAACATTTTTGAGTAGAATGAATTTCTATCTACCATGTGGGTGGATAATGCCATTATATGATCAGTCACTATAGGGCTCAGGACTTAGATTTACAGACAGCTATCCACATTTATTTATTTATTTATTTAAAAATTTTGTACCCTGATCTTCTCAACCTCAGCAGAGGGACTCAGACTTAAAATTTGCAAGTTTAACTTTCACAAATTTGATTATTTGTGGATTATTTACTGCTTCCTATACTCCTGCTCTAGGAAACATTCAATACGTCATCTGAAAGTGCTTGAGAAAGTTTGGAAATAGCTATGAGCAAGTAGAGCACGCCAGCTCGCTCTGATGAGGAATATGTGGAAGTGGAGAAAAAAAGAAAAGAAACTGGGTGAGGAAGAAAGTTGAGGGGCTGATTAGATGCCTTTCATGAATATATTTGTTCCCCGTTGCTCTGGAAGGAAGTGGGGTGATTGAGGCAAGAGGAGGGATCGGTTGTTGAAAAGGATCTCTCTTGATGCCACCTCTCCCTCTGCTCTATTAGATACTGTTGCTGCAATTGCTGTCACCACTTCTCCATCTGCCCACTGGCCATGCCAGCCTACAAGGTAGGTGACTTGTTGGGCTTTCCTACTGTTTTCCAGGCACCTCTTGCTCAAAACAGTGGATTGGGTGTGCAAATAAATGCATCACCTAGTTTGAACACTCTTTGTCTAGTGGGTGGGACTAGACAAAGAGTGTTCTCTTTGTCTAGAAGGAGTGGGGAGAAAACTCAAGAGTTTCATGCGCCTGTCATCTCTTCAACCCCACTTCCAATCCATATTAAACAACAGTTTTCATGAGGTTACCAAGAACACTTCTGGGCCTCACCTTCTCCCAGAGTGAGGAGCAGGGTTGAAGAGGCTTTGCGAGAGAAACTATCTCTGTGAAAAGTTCAGGACTATTCTACCATCAACTGCATAGGAAGAAAAGAGAAAACTATGGTATTCCAGTGATAAGACCTGAGAACACGTGCCACATTTATTTATTTATTTATTTATTTATTTATTTATTTATTTATTGTTCGTTTTTATATACCGCTCCTTCCAGCAGGCTCGGGGCAGTTTACATAAAATCAATTACTAAAAACAGCAACATTTCAATTTAATAACAACAACAATATAAAACAGCACATAAAAACAACAATCCACATAGGACTCAGGATTTGAGGAATTTCCTCAGGAGCCATTTAAGGTTAAAGGCCTGCCTGAAAAGGGTCATTTTACAGGCTCTCCGGAATGGGCCCAATTCTGTAGTGGCACAGACTTCTTCAGGCATTGAGTTCCATAGCAATGGCGCTGCTACGGAAAAGGCTCTTGATCTGGTTGTAGGCAAGCGGCAGGAGCGCATGGATGGAACTACTAGGAAATTTTGTTCTTCCGAACGTAGTGATTTCGGGGGAACATATAGGGTGAGGCGGTCCCTCAGATACACCGGCCCTAGACCATACAAGGCCTTAAAGGTCAACACCAACACCTTGAAAACAATCCGGTACTCTATTGGTAGCCAGTGCAGTTGCTGCAGAATGGGCGTAATGTGCTCTCGTGCGGGTGCTCCCACCAACAGTCGAGCAGCAGCATTCTGCACAAAGGAAGGCTTGTGAACCAAATCTGCCTTGCCATGTAATTTTATGAGTCCCACCAGATGCTGAACTACAACTCCTGTGTTCCTCATCATTAGACATCATGGCTAGAGCTGATGGGGGTTGTGATACAGTCACATAAAGAAGGTGCAGTTTCCTCTGTTTAGTGGGGTTTGAATTTAGATACAAGGCTTGTGGATATGATGTCTGGCTTTAAAATGTTTTTGAACCTTTTTCCAGCCTCAGAACCACAAGTGCTGTTGGGTTGCAATTTCCATTACCCCGGTCCGCATGGTGGAAAATCAAAAGTGATGTGAGTTGTCATTCAATAACATCTGAGGATCGAAAGTGGATAAAAACTAAAATGCACTGACCACTATGTTAAAAAACTATAGCTGGCCCTCTGTATTCATGGATTCTACATCTATAAGATTCAACAGCCCTTTGAAGGCAACCATAAGGCAGGTGTGGCCTTAGAGGAAAATGAGTTTGACACCCCTGCCTTGGAATTTAAGATTCCCCACAGCCTTCCACCTTACACAGTGATTTCACTTATTAAACCTCACCTTGCCCATTAGTCTTTGAATCATGCTCAAGGACATTTCCTGCCAGATGGCTTTCAATATCAGCAGTAGGTTTCAAATTATCTTCAAGGACACTCCTATCTAATATACTTTACAATAGACTGTCTTTGAGTTTGCTATCATAAGAAACAAAATATCCCATTCAGCAGGAGTAAGAGTAGGTGGAGAATATCATAGAGAATTGATATAAATCCCTTCTATCTACACTGAGATTCAGTCTAGCTGAACATGTGCGGCTGGAATAACCTGGAATAATCTATACTTATTAAAATTACCTAGAGTGCTGTGCTCCGGAGCTGTCCCAACATAGCACAGCAATGTCACCAGGGCCCTTTTGGTAGCCAGATGGCTGGCAAAACTAGGAATGCATTGGGGCCACCACTGCTGTGTCATTGGCAGATCATTCGTAAGGCTTGTTGGCAAGTCGTCCTGCTTTAGAGAACTAGCTTTTGTCTTTTGATTCTTCTCTATTTTATTTTTTTTTTTAAAAAATATTTTCTATCCTTTTAGTCCATCACTACAGTCTGTCTCTCTTATAGGTGTTCCTTTATATCTTGTCCAGAAAAGGTCTATCCATATTTCTTAAAATTTTCAATGTCTCTTCATCTGGGATGGTCTGTTCTTTCCAGCATCTGGGGGAAACCTTGCCGCTGTACTCAAGAGAAATTGTTTTCCCACTTATTTTCATGCATAGAAGGTTTGGGTATTTTTATTTTTAAAGAGGGTCTCTTGGGTGCTCTTCCAATAGGTAGGTTGTTGTTTATCTCAGCTATTTCTTGTTGGCTCTTCAGTTTCATCTCCCCATTCTCCTTCTTTATCAGCTCCTTATATTTTGGCCAGTCCTGCCATCCTAGTGTTCTTAACTGTACGGCCTCCAGGGGTGAGACCCATAATGGCGTTTTGTTATACATCTTTATTCTGTATTTTCTCCAAATTTGCAGCAGACCTGATCTCACAAAGTGGTTTCGAACCTTTTCTCGTTTTTGCTCCCTCGTACCACATATATTTGTGCCAGCCTGATCTTAGTTCTGATCCCTCTAAGATAAGTAGTTTTTTCTTCTCCAGCGTCGCCCATTCCCTTGACCACACTAGGGCGCAGGCCTCCGAGTATAGTCTAAGGTCAGGTGCTGCTAGGCCTCCCTTGTTCTTGTTTTCTGTTAGGATCTTTGCACTTATCCTGCCTTTTTTCCCCTGCCATATGTACTTTAGAATATCCCTGTTCCATCTTTTAATAGCTTTTGCCCTCGAATAATAGGGAGATTTTGGAAGAGGAACAGCATTTTTTGGTAAGATTTTCATCTTCACGCTGGCTATCCTTCCTAACAGTGACAGTTTGTTTTTCTTCCAGCCTTCCATCTCTTTCTTCAGGTCCTTCCACTTTACTATATAATTGTTCTGGAGTAAATTGATGTTTCTCGATGTTAACACTATTCCTAGGTATTTAAGTCTTGTCACAATCTGTATGCCCCATCTTTCTTGCAATTCTTCCGCTTCCTTCTTTGGTATATTCTTCGTGAGGGCTTTTGTCTTTTCCATATTTAATTTGAGTCCTGCGATCTCCCCCATACTTCTGGATCGTGTCCAACCAGATCTCCAGGTTCTCCTTCGGCTCTTCAATCACACATATAATATCGTCAGCAAAGGCACGGAGTTTGAACTCTTGCCCTTGAATTTCGTCCCTTTTAATCTAATGTCATCTCTTATTTTGTGTTCAATAGCACCTCCAGGGTCATGATAAAGATGAGCTGGCGATAAAGGGCAACCTGGCGGGTGCCCTTTGTTATTTCTATCTTCTCTGATTCTTGATTATTAATCCATATTTTGGCTTCTTGTTTCTTGTAAATTGCGTTAATCATCTTTTTGAAAATAGTACCCACTGTCCATTTCTTTCAGGAGGTGTTTGATAAGGTCCCAGTTGACCCTATCAAACGCCCTTTTCGGCATCTAGGGCCAGGAACATTACTTTATTTTGGTTGTTTATTTCATAGTATTCAATTAAGTCGATGATTATTCTTACATTGTCCTTCTGTTGCCTGTTCGGGAGGAACCCGCCTGTTCTTCTTTAATCCTTCCCTTCAGGAACTTTTTGAGTCTTTCTGCTACTACCTGGCTGTATACCTTATAGTCGATATTCAGTAGGGATATCGGCCTAATAATTTGACTTTTCTGGGTCTGACCCCTCCTTGTGTATGATTGAGATTGTGGCCTGATTCCAGGATTGTGGCATATTTTCTGTCTCCCTTATTCTGTTCATGACTTTCTTTAAGTATGGAGTCAGCTCCTTTTGATATGTTTTATAATATGTGGCAGAGAAGCCATCTGGGCCCGGGCTTTGTTAACTTTGAGGTTTTTATGGCCTTTTCTATCTCATCGGTCGTAAATTCCTTGTTTAATTCCTCCCTCTCCCCCTCCGATATTTTCGGGATGTCCTGTTCTCCCAGGTACTTTATAACCTTCTCCTCATCGATTCCATCCTTCTTGTATAGTGTATTGTAGAATTTTGTAAATTGTTGTTTTATTTCTTGTTCCTGGGTGTAGATTTTCCCTGCTTCTCGAATTTTGGTTATGTAGGCCGATTCCCTCTTCTTTCGCAATTTCTGTGCCATCCATCTCCCTGGCTTATTTGCATTATTGAATTGGTATTGTCTAAGGAATTTCAGTTCCTTCGCTCTCTCTTCTTGTTCTAGATTCTCTCTTTGTAGGTGGAGTGCCTTCAGGTTTTTCCCTGCTTCTTTGCTTCTTGGGTTTCTCTTTAATTCTTCTTCTTTTTTGATCGCATTCATTATTTTCTCTCCCTTTTGTTTATTTTGTTTATTCTTGTGGGCTTTTTGTTCTATGAACACTCCTCTCATCACCACTTTGCTGGTTTCCCAAATCGTAGAGATCGGTGCCTTTCAATGTCGTTATATTGAAAAATTCCTGTAATGCTTTCCTGGTTTTTCTATGTCCTCCTCCTGTTTTTAGCAAATTGTCATCAACCCTCCATCTTCTGGTTTTGGTAGAGTTAGAAATAGTTAGCTCTATGGGGCAGTGGTCCGAGTCTATTCTGGGTATAATGGTAATTTTCCTTATCTCTCTCATTAATGATTTGGACCCCCATGCCATATCGATCCTTGACCACGTTTTGTGTCGGTCCGATAGGAACGTAAAGTCTTTTTCCGTTTCGTGGTTGAATCTCCATATATCTAATAACATGTAATCGTCCAGCCATCTTAGCATAGATTTGGGTAAATTTCCTCCTGCTGTTTTCCGGTTCCTTTCTTTTTTGGGGGGTCGGGTTCTATCTATTTCACTATTTAGAACCCCATTAAAATCTCCAATTATCAGTAAGTGGTCAAATTGTTCAGTGTCTATTTTTTTCCTAACTTTCTCTGCGAAGCTTGATTTGGACTCGTTTGGGGCAATACTACTTCTTCAGGTCATATGGCGGGGTTAGATTTTGTGAGGTCATTAGAAGTGACATAGCCAGAAAGTCTTTACCTGTGATCAGTGACGAAACAGTGGGCTTGTTGGACATGTGGGCACTGGATTGGACCGGATCTATCCCAAACACCAGAATCCCTTCAAAGCTTCCTGGAAATTCTGTAGAAACAGCCTGTATCTCCTTATGCTACCGTACCCAGCCTGAGTTTCAAGATCTTCAGGGAAGAGCCTCTTCTTGGTTCCACTATCATTGCAGACAAATCAAATGAGAACACGATTGTTCACCCAGGCTTTCCTGTAAAAGTCCACATTGGCCTGGTTCTGCTGTCTTTTCACTAGCAGGTAAATGGCTTCTATTTAGGCAGGTGTTTCATTTTAATCACATGACAGCTCGAAAATGGTGTCCTGTGTTTTTATCTTGCATCTTTCCAGTTGTTTTGAATGTATTTAAGCTTTTTTTCTCCCCTATGTGTTTTGAACAAATTTATTGGTTTTTTTTACTTTTCAAAATAACGTTTTAGTTAATTCCAGCAAGCTTAAAACAAGCTGTTATAAAACCGCTGTTGAAGAAACCATCACTGGACCCCACTCAATTAGTCAACTATCGGCCTGTTTCCAATCTTCCCTTCTTGGGCAAAGTCCTGGAACATGAGGTGGCCTCACAACTCCAGGTATTCTTGGAAGACACGGATTATCTGGGTCTGGCGCAGTCTGGTTTTAGGCCAGGACATGGTACTGAGACAGCCTTGGTCACCTTAGTGGATGATCTACGCCGGGAGCTTGACAGGGGGAGTGTGTCCCTGTTGGTTCTGCTGGACCTCTCAGCGGCCTTCAATACCATTGACCATGGTATCCTTCTGGGATGCCTCGCAGAGATGGGGCTTGGAGGTACTGTCTTGCAGTGGCTCCAGTCCTTTCTGGAGGGCCGATCTCAGAAGGTGTTATTGGGAGACACCTGTTCAACCCCACAACCATTGTCTTGTGGGGTTCCTCAGGGTTCAATATTATCTCCCATATTGTTTAACATCTACAGGAAGCCGCTGGGGGAGGTCATCCGGAGTTTCGGAGTGCGGTGTCATCTGTATGCAGATGATGTCCAACTCTGTCACTCTTTCCCACCTGCTACTAAGGAGGCTGTTCAGGTCCTGAACCGGTGCTTGGCCACTGTGTCGGACTGGATGAGGGCGAACAAATTGAAATTGAATCCAGACAAGACAGAGGCATTCCTGGTCAGTCAAAAGGCCGAACAGGGCATAGGGTTACAGCCTGTGTTAAACGGGGTTACACTCCCCCTGAAGATGCAGGTTCGCAGTTTGGGCGTGATCCTGGACTCATCGCTGAGCCTGGAACCCCAGGTTTCGGCGGTGACCAGGGGAGCATTTGCACAGTTAAAACTTGTGTGCCAGCTGCGCCCGTACCTTGAGAAGTCTGACTTGGCCACGGTGGTCCATGCTCTGGTTACATCCCGTATAGATTACTGCAATGCTCTCTACGTGGGGTTGCCTTTGAAGACTGTTCGGAAGCTGCAACTAGTCCAACGGACAGCAGCCAGGTTGATAACAGGAGCGCCATTCAGAGAGCGTACAACTCCCCTGTTGTGCCAGCTCCACTGGCTGCCAGTTTGCTACCGGGCACAATTCAAAGTGCTGGCTTTAGCCTTTAAAGCCCTAAATGGTTCGGGTCCAACTTACCTGTCCAAACGCATCTCTCCCTATGAACCATCGAGATGTTTAAGATCATCTGGAGAGGCCCTGCTCTCGGTCCCGCCTTCTTCGCAGGCGCGACTGGCGGGGACGAGAGACAGGGCCTTTTCAGTGGTGGCTCCTCGGCTTTGGAATGCCCTCCCTAAAGACATCAGATCGGCCCCCTCCCTCCTGACGTTTTGCAAGAAAGTCAAGGCCTGGTTATTTGAGCAAGCATTTGTTGATGAAATATAAGGCTTAATTGGATATAAGGAATGACAACGATGTGATGAAAACTGATTTCAACATGACGCTGAGGCTGCAATTGTATGTTTTTAATTGTTAAATTTTTATTATATGTTTTTTTCGGGGGGGGGGGGGTTGACTTGTTGTTGTGTTGTATTGAGGGCAGAGACTGCCTGTGTAAACCGTCCCGTGTCGCCTTCGGGCTGAGAGGGGCGGTATAGAAACGTGACAAATAAATAAATAAAATAAAACAATAAATAATTTTTATTTTAAATTACTGTAAGCTAATATGGATCCCATGCCAGGGGGAACAAGTGGGATATACGTCTAGCATGTAAGTAGCAACAGTAGAGGTGCATTTACACTGTATAATTGTTGTGGTTTGACAGTGCTTCAAATGCCATGGTTCAATGCTATGGAATCATGGGCAACCAGCACTCTAGAACAGAGAATGCTAAAGACCTTGCAAAAACTACAACTCCCATGATTCTATAGTATTGAACCATTGCAGTTAAAGTGGTGTCCAACTGCAATAATTCTGCATTGTAGATGCACCTTTGGTGAAGATTTTGCTGATATCTTGTCCACTGCATTAGTTATTTCCAAAATTCATCACTAGATGTCAGCATTTTGAGATGTACCACCTCTACAAGAATCAGCTACACACACACTTTTGATGAAGGAATAAACTGAGAAAGGGTGGGGACCCTGAATGTGTAAGCTATTAAAATATTGTTACATTGTCCTATTAGTTGGGACTGAAACAAAAATCTGTTGTGTGTTAATTAGGGAATTAGATTATTAGGTTGTCTGTGGTTTGCTCTTCTCCACAATCATATGTCACGGACTCCACTTTGTAGCCCAATTTCTTAAGGTTAGCTCTACACCTCATGGTGCTAGAGGGCAGCCTGTTCAGTGCCCGCTGGGAAGAATCTAGCTGAAAAGGTTTAGCATGATGTACCAGTTTGAGCTTTTCACTCTGACTCTGGAGACCAGAGTTCAATTCCCCTTTCGGCTGTGGAAATCCACTTAGTGATCTTGGCGAGTCACACTCTCCATTCCAGAAAAGCTCCTGAGAAGATCACATTAGAATTGCCTTAAGCCTAAAAGATTTCTAACATCTAAAACTACCTTGGCTATTAGCTGTTGAGTTGACTGTGTTTAATGAATCTCATGTTCTGTATCTTCAAGTTGATCCTTACTTATGGTCAGAAACCCTATGCTATTGCTTTCCTCTAAGGCTGAGATAATGTGACTTGCTCAAAATCACCCAACGGGCCTCTAATGTGAGGGGGAATTTGAACCTTTATATCCAAAGCACTATACTACACTGTATCTCTACTTGTTGACACAAGCCAACCATTCCTCTCCCTTTCTCTTTCTATGGACAACATTTGGAATTTAATTTCTTGGAAAAAGCACAACTTGGAAATGTTCTTCTTCTTGTTGCTGCTGCCATTATTTGGATATAGCTCCAATATTGTGTGACCAGGGAGTTTATGGGGTTGCAATGCAAAAAAGTAGTATGTCTGGCTCTAAAGATGCCTCCTTGGTTGATTATATTTCTTTGGAAGATGTGTTAGACCTTTTGTGTGTGTGAATATTAGTAATATTCTGCTGCTGGCTTTCCTAGTCCCCTGAAAGCTACAAGCCAACCAAGAAAAATGCCCAACAACAAGCTTATATTGTGGGAGATAAGTCATAATTAATCTGCTGATCATTCTGATTGATGACATTCAACTCAGCCTGAAGAATGAGTGAACAATAAGAGGTTATCCCCACTTCCAGAACAATCTAAGTTCAGTAGCCATGCCCACCTTGCTTCATGGGAAGAAGAAAATGAGATAATACCAGGGGGCATTTGACTACAAACCTATAAGGAAGAGAAAGGAAAGCAAGTTTGAAAAACTCAGCTGTTCTCAAAAGTCTAGAAAACAAAAACTACTATTTTATGCCCCCTGCACTGTATACTAAGGTGGCCTTAAATTGGGAAAACATCATGTGCCAAGTGCAATGCAACTACTACACATATGGCATAAGGATTCTTCTTTGGTTCAAAGTCTGATGAACTGTATTCACTTTAACGGTTTATAGATATATTCCTGGAAGAATCCTTGGGAAACACCACAACTCAGTTCTTTCTCATTCGTCCCGCCCCTCCCCACTTCCCCTCTTCATCTTGTTATCCCGCTCTCTTTTCTAGGGTTGCCACATCAGGATTTTCCCAGTTCTTGAGATTTCAGGGCCAAAATCTAGTCCTAGAAATTACCCTCTGTGATGTTATAGGGGGCCACTCTAAGGATGTGATAAAGGACAGAACTTGGTGATGTGCTTATATCTATCCCAACACATTAAGCATCAAACACAATTTGAATGCATTGCTCCATGTCTTCATTTCTGCTTCTCTAGAGACTAGGCTATGGAGCAACCCATTCAAACTACATATGTTTAGTTTGGATCATTGTGGAATGTCAGGGACGCCAGGATCATGGCTATTCATGCTATGACCTTGGCTCCCTGGCAAAGATTAGACCCAGGTGTTGGGATTGTAAACATGTCTGAGCAGGCCTGGGAAAGGAGGCTAGATACCACTTTCCCGCCAAGACCAGGGGGTGGTAACGAAGGGTTTGGCTTGACAAGGGTAATGAGTGTAACCATTATAAAAGGCAGTGTTTGTACTGTGCAGCCATCTTTTGGCATCAAAGCCTTGATGTCCTTTCAATAAAGACATGGTGACATTTACCAAGAGCGTCTTGTGTGGTGTTCCTGATCCGACGAAAGTTGAGCCATGACAGTGGAAGTTGATGTTCTTTCCTCCCTCCTTCCAGTTACCAAACCTCCTTGGACCCACTGTAAGCTCGCTGATGCCTTCATCCCAATTGTTTCATACCTAGTATATTGGAGGAAATATCGCAAATGCATCTGCCTATGTGCCATATGGTGGTGTGGTAAATTTGGCACCTGAGTCAATGGTGGGACTTCTTGAAAGCGATCATCTGGATGTTCAAGGCATTCAAGCACTGGAGTGGGTCATAATCTGAATATTGGGAGGAGCACATCCAGAAACTTCAGAGTGAAGCAATAACCCCTATTTATGGGCTACACTGGTATCAAATACAAGTTTGAGGTGGTCCATTTACTTTTCAGTTTGTGCACTTCCATGTACATTTATTTTTATGTATCTTCAGATTTTCCAAATACGGTATGGCTCCCTACCTGTGGTTTCATTCATCTTCTATAGGCATTTTTTTTGTTAAGTGGTTTTTATTAGGGTTTCAACAAGTATTGGGGTTGTGGGGTTGGGGTGGGGGTGGGGGTAGCTAGGGAGGGGAGGAGGGAGAGGGGCTAAGAGGGGATGTGAGGTGGGAGTGGGGGTGTGGGGGTGGGGGGGGGAGAAAAGAACTGGGCACACTGGGGGGGTTGGCTGTGGGCAGTCTCTGGAGGGGGGGAAGTTGATGAGTGTCCTTTCTTCTTCGTGATCGTCCATACGTTTCTAAGTAATTATGTTCCATCTCCTGCTGTCGGCATTCTCGGAGCCTATTGTTGTGTCTCTCTTGGCTGGCAAAGTGGCCAATGGGTTTCACTCGTCAGGTGCTGTTCCGGGCTTTTAGAAAGTCTTTGACCGGGGTCCAGTCGGTTCTTTTGGGCGGGCAGCCGCCAGCTTCGTTTAAGAGGAAAGTGAGTTTGTCCATGTCCATAATTTCCCCTATCTTGTTCAACCAATCCTCAGTAGTGGGGGTCTCCACGTCCTTCCATTTTCTTGCATACACTATCCTCGCTGCCGTTGATAGGTATGTGAAGAGTCTTTCTGCGTTCTCCTCTGGGAGGTCTTCCTCTGTCGTCAGGCCCAGTAGGAATGCTTCCGGTCTAAACTCAACGGGGAGGCCAAGGATCTTTTGTGTCGCTGAGTGGATCTTCTTCCAAAAGTTCACCGCACTTTGACAGGTCCACCACATGTGGTAGAAGGTGCCCGTCTGGGAACCGCACTTCCAGCATTTGTTTTGTGCTTCCTTGTACATGAGACCTAGTTTGTGTGGTGTCATGTACCAGCGATTAAACATTTTATGCCAATTTTCCTTAAGCTCCATCGCATATGTGTATTTTATCCTTTTCCTCCATACTTTCTCCCATTCATGGAGCGTGATTGGCCGGCCGATGTTGCTGGCCCATTTTGTCATGCATTCCTTCACCACTTCCGTTTCAGTGGACCACTCCAACAGCCTGGAGTATAATTTAGTAATTTGCTTCTTACGGACCTTTAGCAGGGGTTTCCACAGGTCTTCTTTCTCCTCGAACCCCACGAGTTCGTCCTTTTTGAAGCGCTCCTTGATTTGATGAAGGTGGAGCCACGTCCGTTTGTTGAAGTTGACTCTGATCTGGTCCGGCGGCTTCAGGCGTCTTTCCCCCCCTACTTTGACGGTGAGGTCTTCATAGGTGGGCCATGAACTCCCTCCCAGTAGTCTTTTCTGACTCGCTTCCAGGGGAGAGACCCAGAGGGGGGTGGAGTGGTAAAACCTCCTTTTATACTTCTGCCATACTCTCATTAAGGCGGCCCTTAGTGGATGTCTCCTGAGGCACCTCCCCTCCTTTGTGCCGGCATACCATAGAAAGTTGTGCCACCCAGATTGCAGGTTGAAGCCCTCTAGAGCCAACAACTCATCCCTTTTCAAGTCAATCCAGTCTGTCAGGAAGGACAGGCTGCAGGCCTCGAAATATAACCTCAAGTCTGGAAGGCCCAGGCCTCCTCTTCCTTTGCTATCAATCAGTGTTGAGTATTTGATCCTTGCTTTGTTTCCATTCCATATGAATTTCAAGATGTCTCTTTTCCAGATGTCGAATACTCGGTTTGTTCGTATGACCGGGATGTTCTGGAACAGGTAGAGCAGCCTTGGGAGCACGTTCATCTTGACCGCCGCTATCCTCCCCATGAAGGAGAGACCTGTCTCTATAGGCATTTTCTAGGTTCTCAAGGATGACTCTAGAAACTAGAACATGGAGCAATGGATTCAAGTTTCAGGAAAAGAGATTCAATGTAACCATAAGGAAGACTTTCCTAATAGTAACAGCTGTTCAACAGTAGAGTATGTTGCCTCAGAAAGTGGTGAACTATCCTTCTCTGGAGGTTTTAAATAAAGGCCAATCTGTTAGGAGTGCTTTGATAGTATGTTCCTGAATGTCAAGAGATTGGAATGGATGGTCCTCTTGATCTCTTCCAACTCTATGATTTCTCGCATATACCGTATTTTTCGCACCATAAGACGCACCTGCTGATAAGACGCACCTAGATTTTAGGAGAGGAAAATTGGAAAAAAATATTTTGAGCCAAAAAGTGGGCCCCGGCGCTTGCCTGCTTGAAGCGCGGCCTGCCCACCTGGAAGGGTGGACCCTCCTTGGCACCCTCCGCCATCCCTAAGCCTTTCCCTTGGCCGCCTCCTCCTCGGTCCCGCCTCCTCTGCCTCCTCCTCCACCGTCGCCACCTGCCGCCGCCGCCTACCTCTGCCTCCTTCGCTGCCGCCGCCGCCCGCCGCCGCCCACCGCCACCACCTACCTCTGCCTCCCTCCCTCGCCGCCTCCCTCCTTCACTGCCTCCCTCCCTCGCTGTCTCCCTCCCTCGCTGCCGCCGCTGGCCGCCGCCGCCGGCCACCACCGGCTACCTCCGCCGCCGGCTACCTCCTCCGCCCGGCTACCTCCGCCCCTCCGCCGCCGGCTACCTCCGCCGCCGGTGCAGGCGGCTACCTCCGCCGCCGGCTACCTCCCCTGCCGGCCGGCGCATGGGCATTAGGTTCCAAGCACGTCTGACGTCTGGCGCAGGCGCGCCTGGCGCTGACGCAGGCACGCCTGGCACGCTGGGACCTACTGCCCATTCGCGCATGGGCAGTAGGTCCCGAGCGCGCCAGGCGTGCCTGCGTCAGCGCGCCAGGCGCGCCTGCGTCAGACGTCAGACGCGCTTGGGACCTACTGCCCATGCGCGACGCCGGCGGCGGAGGTAGCCAGCGGCGGAGGTAGCCGGTGGTGGGCGGGGCAGCGAGGGAGGCAGAGGTAGGCGGCGGCGGGCGGCGGCAGCGAGGGAGGCAAAGGTAGGCGGCGGGCCGCGGCGGAGGAGGAGGCGGAGGAGGAGGCGGGACCGAGGAGGAGGCGGCCAAGGGAAAGGCTTACTATCGCCTCCCCCCCCTTCGCTCCATAAGACGCGGCAGATTTTTCCTCCTACTTTGGGAGGAAAAAAACTGCGTCTTATGGTGCGAAAAATGCGGTACATGTTTTCAGTTATTTTTGCTATTTGTCCTCCATATGCACAAGTTGTGAAAATGTCATTCCCTTAGAAAACATCCACATGTTAACACAAAGAAGAGTGCTAATTTGCTTGCTTTTGCTCATTAGATCCGAGATTTTCGTCTTGTTGTCATAAAGCCACAAGATAGACTACATTTGCAACCTAAATCCTGGAATTCTAATAATACTGCTGATTACATTGGTCTTGGATGTTGTTGATGGTGATCTCAGATAACCTTGTATTTAAATAGACAAATATTCTGTTTATTCTGAAACCTAAATCCTAAACTATGAGATACTATTCTCAAGCTGACTATCCAAGAAGGAATGGACAAGAACAGACATTCCTCTTCTGCATAAATCCAGAAGAAAAGAGGCCCTGTAGGAATCGACTGGGCTTTTGAATTTAAATGACCAATTTGGTCAATGAATCAATTTCACAAGGATGAGAAGAGTGAGCGTAGATGAAAGCTGTTTTAAATCCTATTTAAGGCTGTAAGAACCTATTTGTTCACACTTGCTTCGTTCGACCTTCTTCCTAATATTTCATCTATATTCATTTTTATAGCTTTTGAAATTGTAGGTGTCATCGGCTATGGTTGAGGGAGAAAAGGAGAAAGGTAGAAAGTGTATTAAAGGAATGGTGGGAACATGAATTAAATCTGCAAAAGGCAAATAGTCAGGGGTGGTTGTGTTACCATATGTAAAACAAGAAGGACATGGCTGTGCTCAGACCAAAATAAATTGTCATCATTGGGAGGCATTTCTTATAGCGTCCACAGAAATCACTCCTGCTGGCATTTCATAATAAGTGTCTCTATCTGCAACTTTACATGAACATTTGTGCTTTAACAGGGGGAGTCATTGTGCAAAACGTTTGTTGCATGTCAAAATGCCTGGTTTCAGTCCTGACAATCTTCAAGAAGGACTGGAGAAGCTAATTTCTGAAATCCTAGATGAGCGGAGATTGTCACTATCAATGATACTAAATGGACAGCAACTTTAAATGCCAATACAATTCTAGGTTGCATCAATTGTAATACTGAGCCTAGTTCAATAGAAGTCATTGAAGAGACATGGATCTAGGTAATTTCATTGTGGTACTATTCTATTCTGCTCAGACTTCACCTAAAATAACACTGTGTCTAGTTCTGGGCACTACGATTCAGGAAGGATATTGACAAGCTGGAACATGTCCAGAGAAGGGTGACTGAAATGATCAAAGTTTGGAAGCCAAACCCTATGAACAGTAGCTGAGGGGGCTTGGAGAAGAGAAAATTAAGAGGAAACATGAGAGCCATGTTCAAATATTTGATGTTATTTTTTCCCTGCTGCTCCAGAGACTAGTAACTTTATCACAAGTGTGGTGAAATGGCAAGCACAAAAGGGCGACTCCATGGTGACACTTTCCCCATCACACCAGGGAAGTGGTGCCTGAGTGGTACAGAAGTGTTCTGGCTCCACTGGAGACAACACAACACAGGCAAGCTCCCATGTTTGGAGGGAAGCACTTCAGATGTTGGTGGGGCCTCTGCCAGAAGTCCACCTTCCCAAGTCCCGTGTGATGAGGTCATAAGATATGTAATATTGGTCACACAATCATTCCCACCAGAAAGTGGCCCTGTCAACTTTGATTTTTAAATTTGATGGTGATATTTTGAAAGGAAGTTGCACAGATGCAGATACTAACATATCAAGATATCATTATGAGTTCACCTCAGCTTAACAGGATGACTGGAGCTCTTCTAAGTTGAGGCGACTCTTGGAGCAGAGGCTTCATCTCCATTTGGGGTGAAGAGAAGGTCCAGGACTAAAGGAATCACACAGAAATATTGATGCTTTTGAGACTATTGCTGTGCAGCTGCGGGCCCTGGGAGGATAGTGGAGAAATGGTGGAATGAATGCAAGATTTGTCAGCAGGGATACAGAGAAGTGTATGATTTCAATTCCTGGATAGACAATGGCACAGATATCATGCCCCTTTTAACAAGTTGCACAACACTCTCCATGGAGATAATACTATAGACCCCAAATGTGTGGTTCCCAGCACTCCATTTCGACAGGTCCGAATAGCATAGGGTCTCAGCATCCAGCCAACATATGCCGTCCCCATAGCAGAGGGCTCCTAGCACTTCAAAAAGGTAAATATCTATTTTGCTTTCCTTTTTGTATTTCCTTTCATATGGTGGTTGTCTGCTTGCTTAATACCTGCTTTTCTATACTTTAAATCAGTGTTTCCCAGCCAGTGTGGTGGGGCACACTAGTGTACCATGAGCGATCATCAGGTGTGCCGTGGGAAATTGGAACCTCCAATACCCTTACTTATTAAAGGAGCGCTGCTATGCCACAATGCACAATTAATCATACATAATCATATGCAAAAAACACATTCAAAGTACCCAATCCTGCTGGAGAAAATCAAAAGTCTTACATAAGGAAGTTTGGCGTGGTCGCCACAGAGAGCGGAGGAGTTGCGAACCAGAAAGTAGTGAGTTCACGGAGCGCTCCTCTACGGAAAACTCGCGATATTTGATGAAATCACAGAAGTGAGTGCAAAAAACAAAGTGTAACCTCACAATGTTATCCAATGTCAGTTCTGGGATCCGCACAATAACACAGTCAGCTTGTGGACAATTTAAAGAAGCAACACAATAATCATAGCGACAAGGTAGAAAATCACGTAGATAATCACATATATTCAAACCGCCAGAGGCTGAAGATAGATGTGGAGATGGAATCGAAAGCTAGCATGGGCAAACTTGGAGCTTCCAGGTGTCTTGGACTCCAACTCCCACCATTTCTAGCAGCCTCGGGCCCTTTTCCTTTCCCCCCTCAGCCACTTAAGCAGGAAAGGGCCTCAGGCTGTTAGGAATGGTGGGAGTTGAAGTCCAGAGGGCCGAAGTTTTCCCATGACTGACAGCTGTTGAGCAGGACCTTCATGTGTGTCTTTCTGCCATTCCTGCCAGGATATCTATGTTGTGTTCATCGGCCCAGGTTTCACACTGAGTGTATAAATACATTTAAAAACATATTAACTATATGTATTACTGTGTTAGAGTGTCATTTTGTGTCATTTTGGTTGGTGGTGTGCCCCAGGATTTTGTAAATGTAAAAAGTGTGCCGCAGCTCAAAAAAGGTTGAAAAACACTGCTTTAAATGATCCAAGCTCCCAGGACTTTGATGAAATATTGACCACCTAATATCATCTGGATCATTCTCCTTATATATCATTACACTTTTGGGCCCATCTTCCACAAATTCCTTGGTAAGAAGGTGTTTCCTTGCATGTTCTTCCATAGCAGGGGAAAAAATCTCACCTCCAAGTGATGGAAGCCACGGGGAGGATGCTACAGTACAGTCCGGATATAAATTGTGGTATTCTGGAGCAAGGTGTGCCCCTCTATTTTAAAATGACAAGATTGGCGCAAAGCAGAAAAAGAAACTGTTTTGAAAGTCCTGCCTGCTCTAAAATGCAAATCAGTTTTTATAAGGAGGAAAACTTGAACCTTCCATATATGAACTTGCAAAGACAACGTTTTTAAGAAAATCTTATTTAAGTACTATTGATCCTGCCGTTTCCCCTTTTCCTTTATTTCTGCTCAGGGGCGGTCTAAGGTAATTTGAAATGGTAGGCGAACATTATTTTGGTGCCCCCCCAAAAAAACATTATTTTGTCCCCCCATGTAAAACAAATATACAATTATAATATCACAATACCAGTAGTAGTATTATATTGTATCAATGTATATGCAATATATATTATACCATACTCATACTATATTATATCATAATTATATTATACTACATTACAGTATAATTATAATATATTGACATTATAATACAACATTCTATTATATTATTATTATAAAATAATAAATAAAATTATTTATTTCAATAAAATTATCCTCTACTAAATATTTTCATGACTCTATAAAACTCAAATAACTCAAAATAAAGTAAAATAAAATATGATATATTACTATTTTGTACAATACCACTATACTGCAATATTGTTTGTAATATTACATGTAATATAAAATATATCATTACTCTATTGTTATATTGTATTTGTATTATATTGTATGACAATATTAAGCAGAACTGTATAATAATCAACAAGAAATGCAATGTAAATGCATCAAAATCAGAATATATTACCTACCACCCGTCTCATAATCCATAGGAGTGAGTCTCCCATAAGTCCAAAATTAGGATCCCAATGTAAATGTAAATAGAAAAACAGCCAAAATGTTCAAATGAGGTCGAATACAGGCAGTGTGGCCTGGGCAAACTTGGGCCCTCCCTCCCTCCTTCTAAGTATTTTGGACTCCAACTCCCACAACTCCTCATAGCCTCAGGCCCCTCAGGTCTAGACAGAAATAGTGCCGAAGAAAGGAAGGAGGGAGAGAAGAGGTCACAGAGGAGGGAGGAGGAAAGCCCTTCATTCATTCCTTCACTTACACTTCCTTCACTGATTCTTTTCTCCTTCCCTGCAAACGCATGCGCGGCGGAGACAAAGGGAGAGGGGAAGCACTCCCTGCCTGCCCGATAGGGAGTGCTTTGCTTACAGGCTTCTGCGCAAGGGAGCTACAGGGCATGCACAGTTGCTCCTGCGCTCAACTTCAGTTCCGGGGCAACTGCGCCTGCGCGAAAACCTCCACGCGTGCCCAGAAGCGGTGTCGGAGAGCAGAAGGCCGGGGCCCAAAAGCGGGCAGCTGCGGCGCTGCCTGAGGAACATCGGCAGGGCCAGGATGGCGCCCCATGCGGCCAGGATGGCGCCCCCTTCCCAGATGGCGCCCTAGGCGACCGCCTACTTGGCCTACCTTGTAGGACCGCCCCTGTTTCTGCTCCTCACAGAATTCCATAGGAGCTGGACGTGATTCTTGAGCCAACCCTGCCCTATAACATATTGAGCATCATGGTCAATCCTGTCCAGTATATTCCTAAAATGACAGATGACTGATTGTGTTTCGATCCCATGAATCAGCACTAAACATGGGGAAAATTGAAGCGCTATTGCCAACCCCTGGAAGCCAGTTTGCAGTCCCTCAGGGGGTTGTAACCCTTGACTGAGAGATCAGTGGCTACGTTAATGGGATATGCTGCATTTCTGCCCTAGTTCCAAGTCCAACCTCACACTAGAGACCCATAAATGTGATTACCACTTCAAATCTCCTCAAGGCCTATGAAAATTAATTAGAGGTCTTAATTTAGCCCTCTTACAGACAAGTTTCTGCACAACAGTACAGGGAGGAGGGTAGGTTAGCAGTGAAGCCAACATGATTAAAAATGTCTGAGCTATAAATCAGGATGCTCACTCTTACTAGATGCTGCTTTGCACAATCTATTTGTGTTCCATGTGAGCAATCTGGATCATCCCCAAGTGGGGAAGATTAACACACAATCATGGACACAGCTCAACAACCACAAGCAAAAAAAAGGTATCGACAGGCTGTACATGAAGATGTGGATATCAATTGTCCATTCTTATTAGTAACAGGGTTCAGCAGTGCTCTTTCCCATTGATAACAAATCTCACCCTTATGTGCAAAGGGACTTGGCTTCAGGTTGGCCCAAATGGAAACAAATAGGTGCAGAGATTTCTGTCCTACATGTCTGTAAATTTTTCATTTTTAAAAAAATAAGTGAAACTACTTCTTCAGTTCTTGTTGGAACTGGATGAAATTTACAAGGATACTTTCTCCTTGGAAATGAAGCAATCCCAATTGTCTGGTGAATAGGTGCTGAGGTTTTATTTCATTTTAGTTTCATGAGCATATGTTTTTTGATGATGGAAAGTATTTCTAGCTTCTCTGTAGACAGGGTTTTGATTCAGGGGGGGGGGCTGAGTTTGGTTCGGGGGGGGCTGAGACTGGGTGGAAGAGGGTCTACCCTAGCAAACCTTTTGTATTGTTATCCCAATAACCCCATGAATGTGGGATATGAGCATGGTGATCAGATCATTATATGAATAAACATAACAGTTTAAATAATGTACCAGTAAGGCCTTTTTGCGGACCACCCTGAAGCCCCCTTAGCCCCCCTGGCTACATGCCTGTCTGTAGATTGCTATTCTGAAAATCATGGATTTACTGAATGGGAAGGTCAACAATAATCATTTAGTCCAGTCCTCTGTAATGCCAAAATCCATTATGAAAACACTTCAAGAGGTGACTAACCTCTTGAAGTTAAAAACCCTTCTAGGAAACACAGGCATGAAATAGACAGGAAACTTGAGGATACTGGAAACATGAATTTGAGAGCTGAGGCAGCCATCCTTTGGCAATGTTGTCTCCTCTGAGAAGTGTAAAGCTAACCACTTAATTTAAGCCCAACCAAATAGATGACATGAGATCATGTCGAACACACCTGGGCTTCAAGAACTTCTCACGGATTCTCTCAGATTGTCTAATTAGTCTGTTTTTCACTCCCTCCATTCTCAAGCCTAATCTGCTTTGCGGGAAAACTTCCCATTGGCCAAAGGCTGATTCCCAAGGAAACTGGTTCTACTATCTCTGGTTGTTTGGGAATGATCACTGGAATGCAAAACATCATCTGGCTGGGTTCACACTGCTCTCTGGATGTAGGTCAATTACAACTCCTATAAATCAAGGTCAATTCCTCCCAGCCTGGTCATGAGGGTTCTGCATGCTAAATGTGGTCCAGGTCCATTATTGAAGGGGGTCAGAGTGCTCTGCCTTGATGCAGGATGAACTACAACTTCCTCCCTGTTGAATCAGTCCCCCAAACCCCTCCGGTCTGTTCAGTTGCTGATCAATTCCTCTGTGTTCTGCCATAGGAAAGGGTAGTGAAGGGTTAAGGGAGAGGCAGTGGGCGGGGTCATGCAAATTCCACGCAAGAAACCCAGGGATGCCTGCCTACTGTGGAGGAAACACGTCAAATCTACAATGAAATTGTCCCCGAATGAAAGCATTCCTTGGGTGGTGTTTGGGGAGACATTGGCAGGGTTTGGGCTATATTGTATAGCCATGGTGCTCAGCTCATAATAACCTGCAATGTCAGTAGAGGCAGTGCCTTTGGAGACTTCGCAGTGCTTAGAACTATAACCTGTTTGTGGAGGTGGGAGGCTGTCTGTGTAAGTGGACACCTCCACCACATACACACATTTTCACTTTTATTATGTGTATAGATAGATTATATTAACATCCATTATAAGCCATTAAGAGTTCTATCATGAAAGACAAGCAGAATATAAATGCAAGACATTAGTAATTCAGGTAATAATTAAAAACACTTCCACATCCGCACCTATTTCTGTACAGATATATTTGTGCAAGCATACACACACACACACACACACACACACACACAAATGGTAATTTGCTTTTCTACAACTAAACTCTTTCCACTCCATTGAGAACATGCCTAGCGCTGCACCTTGCTAAAACATAAATTGGATTATACCCCCTTACTCTGACAACTGTGACTTAGCTTAGGAGGGGAGGAGGGATATTGATTTGAATTTGTAATATTTAATGCTCCGTGGGAGTTTCATTGAGAATCATCGGGCCTTCAAAGAGATAAATTGGCCCGAGCAAAGGGAAAAATGTTTTTGATGACTGTTTTAAATCTCTTGGGAAATGATGAATTGAAAAGTACTCTTGACGGAGGGCTGATATAGATTACCCACAAAGAGCTGACTTCAGTAGGTCACCAATTACGTTGAGGCGACAGAGGCGGCTATTTAAGCCCTAGTCACAACTTCGCAGCTTTAGCCATTTCAGCATCATTTCTCTCGTATAATACAGTTCTCCATCAAATAATCATCTCCAAAGATATCGCTATTCATAGGACTTCCCGATCCTGCATGAAAGGGGCTGGAAAATGTTAACTAATAGCGAGGAGCTGGCCACAGATAGCGCTGCCCCAAGAGGGTATGATTGAAAAGATCAGTATCGCATATTCGTCACTCTGCTTAGAGGGTCATTTAAAGACCTGATGGCATAACAATCCATGAAATGAGCTTTTAAAAGATGGATTTTAAAAATACATCCCCAAAACCTCTATTCAACTGAAAGTTCAACTTGAATTTTTGACTCTATATATATATATGTGTGGGAGGAGAGGGAAACCATGTGTGTCATCCTGAGTACCCTTTTTACCAAGGCCCAAAAACATACCAAAAACACGGAAATATGCCTTGACTACAATCTGGACAAAGGGAAATGTTTGGGAGCTCCACTGATTGAACTGTGTAAGGTTCCAAATCCGTGTTCTGTTCTATTCTATTGCATTTGTATGCCACTTTTCTCCCAGGACCTAAGGCAGCTTCACAAACAAACAAATATTTTATTTTATTTTATGGCATGGCATTTGTATGCCACCTTTCTTCCAGAGTGAAACCCAAGGCAGCTTCACAGACAATTAAAAATATTCACAATAATATTTATATGAAACTAGCTTGGGGACCTGGCGGTGCCCGGGTTATTTGAGGAAGGCATTGTGTGTCAAGGTTGTTCCTTATCAGTTGTTAATGTGGCTCACAGTGGTCTCAGGAACTTAGTGAAGGTACTGCAAGTCCCATCGGCCATGGTCCTTCCCCCTCCAAACAGCACCAGGATGTAGAGTGGGTCATGGGGGCTCTATGTGTCACATTTGGTCTTGATCATTCATTGGATGAGGGTTGCTGCGGTCTCAGAAGGTGAGCGAAGGTATTTCAAGTCCCATCATCTGTGGTCCATCCTCCTTGAAACAGCACCAGGGTGCTGAGTGGGTCAAGGGGGTGCCAATTTTGGTCTTTATTGGTCATTGGACGAGGGTCGCATTGTGAAATGGGCCATTGGCCCCTGTGTGCCAAGTTTGGTCCTGATCCGTCATTGCTGTGGGCCACAGTGACTGGCTGCCTGAGGCTTTTCCTTTTCCCTCTGCGTCACCTTAGAATGTTGGAATGTAGATGGCCTATCAGAGTCCTTTATGCAAATAATCCCACAGTGGCAACCAATCGAAATGCTGCCACATATTCCTCGACACCTCAGCACCTCCCTGGAAATGAGCATTCCATTTCCAGCGGAAAAAAACTGTCAACTGGCTAACTCTGTTGCCAATCAGAGGCGATATGTACTGCACGCAAGCATTCAGTTGCATTCAATTTTGCTGGCCAATCAGAGTCCTTTATGCAAATAGTCCCTCAGTGGCGACCAATGCCCTCTGTCTGTTGCCTTAGATTGTTGGAGTTTTGAGGCTGACCAATCTGAGTCCTTTATGCAAATAATCTGGTGCCTTCGAGTGTCAGAGTTTTGAGGTTGGCCAATCAGTGTCCTTTATGCAAATAATCCCACAGTGGCAACCAATTGAAATGCTGGCACATACTCCTCCGCACCTCCCGCCCTCCGCACCTCTGCAAACACTGACTTTTATTATATACATAGATAGACAGATAGATAGATAGATAGACATAGATAGATAGATGATAGATAGATAGATAGCTAGATAGATAGATAGATGTAAAGCAGATAAAAGAGTATGAAAATATTTTAAAACACACACGAGTTTAGAAAAAAAACCAAAGTAACCCCATAAAAGGCTCTCCTGTGTACATGTTAAAAGCTTGCTTGAATAGGATTATTGAATAGACTGATGAGTAGTGACCTACCTATGACCCTAAGTTTACTTATGTGTCTTCAGAAACCCTTCACCATCTTCAGCAGCACCCAGGTTTTTTTCTTTCTCTTTCCTTATTATGCAATGGGAGCTAGTTCGAGGCCATGCAGCAAAGCAGATTCATGGATGATCACGCTGGGACTAAGCCACTCTAGCAAGTGGACTTTATTGATGACGAATTGATCCAGCAGTTATTTTAAGGCAGAGAGAGGTATCTACATGTCTTTTAGATAATCTATCTTTTAGGTCATTGTCCTTTTACAATAGGTGGTAGAACGGAATTCTAGACAGGCCCCTTTCTGGACTGTCAGGATGAGTACAGGTAAGGTGGACTGGGCTAGAATTTGATTCTAGCCACACACCCCATGAAATTGCCAGCAACATATTTCATTGTTCCATTGTTCAAATGTGAACAAGGGAATTCTCGATGCACATGTAGTTTATGGACGCATTCCGGATTCTCAGCATCTCCCTTAAATTGCAGGTCCAATTCTGGGCACTGCAATTTAAGGGAGATGTTGACAAGCTGGAATGTGTCCAGAGTAGGGCAACTGAAATGATCATGGGTCTGGAGAGCAAGGCCTATGAGGAGCAGCTTAAAGATCTGAACATGTTTATTTTATTTATTTATTTATTTATTATTCGGGCTTCTATGCCGCCGACTCCCTGAGGCTCGTGGCGGCTTACAGGAGCCGAAGGGCACAGTAAAATACAGGCAATAAGCAGTTAAAAACAATTAAAAACAACAGCAGTATAGTAATTAATAACACAGTTAACACAATGAACAGCACATCATCCTCAGAAGAATGAATAGATGGCGGGGCATGGGCAGGACTTACTCACCAAAGGCCTGCTTAAACAGGTATGTTTTACAGGCCCGTCTAAACGGGAGCAAGTCCTTCATAGCCCGAGTTCCGGCCGGGAGGGCGTTCCACAGCGTAGGTGCTATGACAGAGAACGTCCGGTGGGTAGCAGTCAGCCTTGCGAGTTTAGCTGAAGGTATCTCCAGGAGATTGGAGTCCTCAGACCGAAGTGATCTCGGAGGGCAATATGGGGTGAGACGGTCCCTCAAATACGCTGGCCCCAGGCCGTGTAAGGCCTTAAAGGTGAGGACCAACACTTTGAAGGTGATCCGGTGCTCAATTGGCAGCCAGTGCAGATCCTGCAAAACAGGTGTTATGTGGGCGCCAGCTGGCGTGCCAGACAGGAGCCGGGCGGCAGTGTTCTGCACTAGCCTGAGCTTCCGGGTCACCGACAGAGGTTTAGTGTTCTGTCTTCCAGACATCTGTTTGCATTACCCCCCAGTTATAGAAAAAGGCATCCTTTGCCGTTTTTTTCCAGGGTCCATTGCAGACTCAGTGGCACCCTGTTGGTTAATCATTTGCCAAGCTTGATTTATTTATTTATTTATTTCATTCGGCTTCTATGCCGCCACTCCCGGTGGGCTCGGGGCGGCTCACAGCACCAAAGAACACAAAATACAAACAGCAATACAAGATAAAACAAGGGTAAAATGACATTAAAATGACATTAAAAGATCAGTGTACAGCACTTAAAAACGACCTGGGCCAAGGCTCAATTTCACAGGGGGGTGCGACCCACAGGCCTACACCTGGAAGGCCAGCTGGAAAAGGTGGGTCTTGCACGCCCGCCTGAAGGGGAGCAGGTCGTGGATGGCGCGCGTGTCCGCCGGAAGGGCATTCCAGAGAGTCGGTGCAATCACCGAAAAGGCCCTTCGGCGGGTGGCTGTCAGTTTGGCCGTTTTTGCGGAGGGGACGGCCAGGAGGTTGGTGTCCTCCGAGCGGAGGGATCTCATAGGGCAATATGGGGTGAGACGGTCCCTCAGATACGCTGGCCCCAAGCCGTGCAAGGCCTTAAAGGTAAGAACCAACACTTTGAAGGTGATCCGGTGCTCAATTGGCAGCCAGTGCAGATCCTGCAAGGTAGGTGTTATGTGGCAACCTGCTGGGGTACCAGACAGGAGCCGGGCGTCAGTGTTCTGCACCAGCTTGAGCCTCCGGGTCACCGACAGAGGAAGGCCAACGTAGAGCGCTTTGCAGTCTGTTTGATAGGACTTTGCAGTTATTGGCTGCAAAAGTATCCTTTTGGTTTCCTGGGGATGGGATCTCCATTTTGAAAGTCTTCAGTCTTTTCCAGGCAAGGGAAGGACTCAGATGTGCTCATGGTCAAGTTAGGCAAAACTTAGACATGCCATCGTAAGTACTATTGGATAACAACCAGCTCTGTTTGTTGTAGTTTGGATGTCTAGCTTGTTATATACCTTGCTGTCGTCCTTGCACTATCCTGCTGTATTTTTGGGGCGATCAAGCTGCAACTTCAGTGGTTTCGCCTTTGAAACTGATTCTGAGCTAAAATAGGGGAAGATCCACTCTTTCTAATTAGCCAGCCAGAGTCAGGACAGGGAATATCCCCGGATTTCTCTGTCATTGGTGGAAGCTTAAAGGGGGATTTTCCAATCTTTGCCCAGCAACTAAGGAAGAGAGAGTAAGATCTATCAAGGGAAACTGCTTCATCTTTGTGAGTCAAAGTTATATGTTTGCCTTTGAACTTTTGAAACTGTTAAGATCTGTACCAAGTTCCTCCAGAAATTTGTTAAAATAAAGGACATGTTTTACTTCATCCCGAGGTGGTTTTACTTGCTGGGACCCCTGAGCTTCAAGAGAAAGCACCCACAGTCCCCCAGGCTTTAGATACAAAGCACATCTTAGCGTCAGCCTTTGAGTGCCTGGGTGTGATGGCACATTTAGCATGCAAAAGAGAAGGCTGAGAGGAGACATGATGGCCATGTATATTAGGCCTGTTTGATAATTTTAAAAAGGTTCAAAACTTGTTTCAGCTGTAGGGGACGCTGGCGATTCGATTTTGAAATTATTTCCAAAATTTTCTGGAAAAGAAGTTCAAAATTGCCAAAATTTCAGAATTGCTTCGTTAATGGCAGACACGCATGCACAGTAGGAAAGAAACAGCACTGGCACTGGGGAAAATTTAGGGGATTATCCCTCTCTCCTTTTGAGGCCAATCATGATGAAACTTGCTACAGTGGTAGAACACATGGATCAATGCTAACTCACCAAATTTCATAACTTTTGAGTTATCCATGGATTTTTCGCAAATTTTCAAAGTTTTTATAAAAAGTTTTTATAGACAGACCCAGCTTGAATACAAGTTCTGACTTGATTTTACTACAGAGCTAGCATGGCTCAGGGAGAGCGTGCTGGCGTCATGAGCATTAAGCAGAAGTACTTTATATTTATATTTATATTTAGTTTAACAGCAGGACCTTTTGCAATTTCTATCATTGAGGGCATGGCCTTCCAGAATGGCTGTGCTTAGCCACACCCACCTCATCCCTCTTTGCATCCCAGTGGGTTCGACCCCTGCCTGGGGAAAATGGCAAAAAGAAAAAAATTGTGGCAAATAATGGCAAACAGCGAGAGGCAGAGCAGTGGGAGCCAAGACACACATGTTACTGAAAAGGAAGGTGTGGAGTCATTGTAGCAACCCAGTTCCCTTTCGTGCCTGGGGGGCAGGGGGCAGCACCGGGGGTCCCACTTGCATTAGGGCCAGCTGCAGTTGATGAGAACATGGAGGAAGGGGATGACGAGGTAGCTGGGCCTTCCTCTCCCACAGAGAGCTTGGCCTGGGATGATGAATGGCCTGACGGCTATGATAGCTGGGAAAGTCAAGCTGACCCTGAGAGTGCTGACTCAGATCAGTATGAGAAACCAGGTGGTTTCGGGTCGCAGGAAAGGATCTGGGAAACAGGGGAGGATGAGCCCATGGAAGCCGAAAGGGAGTTCGGCTCTCACGAAGATAGCGACCCAGGTGCTGGGAGGCAAGGACGGAGCTTTGATAGGAGACGGAGCATTGAGTCCAGCAGGAGAGAGTGGCACCGCAGTCTAGAGCGTCAGAGAAGCACTAGATCCCGTAGCACAGATTGGCGCCGCAGCCTAGAGCATCGGGGGGCCTCGTCAAGGGAATTAAGTATAGGATCCGTGGGAAAGGATCCGCAGTAGCTCGGCCACTTCGGGTCTACGGGGAGTGAAGCGAGCGAAGATCCACGGAGCCAGGATTCGGCTCGTGCCATGCCAAGAAGTTTCTTGGGTTTACTTTCATGAACCTTGCCTTGTTTGCCTTGCCACGGACCAAGTCTGTTTTTGATCCGCTTTGTTTTGCGGAGCCTTGCCAAGCCTTTGCCTTTGGATTTACTTAAGACTCTTTACCTTCATTGCTTCCTTAATACTTTTTATGGACAATTACCCTTTTCACCTGTTTTTTATTATTCAATAAATAGTTAGCTGATTACCGTCTGTGTGTGTGATTAAGGGGCCGGGCCGAGACCCTGCATCGTGACAGTCATGGAGGCTCCCCTTTTGTGGTGGACACAAGCTATCTTTATTGCAGGAAAAGGGTTTATTGCAGGGAAAGGCTTTGCTACCTTCTCTTTAGATTCCGTTTATTTTATATTTATATTTAGTTTGACAGCAGGACCTTTTGCAATCTCTACCACTGGGAGCGTGACCTTCAAGAATGGCTGTGCTTAGCCCACCTCATTCCCTCTTTGCATCGCCACTCGCCAGGGAAAGGAAACCGCGATTAAACTACAGGATCTTTTGCAATCTCTACAGCTGCTTGCCTCCAATCAATTAGGGCGAACCACTTCAGGAGGGTCAGGAATCCAAGGCTTATTCCTTTCCGATCCAAGAAGTGGGTCAGAAAAAAATGGTGGCGATGGCTTCAAATTGATAAATTTACTTGCGGGTTGCTTGCATCACTTCGAAACCGCTTCAAAAGTGGATTTAATTCGAATTCATTCCGATTTACGAGCATTCCGACCGAACCTACCCAGGCCTAATGTATAAATATGTGAGGGGAAGTCATGGGGAGGAGGCTTGTGTTTAGCTGCTCTGGAGACTAGGATATGGAACAATGGCTTCAAACTACAGGAAAGGAGATTCCACCTGAACATGAGGAAGAACTTCCTAACTGTGAGAAGTATTCAGCAGTGGAACACTCTGCCCTGAAATGTGGTGGAGGCTCCTTCTTTGGAGGCTTCTAAACAGAGTCTGGATGGCCATCTGTCAGGGGTGCTTTGAATGCAATATTCCTGCTTCTTGTCAGGGGATTGGACTGGATGGCCCATGTTGTCTCTTCCAACTCTGTGATTCTATGATCTTTGTGTTGTAATGGTTCGGAGTCCTAAAGCAGGTGTCTAACAGGAAAACCCTTTGCCCTAGAGGCCTCCTAGCTACCCAAAGATAGAGGCACATAGGCTCTGCTATTCCCCATAATCTTCATGGTTGAGCATGCAACACACTCTCAGCCTCAAATCCGAGCAGATTGAGCAGGTGCTATTCTCCCATCTCTATTTATTTATTTATTTATTTCATGTATATTTTGCACTTCTTGCCCTGAAGGGGACTCAGGGCAGAGCACAACATATAAACGGCAAACATTCAGTGCCAAAACATACTAAAAGTACACATACAAAAACATTAAAATCACTTATCTTGACAATAAAATCCTCTCTTTAAACTGTCTCTAACAACCATATCGAATCTGGTTAGCATACTAAGAGTTCCTATCGCTTTCTCATTACTCAGTCTCAAAGGCTCGGTCCCACAACCATGTTTTTATCATGCTTCTAAAGGACAAGAGGAAGGGGGCTGACCTAATCTCATTAGGAAGGGAGTTCCATACTAGAGGGGTAATCACTGAGAAGGCCCTCTCTCTCGTTCCTTCCAGTCATACCTGAGAAAATGGCATGACAGAGAGATGGGACTCCCCGGAAGATCTTAATCTCTGCGATGGTTTGTAGAGAGAGATGTGTTTGGACAGGTAAATTGGCACTGTATCATTAAGCAAACGATTGTCTTCGATACAGCCCAAAATCTTTATATCCCGCCCCTCTCCCTAGGGCAGTCTTTCTCAACTGTATCATTGTGCCGTGACGGAACGAAAAGCTCTTGCCCCCTTCCTCCCCCCTCCTTCCGAACTCCTGCTGCTTGTGGGAGGAGGAACAGCAGTGGTGAAGAAAAAGAAGAAAATCCAGCCAGCCTCTTTATATCCCTGAAGCCGCGTGGAGGAGCCCCGCCCACTGAAGTCCGTCCATCGCTCATGCTCCTCCACTGTAGGAGAGCTGACGCTGGGGGAGGGAGCAGGGCGTAGGAGAGCTGAAGCTGGGGGAAGGACGGGGCATGGCGCGGCCTGGCTCTGGGCACTCCCAGACTGCTCCAGGAGGGGAGCAGCTAGCTGGAGCAGCTGCACATGGCGAGCCTGGCCCGCCCTCCCTGGCTTCGCACTCCCAGCAGCTGCTCCCAGCAGGCCAATCCCCCAGCAACACAAGTTTGATTTTTTTAATGAACAAGTTTCTCCTTCAATGGCCCAATATCAATGGCCCAATATAAGTTTTGGTGAAAACCAAATTTCCATATAACTGTCCAGCACAAAAATCATAATACAGATCCACCCATGAAATTATCAAGGCATGTGCCAACACAGACCATGAATGGATCTTAGCTTCTCGTCATCAGGGCATGTAAGCCTCATCTTCTTTGATTACCTATGAACTGAGTGCCCTATTGATCAATATAATGATGCCACTATTTATATAAAAACCAATATACATGACCTCTCCAGTGCTTACATATGGCGCCATTCATTTTAATAAACCAGGATAGTTGGCAACGCAGTAAGATCCATCAGCTTCTGTAAACTGCGCAAGGATATTGCTAAATGTGATTCTAGGTCAAGCAAGACTTCCTCGATCTCATCCTATTTCCATAATAATCTCTGTCATTTCGGAAAGAATAAGAAGGTAAGGGCACTTTTATTGCGGCAATAAAAACAGCAAAGTGATCTTCTGATGGCACTTAATTAGATTCATTTTATCTTCGCTGACTGATCATGACATACTGTAGCTCTTATTTATGAAGTAAAAAAAATAAATGTCTTATGGTTCCTAACACAATTGGAAAAGAAATTACCATGGTATTCAGCATAATCTGTGTTTGTATCTGACATAAATGATCTTAAGATAAATTACAGGAAATTATTTTCTACTCCTGGTAACCATAACAACAGAGGAGAATGGGGTTCTAGTTCAATGTGCTGGCTCGTCCGTGAGAGGTAGGGAAGATGTACTGTACGCGAGAAAGGCAAGGATCATTCATGGGTTTTATATGGATGAGGAGTGCTCTGAATCCGATTGGAGCTTTAAGAGAAGCAGTTGTGTTTTGTCAACATGGTGCTATGGGAGAAACTTTTTGCTTGAACAAGGTGCTTTAGACCAAATGACACAACCTCCATTAGAGGGTTTGAAAATAAAAATGGGAAATAAAGGGCAGATTCAGAAGTGTGTCCAGAGGAGGGCGACTAAAATGATCAAGGGTCTGGAGAACAAGTCATATGAGGAGCAGCTTAAAGAGTTGGACATGTTTAGCCTGAAGAAGAGAAGGCCGAGAGGAGACGTAATGGAAATGTATAAATATGTGAGGGAAAGTCATAGGGAGGAGGGAGCAGGTTTTCTGCAGTCCTTGAGACTAGGATGCAGAACAATGGCTTCAAACAACTATTAAATTGGACAACGGAAGAAGAACACCAAGGAATGCCAAGTTAAATGGGCAAAAGATATTGGCCATAACATACTCTCATATCTATGGGAGGAAATTTGGACCATCAAATTGAAATATACTTTGGCAATTGACATCAGAGAGAACTGGTACAAAATGTTTTATAGGTGGTACTACACACCTGAAAAGATAGCAAAATTTAATATGCAAGGTTCGAATAAGTGCTGGAAATGTGGAAAAGAGGTTGGTGCGTTTTACCATCAATGGTGGTCATGTAAATAAATTAAAAAGTACTGGAAAATAATACACATACATACATAAAAAATTCTAAAAATTAATTTCCCCTTATCCCCAAAGGCTTACTTATTAGGTATCACAGACTTAAGAATAGACAAAGATAAGTACAAAATCCTATTTTTGATAAGTATGGCAGCCAGGTTGGTATTGGCAAAAGTCTGGAAACAATAGGAAATACCAGACATTAATAAATGGATTATAAAGATGTTCGATATAATCCAAATGGATAAACTGTCGCAGGGAATAAAGGACATAAACAAGAAAACAGACTGGTCTGGTTTCAAAGAATGGTTACAAAAGGAAAAACTTTTAAAACAATAAGACATGTCTGATGCTAAAGAAGATGAACAAAGTACACATCAGTCTACGATCTACAAGCAGAAATGAAAATCCACACAACAAGGACTCGAGGAAGACGTGCTGGGTTTTATTGGGTTTTTGTTGGGGTTTTTTCTTTCTATCCCTTCCTACGCCTATTTTTTCCTACTATCTATCACCCTATATGTGTTCACCCACTTTCTCTGTCAAATTTAATAAAAAATATTATTTTAAAAAATGACTTCAAACAACAGGAAAGGAGATTCCACCTGAACATTAAGAAGAACTTCCTTACTGTGAGATCTGTTCAGTAGTGGAACTCTCTCTCTCAGTCCCGGAGTGTGGTGGAGGCTCCTTCTTTGGAGGCTTTTAAGCAGAGTCTGGATGGCCATATGCAGGGGAGGTCCTACAAGGTAGGCCAAGTAGGCGGCCGCCTAAGGCGCCATCTGGGAAGGGGGCGCCATCCTGGCCGCATGGGGCGCCATCCTGGCCCTGCCGATGTTCCTCAGGCAGCGCCACAGCTGCCTGCTTTTGGGCCCCGGCCTTGTGTGCTCCGACGCCGCTTCTGGGCATGCGCGGAGGTTTTCCCACAGGCACAGTTGCTCCAGAGCTGAAGTTGAGTGCGAAAACCTCAGTGCATGCCCAGTAGCTCCCTTGCGCAGAAGCCTGTAAGCAAAGCACTCCCTATCGGGCAGGCAGGGAGTGCATCCCCTCTCCCTTTGTCTCCGCCGTTTTGTGGGGGGGAAGGAGAAAAGAATCAGTGAAGGAAGTGTAAGTGAAGGAATGAATGAAGGGCTTTCCTCCTCCTCCTCCTCTGTGACCTCTTCTCTCCCTCCTTCCTTTCTTTGGCTCTATTTCTGTCTAGACCTGAGGGGCCTGAGGCTATGAGGAGTTGTGGGAGCTGGAGTCTAAAACACCTAGAGGGAGGGAGGGCCCAAGTTTGCCCAGGCCGCGCTGCCTGTATTCGACCTCATTTGAACATTTTGGCTGTTTTTCTATTTACATTTACATTGGGATCCCAATTTTGGACTTATGGGAGACTCCTATGAATTTTGAGACGGGTGGTAGGTAATATATTCTGATTTTGATGCATTTACATTGCATTTCTTGTTGATTATTATACAGTTCTGCTTAATATTGTCATACAATATAATAAAAATACAATATAACAATAGAATAATGATATATTTTATATTACATGTAATATTACAAACAATATTGCAGTAGAGTGGTATTGTACAAAATAGTAATATATAATATTTTATTTTACTTTATTTTGGGTTATTTGAGTTTTATAGGAGTCATGAAAATATTTAGTAGAGGATAATTTTATTGAAATAAATAACTTTATTTATTATTTTATAATAATAATATAATAGAATGTTATATTATATTATAATGTCAATATATTATAATATAATTATATTGCAATGTAGTATAATATAATTCTATAATATAGTATGAGTATGGTATAATATATTGTATATACATTGATACAATATAATACTACTAATGGTATTGTGATATTATAATTGTATATTTGTTTTACATGGGGGCAAAATAATGTTTTTTGGGGGCACCAAAATAATGTTCGCCTACCATTTAAAATTACCTTAGACCGCCCCTGGCCATATGTCACGGGTGCTTTGAATGCAATTCTCCTGCTTCTTGGCTGGGGGTCTACCATGAAGTCTCTTCTTGGCAGGGGGTCAGCCACAAGGTCTCTTCCAACTCTGTGTTTCTATTACTATAAGTATTGTCAACTCACACAATTATAGAACTAGAAGAGACTATAAGGCCCATCTTGTCCAAGTTATCCCTCCTTAGGGCACTGCGTTAATAAAATGCAGTTAGGCCCCATCTACATTGCATATAATCCAATCTGAACTATACTATAATGGTCAGTGTAGATTCATATAATGCAGGTTGAACCACATTGAACTGGATTATATGAGTACCATATAATCCGTTTCAATACAGTTAATCTACATTCTGAAACTGGATTATATTTCAGATATGTTGGGAAAATGAACTAATGTCATATATGTTACTATTTTTTAAAAAATTACATCCATATGGAGGTACAGCAAGCCATCTTTTCTCAAGTCAGATATTTCATAGAATCCTAGAATTAGAAAATGGTCATCCAGCCTGAGTTTAAAAACCTCCAGAAAAAAAGGAGACTCCACTGGACTCCCAAGCAACAGCATATTCCACTGCCAAAACGGTTCAGGAAACCTTTCCTAATTTTTAGGTGGAATCTCTTTTCTTGTAGTTCGAATCCATTGCTCCGTGTTCTAGTCCGTGAAGCATCAGAAAACAAATTTGCTCCTTTCGCAATATGCTATCACATCACCTCTTAACCTTCTCTTCTCAGTGCAAGTTCTGAAAAGTTTAGACTAGACTTCACAGAAATTCTGGAAAAGCTTCATTACAAGCAACAACTATAGGTCTCCAATCCAAACTATAGGTCTCCAAACTGTTTTAGACCTCTTCTGTAATCGAAATGTTTTTCAAAAATAAAGTACATCAGATTTACTCTCCTAGGGCTACAATGAAAGAGGGGCCAAAAATGTGGCCAAATGATAAGAGGCATTCTGATTGGGAGAGAAAAATAAAAAAAATAAAAAATTGAGGAAGTAGGTAGTACAGCATGAGAAAGGATGCAACTATTGTACTCTATTCTAGACATGTTCAAAGACATGCAACTTTATTGAGGGCAAAATATTATGATACAGATGTCTCATTCTGCTCAAACCTGAGTTCGTAAACTGCCAGGAATGGGGGGGGGGGGGCAGCCAAGTCCAGCTCTAGCAAGCACTTCATTCCATATTAGTGTATATCTGATCCTCCATATCCTGGGATTCTGCACTAGCAGATTCCATCATCTATGACTTCAAATTTGTTTAAATCCAAAATAACAATCTTGATTTTGCCATTTTAGATGAGAGACAACATTTGACAATGCCATTATATATAATGGCACTTCAGCAATCATGGATGTTGGCATCCTTGAACCAAACTCCAGCAGATATCCAAAACTCATTGTATTATCTTTTTGCTAGTTGTTCTGCCATATCTAAAACACAAAGAGTGGTTTGTGTGCTTATTTCTGCACCACTATCCATATTCATAAATAATTATAAATAATCAAACTGTGACAATAAAATCCACCAAAATCCACACAACAGTAGTGATACTGGTGTCTATTGGGCCTACTAATGGTCACAAAATGTGTATCAAGCTTTCAAAGCTTTACTGTTTGAACTCACAGATTTAGAACCTGTGGATATGGTAATCCCACTATTAAACACAAGCAATAAAATTTCAGATCCAAAGTAGCTTCCATTTACATCCAAGCAAACTCTGTCCTCTGTGAAGCTAACTAGTACATCTTTCTTCAGCAGAGAAGGAGCTGCAGTGGTGCAACGGGTTAAATCCTTGTACTGGGTTTGAAGGTCAGCAGTTTGAATCCACAAGATGGGGTGAGCTCCCATCTGTCTGCCCCAGCTTCCCATGCAGAACATGAGAAAAGCCTGCTAGAGGATGGTAACACATCCGGGTGTCCCCTGGGCAACGTCTCAGCAGAGAGCCAATTATCTCGCAGTTTTTCAAGTTGCTTCTGATACACACAAAAAAGCAGAGAACATTGAATTTCTCAAGAAATTCAATTCTCATATGTCACCATTCTGCAATATTATCTGGTCCAAAAGAAACATAAGCTTTAGGCCCAGATTACCCATAAGGCCACTCTAGGTCATGGCCTAGGGGTGCAAGCCAAGGGGGGCGCAATTCACATGGACCCAAAAAAATGTTGAAACAAAACATCGACGCAACTCTCTCTCTCTCTTTCTCGGGGGAGGGCGAGGGGAGAGCGCTGCAAGGGGGCAGGGGAGGAGGGAATGGCACCCCCCCTCGCCATCACCCTAGGAACATGGCGGAGGAAGCAGAGGCACTCGCGCCCTCCTTTCCTTCCTCCTCCCCCCTGCCGGCACCGAGGCGGGGCATCCCTTCCTTCCTCCTCGCGCACCCTCCTTCCTTGACTCAAGGAAGAAGGGCGCACCGCGAAGAGGAGAAGGCAAAGGGAAGCCCCGCCCTCGGGGCCGCTGCCGGCCCCAGGGGTGGGGCTTCCCTTCCTCCTCCTCCTCCTCCTCATGCTCCCTCCTTACTTGACTCAAGGAATAAGGGTGCACCTCCTCTTCATGGCGCACCCTCCTCCATGGCGCACGTGCGAGGAGGAGGCGTGTGAGGAGGAGGAAGGAAGGGAAGCCCCGCCCCCAGTGCCAGCTCCTCCTCCTCGCGCCCTCCTTCCTTGACTCAAGGAAGGAGGGGGTGCGGCGTCGTGAGGAGGAGGAGGTGGGGGGTTGCGGTAGAGGTTGGTTTGGGGGGCGTAATTCCAAAGTGTGGCCTAGGGCACCAAGAGGGGTTAATCCGGGCCTGATAAGCTTCAAAGGCTATTTTGACCAGCAACCAGTTGCTGTTGGAGTATATATAGTACCACTTAGTTTATAACTTCCACTAAAGAAGTAGTCAAAACAATGTCGAGAGTGAAAAAGGAATTAGTAGATTATGCTTGGGGATCAATTTAACACCAACCTCAGTCTAGGCATCCTTTATATATATTGTCAGGGGAATCAGTGTGATGCAATGATTTCACTGTTGACTTAAAACTCAAAGAAACTGGGTTTGAATCCTTCTTCTGTCATGGAAATACCCTGGATGACCTTGGGCAGATTATCTCTCATCCTTAGAGGAAAGCAATGGCAAATCTCTTAGAATAAATCTTGCTGAGAGAAGAAAAACTATATAAGATTGCCATAAGATTGTCAATATGATGGTCCACTACGACTCTGTAGACCAGAGTTCAAATTCCCACTTGCCCATGAAACCCACAGCAAACCTCTTCTGAGCAACTATTGCCAAGAAACCCTAGGATAGGGTTGCCATATGCCAGAAACAACTTGAAGGTACACAATGAGGATAACAACAATATATGGTTAGACCAATTTGTTTCATCATCAATCAAAGCAAGTTTCCAGCCATCTCTGTCTGTATCCATAGCCTTTCACCATGTAAGAAAGTTCTTGATTATGCTAATATAATTTCATGAATCACAAAGAACAGTTGTGGCCCACTCTCATTTCCTTTCTGAATGGCAGTCTGAATGGCAGGTGCTTTGCAGTGGGGGTTTAAAAACAAAACAAAACAATAAAGCTGCTCGCATTTGATCTTCTTAACATGTCATGTGAATTTTACCAGCAATAGTCTACTTTTTCTTCTTGCCAAATTTGAGACTTCAATCAACATGGTGATTTTTTAAAAAAATTCAAAGCATGCATGGCGTTACTTACAAATATGAATTTTCCCATCTCCATTGGTGGTGGTGTTTGAAAAAATTTGGCCACTTTAAACAGAAGCAATGTGGATTTTAAATCAGACAGATGGCACAATATGGTGCTTTGCTAGAGGTAAGGCATTGGTGTTACAGGGTGTTCCACACTGGAGTCCTTAACAGCGAACCTTTGATGCCTTGCCTTCTATTCCCACTGCTGGAGTAGCAAATCTTGATGTACAGGTACTCGGTATGAGAGTTCCCCGAAAGTTGGCAAGAAAAATCCAAAAATACAGGCAGCTGGGTAGATCTGTATGAACAAATAGTTCTAAGCAGGTTTTATTTCCACCAGGACCAGTGCCACATACTAGATATGTGTGCGAAATTTGTTCCTACAATTTCTACTGTTTCTTTTGTGTCTTCAGTTTATTTGGAAGCACAAAATGGGAAGCCCCCTCCCCACATGAAAATCTGCTTGACACGAAAGCCTGCCTTCAGCCTGCTTTCATGTACATCCAAACTTGCCTCCTTACCTTGGAAAGAGAGTGTGTGTGTCAGGCCCATAGCCAGGATTTTGATTTAGGGGGAGGGGGGCTGAGTCTGAGTGAGAGATGGTCTACCCTAGCAAACCTTTTGTATCATTATCCCAATACCCCCATGCATATAGGATATATTGAGCATGGTGATCACATCATGATATGAATAAACATAACAGTTTCAATAATGTACCAGTAAGGCCTTCTCGCAGACCACCTTGAGAATTTCGGGGGGCACTGAAGCCCCTCAAGCCCCCCGACTACCTGCCTGGTGTGTGTGGCAAGGCATGCAGGCAGGCAGACCCAGAGCTCAACTGCAGGCATGCTTCAGGATGCACCGTGCTTCTTCTCTTCCTCCTCCTTCCTGCTTCTTGTTTTCCTCCCCAATGCTGCTTCCCTTCAGGGATCCAGATGTGGTGATGGGCAGCTGGGCAAACTGGGAACCAGGAGGGCAAGCCCTCAATCAACTTGTCTCCTTGCCTTGAGAAGAGAGTGTGCGTGGCAGGGCATGCAGGCAGACAGGCCCAGAGCTCGGCTGCAAGTGCACTCTGGGCCTACCTGCCTGCATGCCCCACCATACATGCACTCTTTGAAAGTGTGGTGGCCCATGTGTGGTGGGGTGTGCATGCAATCCTGGATCATGTCTGCAGCTGATTGCCTCTTACTCTAGAGTAAGAGGTGTTTGGCTGAAGGCACACTTTCTGGGCCTGGCAGCATGCTCATACATTCTCTTTCCAAGAATGTATGGTGGGATGTTCAGGCAGGCCTGGAAAGCATGCCTGTCTGCCAGTGCCTATAGCTGAGCTCCCCTTACTCTATAGTAGAAGGTTAGGTTGCTTACCTGTAACCGTGTTTCTTCGAGTGTAGGTCTGTGAAATTCACACAAATGGGTTTACTCCCGCGCATGCGTCAGAATCTCGGACATACTAGCTTAAAATAAAGATTTACATAAGCCCCCCACTCCCCCCTCATCCCCGATTGAGCTACCTATTCAGTTCCTTGCCGCCAGACAGCAGCAGAACATAGGCATGACAAAGAGGGAGGCCGGGTGGGTTCGGTGTGAATTTCCCAGCCCTACACTCGAAGAAACACGGTTACAGGTAAGCAACCTAACCTTCTTCTTCGTGTGGTCTGTGAAATGCACACAAATGGGTGACTTAACAAGCTTACGTACCTGGAGGTGGGTCATGCCACACAGGAGAACAGCACAGCTCTGCCGAAGGATGCATCCTTCTTAGCGAGAACGTCGAGCTTGTAGTGGGCTGCAAAGGTCGAGGGGTTCACCCAGGTAGCAGCCTTGCAAATTTGATCAACAGGAACACCCCGCAAAAACGCTTGGGATGTTGAAACTGCCCTTGTGGAATGGGCTTTAACACCAACAGGTAATTCCTTGTGGGCTAACTGATAGGCCAACCGGATTGCCAGGACTATCCATGAGGCCAAACGTTGAGAGGTAAGGGGAAGTCCCAGGAATCTTCCTATACTTAAGAAACAACTTAGGGATTTTCTATAAGGGGCTGTCCTATGTAAGTAAAAGGATAAGGCCCTCTTAACATCGAGGGAGTGAAGGGCAATCTCCAGAGGAGATGAAGGTTTAGGAAAAAAGGCTGGGAGGACAATGTCCTGCGCCATATGAAAATGGGAGACAACTTTGGGAAGAAAAGTGACATCCGTCCGGAGGACCACTTTATCTTCATAGAACCGGATGAACGGGGGATCAGAACGAAGCGCTGTGATTTCACTGGCTCTTCTGGCTGAGGTAATAGCCACGAGGAAGGCCGTCTTCCAGGACAAGTGGGAAATATGAGACGTTGACATGGGTTCAAAGGGGGGTTTAGAAAGCTGGGAGAGGACCAGTTCTAAACTCCAAGATGGAGGAGGAGGAGAAACCGGGGGGAAAGACTTTTTATATCCCTGTAAAAACATACCCACTAGGGGATCTTGAAAAAGGGAAGGGACACCAATTTTTTTCCTGTACCAGGAGAGAGCTGCTAGATAGCATTTTATGGAAGATAGGGAAAAACCTTTAGTGGAGAGGTCAATAAGGAAGTCTAGAACAATAGAGGTAGGAGCCGACTGTGGCAAATGGCCCAATGGCTGAATAAATCTACGAAACCTGTCCCACTTATAGGTGTAGGCCTTTCTGGTGGAAACCTTTTGAGCTGCCTGAATTATGAGGCGGACAGGATCGGAAAGGTGGGAAAGGGCCTGATCCTCCACGCTGTAAGGTGGAGAGATGGGAGGTCTGGGTGTAGGATGAGACCCTGTCGAAGGGTGAGGAGGTCAGGGTCCAGGGGAAGGCGAAGGAAGTCTCCCTAGGAGGCCTGGAGAAGGGGCATGAACCACGGTTGGCGGGGCCACCGTGGGGCTAGCAGGATGCAATCCGAGTTGTCGGAGATCAGTTTTGCAACCACTCTGGATAGGAGTGGAAGGGGAGGAAAGGCATAGAGGAGTCCCGGGGACCACTGGTAGAGGAATGCGTCTCCTAGACAGTCTGGGGATGCGAGAGGGTGGAGTCTCGCACAATATATGAGGCAGTGAGTGTTGAGGTGTGAGGCAAATAAGTCTATTTGAGGAGTGCCCCAGCGCCTGATCAGTGAGAGAAAGTGGCGGGGGTTGAGCTGTCACTCGTGAGTGGTGGACGGAGTCCTGCTCAGTGAGTCGGCCAGAGTGTTCTGTAGGCCTGGAAGCTGAATAGCTAGGAGGAATGTGTTATGGTGAATGCACCATTCCCAAATCCGAAGGGATATTGAGAGGAGAGTGGGGGAGCGGGTGCCCCCCTGTTTGTTGATGTAGTATTTTACTGATGTGTTGCGTGACCATAGTAAATTTGCATGGTTTGATGAATTGGTTAATTTCCCGGAGGTCCAAAATGGGCCGGAGGCCACCATCCTTTTATCTACAAGGAAATATCTGGGGGGGGAAAGCAAAATTGAATTTGGTGGGATGGGGTAGGGGAAATGGCTCCTTTAAGAAGGAGGGAGTCAATTTCTTTCAGTAAGGCAGGAGAAGTCTGGGTAGAGAGAGGTTTTCCTGGAGGTGGAAGGGAATCAAACTCTATGGCATATCCTCGATAGATAATGTCCAAAACCCACTTATTTGTGGTGATGGACTGCCAGATAGGGAGAAAGGGCTGAAGCCTGTCAAGGAACAGCCTAGAAGCGACGCCTTCTATTGTCTGAGGATTTAGCACCTCGATACTGACCCCTGAAAGGAACACCTGGACGCTTGTATCCCTGTGAAGGGAACTGTGGTCGTTGTCCTCCTCTATACGGAGTATTGTAGTATCCGCGAAAGGACTGAGGATAGTAGTATGGGCGCCAACGCTGCCTGTAGGGTTGGTAAGGTTGATTGGATTGTTGGCCATATTTATTCAGGGTTTGTTTCATTTTATGAGAGTGTTCCAATTGTGAGTCTGTTTCGGGATTGAACAGACCAGCTTCATCCATTGGCAGATTTTCTATCATGGAACGTTGATTGAAGGACAATGCTGCAGATCTTAACCAAGCATGCTTCCTAAGGGCAACTGATCCCGCGATCAGTTTGACTGAGGTATCTGCCCCATGTTTAGCCAAGTCCTTTTGTAGGGTGGCCAGGGTGAGGGCTTCTTGATGGAAAGCCTTAGCCATGGGCTGGTCAGTTGTGGGAAGCAGATCCAAATATGGGCCTATCTTGTTCCACAGGTATGACTGATAGACGCTCATATAAACACCATGATGAGCCATCCTGCCTGAAAGGCATGCCGAAGCATAAAAAATTTTGGCCATGGCATCAAGTTTTCTACCTTCTTTATCAGAAGGAGCAGCTTGGTTATTTTGGACTGGCTTAGGCTGGGCATCAGTCACAATCGAATTTACTTTTGGAAGTTTAGCCAACCAGGGGGTGGTAGATAGGTCAATTCGATAAAGGTTTTCTGCCCGCTTAGATGTGCTTGGGACAGTAGCAGGGGCAACTCCAGAAATTTTTAGGAGTTTGACCAAGTAAGGTATAGTAGGCAATATGGTGGACTGCTGTGGTTGCTGTTCAGCAGAAGTAAAGTAAGGGTCTTGAACCACATCATCAGATTGTGGGGGCTGTATGCCAAGGGATCTGGCCAGCCTGATTAATAGTGCAGAAATTTTTTTATATTCTTCTGCCTGCTGAGGGTCAGTCTCAGGCTCAGGCAGGGGAGGTAAAGGAGTAGCATCAGAAGAGGACTCCAAATCTGCATCGTGATTTGGAAGGTGGGGGGGGACTGGGCAGGAGGAGCAACTGTAGAGGCAGGGGCTTGAGCGGGAGGGGCTGGGGGGGTGGAGGTGGAGGAGCTGCCACGGATGCCGAAGGATAGGTAGAGGGGGGCCACAGACACCGATAGGGATCCGGGGAGTGATAAGGCTCAGGAAGATAATAGGGGTGATAATAGGGAAAGGGGTGGGGGTAGGGAGGAGGGTAGCCATGACGGTACCCATAGGGAAGTTCCCAGGAGCGGTCTCGGTAGCCGGACGCCTCTTTAAGAGGGCTCCGAGACCGGGAGCGAGTCAAGCGAGGCGGAGAAAGCATGGCGCGGGCCTCCTCCTTGAACAGAGCCTCGGTCTCCGGTGGAGGGGAGGGGGGGGAACCTGGGCGAGCGGCGGAGAAGGAGGAGAGGTGCAGGGAGGATCTCCTTCGGTCACGGAGGAGAGGAGGTGAATGGGAAAGAGTTGGGGGGATCTTCCACTCCTGAGAGATCATCATCAGGCTCAAAAAGTTGTAGCGTTTCTCCTGCTAACAAGGGCATGCAAGGACTGGGAGGCGCGGGGCCGGCCAGGAGCCTTGGTTGATTTGGTGCCATAACCTCCTTCGGTTTGTCTTTGGACCGAAGAGAATGTTTAGAGGTTTTTTGTTTTTTCTTTCGCGGTGGCTCAATGGCAGAGTCAGAGGCCGAAATCCCGTCTGTGGCTGCGTAGTCTCGCGATAGCTGCCGAAATCTCGGGTCCCACAGGATTTGCGGCCTTGCCTGGGCGCGCGCCTCCTTCTCCCTCGCGGCTGCTTCCAGGCCAGCCCCCATTCCCTCAGAGAGAGGGAGGAGGGGAGTTAGGCAGGGAAAGCCCCTCCTGGCTCCATCCTCTTCCTGTGGAGGGCCCTCGCTTCCCGCCCCGCGGATGGGAGAGCCGCCGCGCCCAGCCTGAGCTTGGCCTCAGCTCCAGCGGGGCTCTTCGGGGGCGGCGGTGGCGTTGGCGCTTCGGCCCTGTGATGGGGCTCCCGCAGTATGGGTAAGGAAGGGCCTGGCTCGAATCAATCAATCTAAAAACAGTGGGATGTTGGGTGAGGGGGGAGGGGTCCCTCAGCGGCGGTTTCCTTGGTGACGCTTTCTTCCCCTCCTCCGTGCCCCCTCCCCCTTGTTGTGCTGCCTGCCCCCGCGTGCAGGGCCCAACGTGGCTTCCTTTGCGCCTGCCCCCATGGCTTGTTTTCCCTTCAGGGAGGGAGGGTGCTATTTGGGCCTCCTCCACCCGCCTCTGGGAAAGGAGGCCCCCTCAAGCCCTGCGACGGCATTGAGGTGTTTGGTTTTTTTTTGGTGTGTCCCAATTTGAGTGTGGACTCAAATAACTCAAAGGTATTAGGAAACATTCCCCCAAATCCACCAGTGTTCCCATTTGGGTATATTGAGTATTCATGCCAAGTTTGGTCCAGATCCATCATTATTTGAGTCCACAGTGCTCTCTGGATAGAGGTGAACTACAACTCCACAACTCAAGGTCAATTGTAAGTAAATTGGAGCCGGGGAGGGGGCGGGCCGGGGGGGGGCGGGGGAGCTGGGGGAGGGGTGGAGCCGGGCGGAGGCAGACCCTTCGGCCCCCCAGGTGATCAGTGACCGGAATTCCGGCCCTTGGGCCCATAGAAGTTGGACAGCCCTGATGTATACATTGCAAGCATCATTGATGCCTATGTGAGGTCGCCCTGAGTCCCCCTTGTGGGGAGAAGGGTGGGATAGAAGAATATGAAATAAATAATAAAATTAATTTTCAGATTTCTGGATCTTAATTCAGATTCAGCCTCTAAAGTGGCTTGGGTTGATTTGAAATAAGCTGAAATTAAATTAGAGTCTAATTTGAACATATAAATTATGATACCGATAGTCTACCATCAATTAGTCTTATCTGAGTTGCAATGGATTACATATTTCTGTCCTTTCTGTCAATTCTCTGGGGCATCTTTACATGCCCTTAGTCCCAACATATTGGTCGAGAATTAGTCATTACATCATGATTCTGCTCAATGGGGAAACAAATCGCATTTATATAGGTAAGGAAATCTCTTAATTGAACTTTCATAGTGTTTGCTTAGCATTCTTTCTTCCTGGAGAGATTATATGTCCCACCAACATGTAGGTAAAATGAGATTTATTGATCCCAGTTTATCTTTTTTTCATCCACGATCTGCACAACCTGTCACGCAGCTCAGGAACATAGATTTGTGTCATCTTGGTACCTAGATTTATTATACCAGTGCCGGGATCTGCACTTTTATACAGTGGCAGAGAATCAATATGTACAACCCACAACCTTGTCTTTCTGATGCTTATAATAACACTATAGTCCCATAAACTGGGAAGCCGTTCGATTCTGTTGTTTACTTTTAAATCGGTATGCATCCTTTCCTTAAATTGTGTTCCTTTTCTACTTAATTAAAAATCACTACTTTCTTGGGAGAAGAAGCAGTTTTTCCTATTTCATTCATGGAGCAATCCAGAGTTCACTCTCAGAAAACATGGGGGGGGGCTCCATAATGACATATCTCAACCTACAGGGGCTCCAGGTGGATCCGTCGAACATCAGAGTGACTTCAATGATGAACTGGGTGAAGCAGAGGGTACTTGATGTATGTGCCCAAGATGACCTAGCCCATTTGGCTAGGGTTAAATCCATGCACTGGTTAGCCCAACAACCCAACCACTTTGATACTATCCCATATCTGGCTCACCCGCTCCTACCTCACCTTAGGATTGCCCTAACTAGAGCTAGGTTCGAGCAATTCGAGTCTATGGTGAGGGCTGGCAGATATGCTGCCACACCCTATAGGGACGGAGTCTGTGTCTGCGGCCTACCAGAAGTCGAGGATCTAGTCCACATCTTGTTGATCTGTCCCATATATGCAGAGGAGAGGGAGAAATACCTTAGCTATTTACTATCCAAAAGGACATTTTGGCCCTCTACCTGTAAAATTAACTTCCTCCTCTCGGACTCAAACCCTCAAACAGTGTATAAGGTAGCTGCTTACTTATTTAGAGCATATAAAAAGAGACAGCGGTATATGGAATCTATTGGAGTCAACTGTGCAGGGGATGAGTTCCAGTAGGCGGCATGGAACAGCCCGCGGTACAGCGGTAATAAGCGTCACATCAACTGATCACCGGGCCTCTTAAGTATCCTATGCTAATAGTTCCTCTTCCTATGTGTTGACGCAAGACAATTGCAATAAGTTTAGTTTTTAACGTGTTACATTGTTTGCCTTGTACATTAGGTACTGATTTTATCCTTTATCTTGTATACTACCACTGCTGTTGGAGCTTTTATTTGAAATGACCTGACCGTTACTCAATAAACATGACTGACTGACTGGTGGTTCACTATTTTATTTATCACTAGCTTGGGGACCCGGCCCTGCCCGGGTTATTTGAGAAGCGCAGCAGGATGTAGAGTGGGTCATGGGGGCTCTGTGTGCCAAGTTTGGTCTTGATCCATCATTATTGGGAGTTGCAGTGGTATCATGAAATTACTGAAGGTAGTGCAAGTCCCATCATCTCTGCCCCCCCCCCAAAGTGTAGTAGGATGTAGATTGGGTCATGGGGGCTCTGTGTGCTAAGTTTAGTCTGTATTGGTGAATGGATGAGGGGTGCATTGTTTTTCGGAAGTGAGTGAAGTTACTTCAAGTCCCATCATCCGTGGTCCGTCTCACAGTAAACTGCACCAGGCTGTAGAGTGGGTCATGAGGGCTCTGTGTGCCAGATTTGGTGTTGATCAGTCATTGGAATAGGTTAGTAGCAGGATTGGGAAGTGAGGGAAGGTACTGCAAGTCCCATCATCCATGTTCTGTCCCCCTCCAAACTTCAGTAGGATGTGGAGTGGGTCACTGGGGCTCTGTGTGCCAAGTGTGGTCTTTATCGGTGTTTGTTGGGGGCCGCAGTGGTCTGTGGGAACAGAGGGGTGTGAAAATACTACAAATTCCATCATCCATTGTCAGTCATCCCCCGAACCTCACCAGGACGTGAAGGCAGTCATGGGGGTTCTGTGTGCCAAGTTTGGTCTCAATCAGTAATTGGATGAGGGTCGCAGCAGACTTGGGAAGTGAGTAGAGGTACTTAAAGTCCCATCATCCATGGTCCACCCTCCTCCAAACTGCACCAGGATGTAGAGTGGGTCATGAGGGCTCTGTGTGGCAAGTTTGGTGTTGATCAATCATAGGATTAGGTTTGTAGCAGTCTTGGAAAGTGAGGGAAGGTACTGCAAGACACATCATCCATGTTCTGTCCCCCTCCAAACTTCAGCTGAGGACCCGGCGGTGCCCGGGTTATTTGAGGAAGGCATTGTGTGCCAAGGTTGGTCCGTATCAGTTGTTCATTTGGCTCGAAGTGGTTTCGGGAAGTGAGTGAAGGATTATGGACCATGGACCATAATCCATGGTCCATCCTCCTCCAAATTGCACCAGGATGTAGGGGGTTCTGTGTGGCAAATGTGGTCTTGAACAGTCATTGAATGAGGGTTGCAGCAGTCTCAGGAAGTGAGTGGAGGTACTTCAAGTCCCATCATCCGTGGTCCATCCTCCTGAAAACTGCACCAGGGTGTAAAGTGGGTCATGGGGGCTCTATGTGCCAAGTTTGGTCTTGATCGGTCACTGGATGAGAGTCACAGCAGTCTCAGGAAGTGAGTAAAGGTACTGCAAGTCCCATCATCCATAATCCATCCTCCCACAAACTGCACCAGAATGTTGAGTTGGCCATGGGGGCACTCTTTGCCAAGTTTTGTCTTTATTGGTAATTGGATGAGTGTCGCTGTGGTCTCAGGGAGTGGAGGTACTTCAAGTACCATCATCCATGGTCCATCCTACTCGAAGCTGTACCAGCATGTAGTGTAGGTAATGGGAGCTCTGTGTGCCAAGTTTGGTTGTCAGGACTGGGAGACTTGAGCTTGAGTGAAGGTCAAGCTCCCAGCCTGGCATGAGATTGCATCAACCTTTGCCCTAGTTCTTGGGTGACCTTGGGCTCCAGTTATATAAGACTGTGCTGAGTCATGTGGAAGTGAGGTAACTTCCACATGTGTGCAAGGCTGCAGGGGGAAGTGATGTAACTCCTCCGAGCCTGGACATTGGACAATTGGACTCTTACTGCTGACTCATGGGGCCATGAGGTCACATCCCTTTGGACTATGGGATATGCTGAATCACCGGATATGGTGCAACCCTACCTGGACATTGCATGGGCGATGGGAGGGGGGTTGGGGTATATAAGTGGTGTTTTGGTGGCGGGCAGGTGCTTTTGCTTCACATGTGTCGTACCTGCAATAAAATCGTGTTGGACCGTGCTTTCAATCTACGCGTGATCCTTACCGAGTGTTGGAGAGTCGTTACAGAAGCAAAAGCCCCTTTTCAACTATCCCAGCAATGGAGAGGTTGGCTTGGAGAGAAGAAGAATATATCGATAGATGGGATTCGGCTCCTGAGGAAATCCGGCGCACTATGGAGTGGGATTGGACCACTCTCGACCAAGTGGGGTGCCCGGATGAGCACCATGAAATGATGGAAGGTGCTGTTGCCCAGGAGGAGGAATTTGAGGAAGCGGAGCGACTCTGGGAAGCTCAGGTGAGCCTGGAGGTCGCCCGGCGAAGGAGAGAGAGATTTGTCTCCAGACAGGCTGAGGTTTGGAGGAATGAAGGGATCGGAGGAGCTGTTCCGAAGGACTGGTCAGTTCAAGCAGATCCAGAAGTGTATGGGACCAGAGAGACTGTGCCGAAGGACAGGCCAGTTCAGGTGGAGGTCCGGAGGGCCGGAGGGATCGGAGAAGCTGTTCCGAAGGACTGGGCAGTTGGGACGGATCCAGAAGTGCGTGGCCCCAGAGAAACTGTGCCGAAGGACAGGCCAGTTAGTAGGAAGTGTGGTAGTGAAACCACGGAGCCGGCATCACCCTCGGAGTTGGAGGTGATGAGATGTAAGCTGGAGGCTATGGAACAGACTATGAGAAGGATGTCCCGAGCCATGTCCCGTAGAGAGCCGATGGAGTCGGTGTGGAGTGCCCGGGCGGAGGAGACTTCACTTATTATTCTTGGATGGATGGCGGACTATCAGCTGAGCGTCCTAGATCTCCTTTGGGAGTGAGGATCAATGGTGGCCATCCAGGAGGAAGTCCGCGGCGGCCCTTACCTCAAGCCGGAATGGGAAGAGGTGTTACCATGCTTGAGGTCCCTCATGGAAGGGAAGCGGTTTCCCAGGAATTCGGGGCCCGTTTGAAGAAGGAGCCATTGCGGGTTGAGTTTGAAGGAGAAGCCTGCAAAGTAGCCTTCTTTGCCGCTGCGGTGCAGGACCATATGGAGGATTATGGTCATCTCTATCCGAGCGACAGCAGCCGAGTACGGGCCATCGGTGCAGTGTTCAAGGGAAGGGCAGCTGAGTGGTACGTTCAATGCCACGATCGTCGAGACCCGTGTTTGCAGTCTGTGGGAGCCTTCCTACAGGCGTCTGGCCGGTTTAGAGATCCATTGGAGCGGATTAAGGCGAAGGAGGCGCTTCGTTGTTTGAATCAGGGATCCCGGTCGGTCACTGAGTATGCGGAGGAGTTCATGGGGTTAGCTGGAAAAGTTGCGGAGTGGTCTCCAGCTACCCTATTGGAATTATTTAAAGACGGCCTGCGTAAGGAGATCCTGGAGTGGTGTCTACATCGGGATGATCCTGGAGACGTTGATGGCTGGATCCAGTTGGCTGGCAGTGTTGAAGGAATTCTTGCCCAGGTGCAGCGGCGTCGTTTTCAACCCATGAGGTCCAGAGGGTCCGGTCGTGGTGTTGCGGAGGGGCGATTCCGTGGAGGAGAAGCTCGTCGTGCCAATGACAACCGATCCAGTCCAGTGAAAAGGCCATCGAAGGGACGAGGCCTTTGCTTTATTTGTTCACAACCCGGTCATTTTGCATCCCAGTGCCGACAAAGGCAGGCACTGGGAAAAGTGTTGGGGTGAGCTCCAATATTCAATGTACATTGGGTTTGATTAAAGGAGATGGGATTGTGGGAAAAAAAGCTTTAGTAGATTGTGGGTGTTCAGAGAATATTATGTCCCCGAAGTTGATTGGGGATTTGGGTGGGAGTACAAAGCCCTTGGAAACACCTGTAACATTTACGCAATTAGATGGATCCTCTATTGAGGGGGGCCCTTTCACTGTGGGGACTAAGGATTTAAAGGGTCGGGTGGGACCCTGGGAGGGGGACATTGATTTTGTAGTGGCCCCCATTAAAGGTCATGAGGTGGTATTGGGGTTACCGTGGCTTGAGCAAGTTAATCCCAAGATCGATTGGAAGACGGGGGTGGTACAATGTTCTCCTAATGCGAAGGAGGGGGTTAGGAATGATGTACAAGGGGTGCCAGCTGAATACTGGGATTATGTTGATGTGTTTAACCCAATTTTAGCTCAGGGTCTTCCCCCTCCCCGCAACGTACAGTGTAGTATAGAATTTAGGGAAGGGGCTGTTCTACCCAAGCCTAAGATATATGCTATGACGGTGAAAGAGAAGGAAGCATTAAGGGAGCAGATCGATGGTTATTTGAGAAGAGGGTTTATTCGGAGGTCTGAGTCTCCCATTGCAGCGCCAGTGTTGTTTCGTGAGAAAAAGGATGGTAGTTTGCGGATGTGTATTGATTATAGAGGTTTGAATGCTGTGAGTACTACCAACTGTTACCCTCTGCCATTAATCAAAGATTTGTTGGGGCAGTTAGGAGGTGGAAAGTTTTTTACAAAGCTGGATTTGATTGACGCGTTTCACATGGTGCGAGTGAAGAGGAGTGATCAGTGGAAGACTGCTTTTTCTTGCCCCCTCGGGCTCTACGAATGGGCCGTAATGCCATTCGGTTTGGCCGGGGCTCCCGGTATTTTCATGCAGTTGATCAATGAGGTGTTGCACCCCCTTTTGTATAAGGGGGTGTTTGTTTATTTAGATGATATCGTAATTGTGACGCGTACCAGAGAGGCGCATGTTTGTTTGGTAAGGGAGGTGTTAGAGAGGCTGCGACAGGCGAGTCTGTATGTAAAATTGAGTAAGTGTGAGTTTGGTAAGAATCAGATTGATTTTTTTGGGATATAGAATTAGCGAGAGTGGGGTTGCGATGGATCCGGCCAAGGTGGATGATGTGTTGAGCTGGGAGGCTCCGCAGACCCGTAGGCAGTTGCAAGCTTTTCTGGGACTGGCTAATTTTTATCGCACCTTTATAGCGGGATTTTCAGAGATAACTCTTCCGCTAACCGAGTTACTGAAGACTAGGGGTAAGGGCGAGTCCAGGAAGATTAAGTCTCCAGGAGCTAGGTTGGAGTGGACAAAGGAATGCCAAGAGGCTTTTGTGAGGTTGAAAGAAGCATTCTGAATGGGCCATTGTTAATGCATCCAGATGTGGATAAGCCGTTTGTGGTGCAATGTGACGCTTCTGCTTGGGCGTATGGTGGAGTGTTAATGCAGGAGGATGAGCAGGGTAGGATGAAGCCGTGTGCGTATTTTTCGAAAAAGTTTGGAGAGCATGAGAAAAGGTGGCCAGTGTGGGAGAAGGAGGCGTTTGCTGTGCGCAACGCTTTGCAGACATGGAGGCAATTTTTAGAGGGTGCTGCTTTCCCTTTTGTTGTGATGACTGACCATCAGAACCTTCAATATTTACGAAATCCCCAGAAGTTGTCTCCCAAGTTGGTGAGATGGGCGCAGTTTTTTGCCCGGTTTAATTTCAGGCTCCAGCATATTAAAGGCAAAGAGAATGTGGTGGCTGATGCATTGTCTCGGTATCCGAGTGTGGGTGAGAATGAAATGCATAAGGAGGAGGAGGTGTTTGCCAGAGAACATTGGGGTCTGGCCGTGCAGACGAGGGCGCAGGCTGCGAATGAGATTAAGAAGGAAGAGGGAATGGTGGATGAATGGAGTTTAGAGTTGCAGAAGGGTTATGTAGGTGATATATGGTTGCAGAGCCATGAGAAGGAGTGCAAGTTGTTGAATGGTTTGTGGATTATGGGAGATAAAGTGTATGTCCCTCAGAGTATGAGAACAAAGGTGCTGAGGTTGAACCACGATCATAGGTCTGCTGGACATTGGGGAGTCACGAAGACTCTGCTGGCCTTGAAAAAGCGGTATTGGTGGCCAGCCATGAGGGCTGAGGTGAAGAGATATGTGGAATGTTGTGAGGTGTGTGCCAGGAATAAAGTTCCCTCTGCGAAGCCGCAGGGGTTGATTCAGGTGGTAGTTACTCCTGTGAGGCCGTGGACGCATGTCAGCACTGATTTTGTGGGGGAGTTGCCTTCGAGTCGAGGTTATAAGTACATTTGGACGGTACTGGATATGTTTTGAAGCAGGCCCATTTTGTGCCATTGAAGGGGTTGCCTTCTGCAGAACGTTTGGCAGAGTTGTATGTGCAGCATGTATACCGGTTGCATGGGTGCCCGGAACAGGTTTTGAGTGATCGTGGAGTGCAGTTTACGGCTCAGTTTTGGGAGCGGTTTTTGGAGGTGTTGGGAGCTCAGAGGCGTCTTACGACTTCTTATCATCCTTGTTGTAATGGTGGCGTAGAGAGAACGCAAAAGTCGTTAGGGGCTTATCTACGCATTTTTAGTAATAAGGAGCAAACCAATTGGTCTGATCTGTTGCCCTATGCTGAAGTGGCATACAATAGCTCGGTACATTCATCCACCGGAAAGTCTCCTTTTGAGATAGTCTATGGTCAGGAGGTGGCTCCTTTGCCCCAGCTGTTGGAGTTGGGAGGGGAGGAGAAAATGGAGTGGAAGATACGAGCCCGGGAGGAATGGAAGGAAGTAGCGGACGCTTTAGGGAAAGCACAGCGTTCGTATAAGATGTTTGGTGACCGGAAAAGGCGAGAAGGGGAGGAGTATAATGAAGGGGATTTAGTGTGGCTGTCCACACAGAATTTGAAATTGGGCTATCCATCTAAGAAATTGGGTCCGAAGTATATTGGGCCTTTTAGAATTGAGAAAGCTGTGAATAAGGTCTCTTATACCCTTCTGTTGCCTAAGAGTTTAGGGAAGGTTCATCCCACGTTTCATTGTGGTCTTCTAAAGAAGTATGTGGGCCCCTTTCATCCTCCGGATTGAATGATGTTTTGTTTTACAGGGGGAGGACGTGGTGGAGGAGGCCGTTATGTCAGGACTGGGAGACTTGAGCTTGAGTGAAGGTCAAGCTCCCAGCCTGGCATGAGATTGCATCAACCTTTGCCCTAGTTCTTGGGTGACCTTGGGCTCCAGTTATATAAGACTGTGCTGAGTCATGTGGAAGTGAGGTAACTTCCACATGTGTGCAAGGCTGCAGGGGGGAAGTGATGTAACTCCTCCGAGCCTGGACATTGGACAATTGGACTCTTACTGCTGACTCATGGGGCCATGAGGTCACATCCCTTTGGACTATGGGATATGCTGAATCACCGGATATGGTGCAACCCTACCTGGACATTGCATGGGCGATGGGTGGGGGGGTTGGGGTATATAAGTGGTGTTTTGGTGGCGGGCAGGTGCTTTTGCTTCACATGTGTCGTACCTGCAATAAAATCGTGTTGGACCGTGCTTTCAATCTACGCGTGATCCTTACCGAGTGTTGGAGAGTCGTTACACTGCTCTTCTCCAAACTGCACCAGGACATAGAGTGAGTGGAGGTACTTCAAGCCCCATCATCCATGCTCTGCTCTTCTCCAAACTGCACCAGGACATAGAGTGGGTTATGGGGGCTCTGTGTGCCAAGTTTGATATTTATCGGTCTTTGTTGTGGGCCACAGTGGTCTCTGGGAAGCAAAGCGCTTTGAAGTACTACAAATCCCATAATCCATGGTTCATCTTTCTCAAACTGCACCAGGATGTAAAGGGCATCATGGGGGTTATATCTGCCAAGTTTGGTCCAGGTCCGTCACCCGTGCTGGTCAGAGTAAGTGAGTGAAGGTACTGCAAGTCCTTCAAACTGCACCAGAATGTAGAGTGGGTCTTTGGGGGTGTCTGTGTACCAACTGTAATCTTGTTCTGTCATTTTTGGGGCCTAGTCAGGAAAATAAAGTTAAGTAAGCCTTTCTGTCAATTCAGGCTGAGGCCTAGTCAGGAGAATCAACTTGAGGAAGCCTTACTGTGAATTCAAGCTGAGGCCTAGTATCGAAAATCAAGTTGAGGAAGCCTTACTGTGAATTCAAGCTGAGGCCTAGTCAGGAGAATCAAGTTGAGGAAGCCTTACTGTCAATTCAGGCTGGGGCCTAGTTTGTAGAATCAGCTGAAGGAAGCCTTTTGTAAAGAACTCTGTCTGGCACCTTTGAGATTTGGGATGTTGGAATGCTGGCCTATCCATGGCCCAGCCTCCCTCAAACTGCACCAAGACGTAAAGTGGGTCTTGGGGGTTCTGTGTGCCAAGTTTGGTTTTGTTGTCTCATTGTTGGGGGCTGCAAAGTGTTTTGGACTTAAACTCCCACCATGCCTGACTGCCTCAGGGCTTTTCCTTACCTCCCTCTGGCACTTTAGAGTCTCGGAATGTTCGTGGCTGGCCAATGGGAGTCGTTTATGCAAATAATGCTGCCACATATCCTTCCTGGCCTGTGAAAGTGGCTGCCCTCCCGCCCTCCGCATACACACATACAAACATTCCGTTTTATAAAGGTATACAGATGTCAGAAGCAAATTGATAACAACAACAATAATAATAATCATTTTTATTTATACCCCTCCACCATCTCTCCAAAGTGTCTCGGAGTGGCTAACAAGAGGCCAAGCCCAAAAATAAAATACAAAGCAACAAAAAATTACATCACAATAAAATACATAAAGTAACAAAATAAAACAAACAGTTGCAAAATAACATAAAGAAAGAATAAAACACAAATGGGTGGGCCAAATGCTAAAGATAAAAATAATAAAACCCTGGATGAGATAGTAGTGGAAAAGTGTATTTGTGAGGGAGGAGCTCATCAGGGACAAACAGTGGGGTTAGCCCTTCATTAAGGATGGGGGGGGGGTTGCATCATGAGGACGACACTGTAGATGGGACAGACAGAAATGAGATATATGGCCACTCTCCAAAAGCACATCAGAAGAGCCAAGTTTTTAGATCTTTCTTAAAGGCTGCTAGGGTGGGGGCTTGCCTAATCTCACCAGGTAGCGAGTTTCAAAGCCGAGGAGCCACAGCAGAGAAGGCTCTCTCCCTCATTCCCACAAGTCGTACTTGTGATGGAGGAAGGGCCAATAGGAGGGGCCTCCCCAGAGGATCGAAGAGATCATGCAGGTTTATGGTAGGAGATACAGTCAATACAATTATAATGTATTTAAAAGCCTACAACGTTAAAAAGTTGACTGGCATAATTTCCTTTGACCAGAAGCTGGTCACTTGGGGTGCCTCTGGTGTCGCTGTAAGGAGGACCTCCATTGTGCATGAGGCAGGGCATGGACTGCATTGTAGTAAGTGGTCTGTGGTTTGCTCTGCTTCACGCTCACACATGTCATGGACTCCACTTTATAGCCCCATTTCTTAAGGTTGGGTCTGCATCTCGTGGTGCCAGAGTGCAGTCTGTTCAATGCCTTCCAAGTTGCCCAGTCTTCTGTGTGCCCAGGAGGGAGTTTCTCATCTGGTATCAGCCATGGATTGAGGTCCTGGTTTTAGCCTGCCACTTTTGGATTCTCTATTTCATTTAGGGATCAAAAATCAACTATCAACAATATCCATGTGATTGAGGATGGAAGGAATAGTGACAATTATTCCCATCAAAAAGTCCTAGACTGCCATTATTTTTTTTAGTTGTAGTTTATTCTGTACAAAATCTGTGTGTGGTTGCATTGTGCAGAAAACATTATTCTTCTGTGCATACATATTATCTGAGGGAACATGGAATTGCCTGCACAAAATATGCTGCAATTGAGAATTCATTCTGTGCATAATTTTCATGTGGTTTGTTTGTATATATTTTATGTGCAGAAATATTATATGTTTTCAATGTTATTTTCAGCACAGAAGACAATGTTTTCTGCACAAAACAGCCATTAGGAATTTTGCACAGAATAAGTTCAAAATTATGAATATGACAAGAAAATAGCTGGAATGACACAAAGCTTTCTTTGAGAATAAACTCAGTAAAGAATTCTTTGTCTGCATGTTGTAATCTAGCAGTGGTTGAAATATGCAATTTGTCTATACTATTACCAAAGGTAGAATTGCATAATATTATTTCCAGTGGGCAGTATCCACTGTCAGAAATCTATACTTCTGCCAGAGTGGATTTCTTCTCTCATCCTTAACTACCTTCATGTGCCCTAAAATCTAATCCCAAAAATTGTTGGATCTTCAGAGCACATTTGAGAAATGAAACTGAGAGACAAATAATTATCTAACACAGTTTTTGTTCCTGGGTTATAAATGTCAGTTTCTAATTGGTTCTATCATAAAAACATGGGGAAAGTTTATTAAACTGCAAAAATTTGTTTTTGTGGGGCATTCTGCAGTACATTTTGCTATAGTTTTTCAGTGAATATCTCATCGAGTCTCAACCAATTCAACATAGGTTGTGGCAACCCGATAAACAAAGTTTCTGGAGAAAACAACTACTTTCAAGATAAGTGTCACACAATTAAACAGGAATAACACTTTTTTCAAAATTTGGAAAGAAGGGAAAGTACATTCGCTGAATTGATCAGACATTGCCAAAATTGAGTATGTTTCTATTATTATTACAGTATATATTTTACTTGAACAAGATTTTCAAGATAAAAAATTCATCAGTAGAAAATTATTATTGTTAATTGTCATCAAGTCAATTTCTGTTTTTGGCAAACCTATGAATGAGAGATCTTCAGTTCACCTGTTATCAACAACTCTACTCAGGTCTGGCAAACTCGAGACTACAGCTTTCTATATTGAGTCTATCCAGACTGGTTTCCTCTTTTCCAATTGCCTTCGATCTTTCCAAGGATTATTGTTTTTTCAAGCAAAGTACATGTTCTCACAATATGTCCAAACTACTATAGTCTCAATCTAATCAGTTTGGGTTTTTAGGTAGAGATGATTTGCCCTTGAACCCATTTATTTGTCTTTCTGATATTCTATGGCAGTGGTGACAAACCTACGGCACATGTGCCAGAAAGGGCACATGGTGCCCTCTCTCCTGGAACAGGAGCCACTGCCCCAGGCCCGGATTAAGGAAGTTTACCGCCCTAGGCCACCCTCCTCCTCCGCGCCCTGCCCCCCTACCTTCAGTCAAGGAAGGAGGGCGGGGCAAGGAGGAGAAAGAGGCGGAGGGACCCCTGCCGCACATGAGCGCGTGGCGGGAGGGTGCCTCATTCTCCTCCTCGCCCCACCCTCCTTCCTTGACTGAAGGAAGGAGGGCGGGGCGAGGAGGAGAAAAAGGCGGAGGAACCCCTGCCATGCATGCGCGTGTGGCGGGAGGGCGCCTCTTTCCTCTCCCGCCCTGCCCCCTCCTTCCTTGATTGAAGGAAGGAGGGCAGGGAGAGGGAGAAGAAAGAGGCAGAGGAACTCCTGGCGGAGGCCTCTTTCTCCCATGCATGCCCTCCTTCCTTGACTGAAGGAAGGAGGGCGGGTCGAGGAGGAGGAGGCCCTGCCATTTTCCTCTGGCGGAAGGCGCCTCTTTTTCCTCTGCACCGCGCCCCGCCCTCCTTCCTTGATTGAAGGAAGGAGGGCAGGGAGAGGAGGAGAAAGAGGCAGAGGAACTCCTGCCACGTATGCGCGTACAGCGGGAGGCGCCTCTTTCTCCTCTGCGCCCCGCCCTCCTTCCTTCAATCAAGGAAGGAGGGTGGGGCGTGGAGGGGAAAGAGGCGCCTCCCGCCGCGCGCGCATGCATGGCAGGGGTCCCTCCACTTCTTTCTCCTCCTTGCCCCGCCCTCCTTCCTTCAGTCAAGGAAGAAGGGCAGGGCACGGTGCGGAGGGAAAAGAGGTGCCTTGTCGCCCTTGCGCATGCACACTTTTTTGAAAAAAATTTAAAATCTTTTTTTGAATTTAAAAAAACTTCTTGGGGGTTCCGGATCTGCTGCCCCCCCCCCCCCAAAGCCGCCACCCTAGGCCATGGCCTAGGGTGGCCTTATGGGTAATCCAGGCCTGCACTGCCCGCCCACTGCTTTCCCACCTCCTTGCTTGCTTGCTGCTTGTCTTGTTCACTCACCACTTGCATGCTGCATACCCCCTTGCTCACTCACCCACCACCTGGCATCTGCCACTCACCTCCTTTGCTTGCTCACCACTCCCCCACTGCCCATCACTTGTACCACATTGTTCACCCTCTGCCCGTCCACCGTCTACCTGCCACCCCTTAACTGATTCAGCCAATTGTCCCCAGAAACCAATACAGTTCTCTTTTTAATACAGTTTGTTCCAGGTCCTCCCTACTGAGGAACAGCAATTTAAAATGATGATAAGGCATAAATATATAAATGCATTTTAGTTTTAAAAAATTCAGGTAGCCTATGGGCTTGGCATATTCTTGGTATGCAATTTTCAAAACTGTTTGTTGGCCTTTATCATTAGATTGACTGTTTCAAATGGTGGTTGATACCCTTGGGCTTTGTTACTTGTTAAAGAACATAAATAATGATGAATAATTACAATTAGCAAAGCTGAAGAAGGACCAACCTGCTGGGTTATTTTTACTTCCTTGCTGTGGTTTTGGCAGAAGCTGGGAAGCTGTAGAGAGTGCCTGCTGAATAGCTTAATGTGAGACACAGAAGGAGCGCTCTTAATTGGTAATGGTGTGCACTGTAAACAATTAAGAGTTTAAACTGCACAACACTATTGCTGTTGATGATGGTGTCTCTATAACTGCTATGGCTCCATCCTATGGACTCCTGGGATGTAACATTTGTAGATATCTTTAGAATATACTGCTAGAATACCCAGAACTTGTCAGTGACATAGGGTGAATCTACACTGGCTGGTAAAACTGTGTCCAGTTTGGAGTATAAATTATCTGGATTGGTTCCATAGATGGCCACCCCTCACACACCCACACATCCCACCCCTGCTGAACCTGTTATGGTTCTACACTGGCATCCACAATGCAGTCTCAGCCCACCTGTACTGTCACATCAACCTTCTGCAGTGCCACCTTTCCCAGCCAGTCAGAACTCCATATTTATGTATTTAACCCTATTCTGCCTTGCTTTGATAAAAGTCAGGAATACTTTGAAGTTTGCTAGAAACTTTGGAGTATATGGCAGCTTCTGATTCAGGTTGATCTACTTTCCAGATGAGACACCGGTGCCACCTCCTTTCTTCTTGCTCACCAGCACATGTAAATTAGACGAATTATGGCCATGTGGTTGATGCTATTGCTCCTAGCTGGCCACATAGCTCCATGCAAGTTCCTGGCCATTGCAGGTACCATTACCCACAGCATGGCATATCCATTCAACAAGCATGAAGAAGGAAAGTGATTGCCTCGTTCCTGTTCCCATGGGTACCCAGTTCTGAACTCAGCAGAGACATCCATAAAACCAAAGGACTGCCTCTGGTATTGCCAGAATAAGATGCCCATGAAATCAGAAAGAAGGTGAAAGGATTGTTCGCCTTTTTTCATGCTGTTCACATTGATGCCCCATTGTGATATCAACAACAACAACAAAACTTTATTATGGTCACTGTCCAGCACAAAGCGGGCACAAGCACCCTGAGAGGAGAAGGACAACTCCCCAGTAAACAGTTATTTAAAATTAGATTAGAAATCAGTATAAAAATATATTTTAAAAGACAGGATATTGTAACAGGTATGGAACCGAAGAGGGAGGGGAGTGGTTGATGAGAGAGGTCGAAAACACTGGGGGGGGGGACGACAAAGGGGGAAGGGAGTCTAGTATCATTTCAGCTGTAACATGTTGCTCTAACTGCATTCCCAGCAGGGTGTTGCCTTATGGTGTCAATCATCATCCGTCTGACAAATTAACAAATTACTGCCAGGAAGAATAGTTGCATCTCAACTTTCAGAAAACTCACATTATGGTGTTTGCTAAACGACCCAAAAAGCACAACTGGAGAATAGATGGAAACAAAATAGAGCAGGTCTCAAGCTTTAAATATCTTGGAGTTACCCTCCATAGCAGCGACAGCAGGAAAGCCCACGCAGAGTATGCAGCAGAGACAGCACAAAAGAGCTCATCCGCTATCTTAAGATATCTCAGAACGGGAGGAGATCACTTTATACTGGCGGCACTTAAACTGTTTGAAGCAAAACCAATCACACAAATACTGTATGGAGCCCAGCTTGGACCCTTCTCAAATTATGCCCCACTAGAGCATGTCCAATCGAAATTCCTAAGAGCAGCTCTACAGGCTCCCAGATGTGTCCCTAACGCCACCCTGCGATTGGAGACAGGCTTCGTGAAAGTGGAAGCGAGAATATGGACAGCTATTCTCAATTACTGGCTACACCTATCCTTCTCCCCATGTGGTCTTGCCCCCCTAATCATGAGAGACGACTTCCAGTCCACATGGATTAAAACAATAGCAGCAAAGATCCCAACACTAGGTTTCTCCCAAGGACAATTGCTAAGCATGAGTTGGGACCAAGCCAAGGATCTCATTAAGCAACGAATCCTGGACATAGAGCGCCAATCTGACCTAGCCTGTTCCCCAGCCTTCATTGTTAGTGAAGCCACTAGATACCTCACTGCCCCCATGGCATACCTAACGGACCTGGAAGTGCCCAAACACCGAAGGGCTTTTACCCTGGCAAGATGCCATGCCCTCCCATCGGGAGGTATCAGAAGACCCCCTTCAAGCAGAGACTATGCTCCTGTGAGTCTGGTCATGTGAAAACAACTGAGCACGTGCTTCTTCAATGCATGTTCTACAGAGATCTTAGATCAGGGGTGGGCAATTACCGGCCCTCCAGGTGTTTTGGACTTCAACTCCCAGAAATCCTAGCCAGTTTACTAGCTGTTAGTATTTCTGGGAGTTGAAGTCCAAAACACCTGGAGGGCCGGTAATTGCCCACCCCTGTCTTAGATCTAATCTCATTAGACCATGGCTTTTAAAATACCCGGGGCGCAGTGAAAAATATTATTCCACCCTGCTGATTTTGGACTCTAACACTACAACAACTTACAGTGTTGCTAAGTTCTGTGCTGCTGCACTTGTGATATCAACAATGGTGCCTGCAAAGGGCAGAAGGTTGCACTGAGCTCTATGATCAGCTAAGAGGAAGTGCATGCATGCTGTCTCAAAGGAGATGGTGTGCTCCTTGATTATGTAAACAATAGCTCCAGATTTGGTATGAACTTGCCAATCCAGGACTGCTCCAAGGCACGGTTACATTGGTCTAAACTGGTCAGTGTAGATTAGTCTTCTCTTACAGTTCCCCTGCTGTGCCTGCATAGTAATGGACTATGTCCTTAGGCTTTTAAACTTCTCTGAGTCCACATCTCCCACTTAAAGAATATACATCAGTGTTTGTAGAAAGAAATGGAGATAGTTAAAAGTCAATGGCCTGGATATAACGGTATTGGAAGTGGAGTTTATATCTGCTGAAGTCAGAGTGGGTTTTTTTTTTTGAAAGCTCAGAAGAGAGGTTGTTATAAAAAAAATCATTATTCTTGTTTATTTTTGTGTGCTTTTGATGTTCTTTTTACAGCCTAGTTCGATAAAATAATAGTTTTGGTGCTTCTTTTTAAAGTTCAGCAGTCTTTTTCTCTCTCTCTCTCTTTCACTTTATATGTATGGTATTGAACTTTCTCTTTTTCCCTTCCCACTGTTTCAAGAACAAAGAATCAATTTGTCACAAAATTTTACTACACCTTTCTGGTACAAAATATCCAGGAACTGGCTGCTTATTGACCTCCAGCCTATTACAGATAGATTCAGTTGGAGAAACAGAATGCTTCCAATATGGGGGTGCTTCAAAGGTTTACACAGCCTATACTTTCAGAGGGTCAGTTTGACCTGTTTGTTCTCTGAGGTGTCTTTTTGAAAGGTAAGGAAGAATGAGGGCATAGAAATGAAAGTTCCTTTCCCCATAATATAAATAGCTTTGCGTCCTGAGCAATTGCCAAGGGATAATAATGCTCAAAAGTGCAGAGAGGGAAAAAGACAAAACAAAAAGGTATGGAAGCAGTGGCTGGACAAGCTGCATTAAAATATCAAAAGTCATTGACAAATAAGTTGTAGTTGAATGCCTTTCCAACCTCTTGATGCACTATCATTACCATTTGTGGGAAGATAAAACACATTTTTGTAGTATTCTGAGACCTGACCTCTGAGCAACAATGACAACTAGAAAGGATTTATTTCCTACATAAAGTCAACCAGTCAAGGGGCAGCAACAGAAACCAGAAGTTTGATTTCAAAAGTGTGATGGATTCCCTATCTTACTTGACCTCACAGTTCGAACCCTTGGGGTCTTATCACTTGCCTTGCCTTTCTATCCTCCAGATCCTTCCTGCATCTTGTACTCCACCCTCAAAGTGATTTCTATACAGGAGGTGTAGCTGCATTGCTCAGGGAGTGCAATATAGTATAACCAGGTGAGTTTTATTTGTATAAAACACCTGAACAAGAGGTGTAGAAAATAAAAACGGAAAAGAATGGTTATACAAGTTGAGCATTCCTTATTCAAAATGCTTAAGTTGGAAACACAAGTGTTTGGGATTTCAGATTTTTTTTGGTTTATGAAAAGCCTGAATGCACATAATATCTTGGAAGTCTAAACAAAATTCATTTGTTTCAATTATACCGTATGCACATAACCTGCAGGTGTAATACTTTAATCATTTTTTGTATCAACCATCAATGCTGAACCATCAAAACACTGTATTAACTACCCATATGGACAACTTTAGATTTTGCAATATTATGGAATCCATATTTCTGCAGAAGGAATTCTCAAACTGTAGCAGTCTCCCAGATTGTCAATCATTCATGGAGTGTCTTCCAGTGGGTTATATATTCATTAAAAGCACTAGAGGGAGATGAACTGGGATCTCTGTGCTCCTGGCTGGAATATCAAGAAGCACTGTATCTTATTGCTCCTTAGCAATACTTCCTGAGGAGTGGTATTATTTCAGCAAACCAAGGCAACAAGTTATAAGGCATATAATTGACTAAACAATGCTATTCAAAATCCCCTATGGTCAACATATCAAAGCACTATGACAATATTGAATGAATTGTCATCTTTGTTTAAGTATATAATATTTATAAAGCTTTATGCAATTATAATAACATCTATTCCATAAACAACAGTACACAGAATGAATACCTATAGACCACTAGGAAGTAATATGGTAATGTTAAATGATATAATCAAGGGTTTCTGAAAGAGGAAACATTTACCATACTACATCTTATCCAGATGAAAATGGAAAATTCCAACTGATAAAGTTCCAATTCAATCAAACAGAGTGAACAAAAAGAAGTTCAAAACGTCCGTGTAGTACTCCACTCAAAATGTATATAGTTTCTGTACCGTAGTCTAGGTGGTAGAGAATTGTAATGAGCAAGTTGCTCAGTTCGATGGAAAAGACTGCAATAATCCGGATTAGATGGAAATGTGAACAATAGCGTCACTGTTGAGAAAGTATCCCAGCGATCTAAAGCAGTAACGCTAGGATTTCCATTTAATCCGGATTATTGCCGCGACCTTCATTCATACTCAGTGCGGTTCCTGTTGAGTTTATAAACTGTGAGACGCTCTTCCCATTTAGGAACACTTTGCATCGCTGGGATACTTTCTCAACAGTGACGCTATTGTTCATATTTCCATCTAATCCGGATTATTGCTGTCTCTTCCATTGAACTGAGCAACTTGCTCATTACAATTCTCTACCACCTAGACTACGGTACAGAAACTATATACATTTGGAGTGGAGTACTACACAGACATTTTGAACTTCTTTTTGTTCACTTCATTTGATTGAATTTGAACTTTATCAGTTGGAGTTTTCCAAGGTCATTCAAAACAGAAGGAGAGAAAGAGAATGTGAGAATATCCACTGCTGAGTAGCATTTTTCCTACACATAACACTTGCTGGGGGATACAGGGTTTTAGAGTTATTATAGAATGCATTTCTGTTTTTTATACACATGGCATGAAGGTAATTTTATGCATTATTTCTGACAATTTTGTACATGAAATAAAGGTTGTTTACAACGAGCTATCAGAAAGCATAGGCAACACAGGAAATTTGCCAAACTCAGACAAGCATAATCAAGAACAAGGACACGAACCCACAAAATTACAAGATACAGGAACCAGCAACCCACAGCAACATTTTGGAATTCCAAATAAGGTATACTCAACCTATATTTGAAATACTTTATAAGCTCGTCCAATTTGTAAATTATTGGATGTGTTTCTTCTTGAAGAATATGACGGTTGTGAAACTGCTACTTGTTGGCGGTTCTACACAACCAATTAAATTAAGTCAGAATATGGATTAAAGAGACCCGGTTTCCTGTGGAGTGCCTAAACAGGCACCCCAGGAACATATTGGAAACTAGGACGGCCACAAAAATCCACTGATAGTGGATTAATCAAAAGGAGGATTTTTTTTCAGTACCTTGACCAGCGGGATGCACTGATAAGGATCAGCACTAGTGCAAAGCAGGGCAAATGAGAAATGGGGAACATGTTGGTGTGATTTTATTTTATTTTCTGGATCAAGATGAACATCTGAATTAAATAGCCTTTCAGAATATCCCCATCTACACATTTTGCAGTTCTCACTTCTAAAAAGAAATCATACAAAAGTATATATTAGCACAGGGAAAAATTAAAAAATATATATAGTATGAACCTCCCCTCCAATATCTCAAGTGTCATTTATCCATGTGCAACAAAATAGGTACCCTCTGGGCATTTTCTAGATCCTTACAGCACAACTACATGGTATTCTTGAGCCAGCATTCTTCATTTGAGTAGGGTTTGCTGTCATTCATGATTTACTGTATTCATGCAAAGAATTTTGAATGATTTTGTATTTCAGAATCAAGGATGCTCAACCTAAAATAAAATTATGTAAATGGAGCTTGTTCTACTTTCTGTTCATGTTAACAAAACAAGAGACATGCATTGCTGTTGTTTTAATAAACACTTTGAAGCTTATCCTTCCCAATCACTTAACATTTTTTCTGAGCATGCACATAATAATAATAATAATAATAATAATAATAATATTATAATAATATAATAATTATTATTATTATTATACATTTTATTTATATTCTGCCCTTCTCCCCTAGGGGACTCAAAGCAGATTACAGCATTTACATACATAGGCAAACATTCAATGCCTTTAGAATCACATGAGACACACAAACACAAACATGGAAATGAAAGGGCAGAGGCTTCTCCTTTCATTTCCAGCTTCTGGAGGCGATGCTAATCTCTGGCTCTGGGAAGTGCTTTTCTCAAGCCGAGGAGCCTGCATTGTCACCTCCTGGTCATGTGGCCGGCAAGATTGTTTGGAGTGTCTCTTTGTTTTTTCCCCACCAAAGTGGTACCTACTCACATTTGCATGTTTTTGAACTGCTAGATTGGCAGGAACTTGGGGTGACAGACAGGAGCTCATCCAAATTGCCAATCTTTGGGTCAGCAGTTCAACGGCACAAGGTTTTAACCCATTGCAACACCATGGCCCATTATGGATACACATCTACAATGTAGATACACATCTTAAGGTGTATCTATATTTAGAATTCAAGCCGCTTGACACTACTTTAACTGTCATGGCTCAATGCTATAGAATCCTGGGATTTGTAGTTTCATGAGGCACTAGCACTCTTTGGCAGAGAAGGCTAATGGTCATTAGCTTTCTCTGCCGAGGAGTGCTAGTACCCTACCAAACTCCCATGATTCCATAGCATTGAACCATGGCAGTTAAAGTGCCAAAATTGCATTAATTATACAGAGAACAGTTTTTTTAGACAGGTGATCAAAAATAAAATAATACTGCTGAAGCCAATAAACAAAAGTGAACTTCACATTTCCACTGGTCTCTTCAAACAAGCCAGCTTGAGCTATCAACATTTCCAGGCCTTTAGGAACAGGTGCATGAAAATCCTATTATGTGTCAGAGCAGTGTCACCAACCTTGGAAATGTCTCTGTGCTTATGTCAAGAAAAGCAAGGCAGAGACTTTAAATAAATTATACAAATGGCGGAGGACTTCATAGAAAGAAGAAGTAAATAGCAAAGCATCAAGGGTGACAGTCTTTTGCTTGAATAGCTGGGCATTTTGAAGTATTTTTCACAGTCCTTTTCAACTTAGGGAGAAATCAGACCATTAATAAAAAAACCAAACTCCAAGATATATATAAAGTAGTGACAGGTCAGCTGTAATATCCCCTCCACAGCCTCATCCACATATACAACTAGCTGTACACGGCACGCGTTGCTGTGCCCTATTTTGGAGATGCGAGGAAGTCTGAGTATGTAAGGGTTGGAGTTGTTGTTAGTTATGGTGTGTGTTGTGGGTTGTTTTGGTGGGTGGGATGTTGGAGTCCTGTGGAGTTGTGTGGTGTTGCTGGCGTTCTGCATAGCTTGTGGATATACAATGTTTTTTGTCTTTCCGTCTGCTGTGTTGATGTAGAGGTTGATGCTTGTGTGGATGGGGTACTTTGGAAGTGAGTGGAGGTACTTGAAATCCCATTATCCATGGTGTGTCCTCCTCTAATCTGCAGCCGGGTGGAGTGTGGGTCATGGGGTGCATTGTTTGCCAAGTTTGGTCTTTATCGGCCTTGGTTCTTGGACACAGTGGTCTGTGGGGAATGATGGATTTTGAAGTACTACAAATCCCATTATCCATGGAGGTACTTCAAGTCCCATAATCCATGGTGCACTCTCCTCCAAACTGTAGTAGAATGTAGCGTGGGTCATAGGGGCTCTGTGTGCCAAGGTAGGTTACTGTAAATTCAGGCCATACACAGTGTCCTATGAGCTGAGGCCTAGTCAGGAACAGCAAGTTAATGAAGTCTTACTGTCAATTCAGGCCATACACAATGTCCAATGAGCTGAGGGCTAGTCGGGAGAATCAAGTTAATGAAGCCTTACTGTCAATTCAGAGCGTAAACAGCATTCCATTAAGTGAGGCCTAGTCAGGGAAATTAAGTTAACGAAGCCTTACTGTCAATTTTGGGTGTGGTCTGTGATTTGTAGGGGTGTAAATTTTCTGTGGGAAGTGAATTGGGTGTTTGTGTTTGTGCCTCAGCCCTTTGCCTCATCCTCCTCTGACAGTTTATTATGGGTCAGAATGTTCATGTTGGCTGGCCAGTACAGGAGTTATGCAAATCCGCCCTTATTGGCAGCCAATCATGTTGTCAGAATGTAGAGGCTGGGGAGTCGTTGGCAGCCCCAGAGGATGCTGGGAAATGTAGTTGTTTTTTTACTCGTTGTTTTGGGGGCCTTTTAGGTTTTGGGGGGAAAGTTTCTTTGCTACAAACCTACCTTGTCTGAGGCCTATTTCTGTTGGCAAGCTTGGTGTCTCTGCGTTGTAAGGTTTCTCTGTTTGGGACGGTTGTTCCATGACGACTCTTCCTTTATATATATAGATAATGTGTGAGAAAAACCACCAGTCATTTCACAAATGCCAGCAATGAATGGGAAAGTGGAGTGGAAAACAATGGAAACCATTTTCTGTGAGTGCATTTCCACTGTAGAATTAATTCAGTTTAAAACTGCCATGGCCTTTGATGAGTGACCATCCCCTCCAGTTGTGTTGCCCCATCTATGTGTTGCCCCATCTATGATGCACTTACCTCCATCCTAAACTAAAAGTTTGTCGCCACTACTTCATTTTTGGGTCCCCTCATTTGCTATCTCCTACTACTATTTCTCCCTAGGTTTTTTAAAATCATTTTATCATGTCCATTCTGCCTGTCCACCCTATTCCTTTTGTGTGAATTTCTTGTATTTTATTTATTATTGTTATTGTATTTTTTCTTTTATTATTATTATTTCTGATGTATTTTGTTTTTTATTTCACTGTGTTGTATTGTATTTTAGAAGGGCTTGGCCTCATGTTAGCCGCCCCGCGTCCCCATTGGGGAGATGGTGGCAGGGTATAAATAAAGTTTATTATTGTTATGGCTCAATGCTCCAGAATAATGGGAGTTGTAGTGCAACTGCACTGGTTGCCAATCGAGTACCGGATCACCTTCAAAGTGTTGGTTTTGACCTTTAAGGCCCTATGGTCTGGGGCCGATGTACTTGAGGGGCCGTCTACTCCCATATGCTCCCCAGAGTCCCTTCGGTCAGAGGACCAAAACCTGTTACACGTCCCTTCCATTAGGTCCTTTCACTTGTCATCAACCAGGCAGAGAGCCTTTTCCATCGTCGCACCGAGCCTGTGGAATGCTTTGCCGGCGGAAGTTCAGGTGATAAATGAGCTACCAGCCTTCCGGAAGGCATGTAAGACAGCTCTCATCCGGCAGGCATTTAATCTTTAAGCCATGTCAATCTGTATGCTGACAGAAACATTGTTTTTACACTTTTTAATGTTCTTATCGTTTTAGTGCTATGTTACCTCGTGCATTTTATCAACCACCCTGAGCCAATTTGGAAAGGGCGGTATATAAGCTGAAACAATAAATAAATAAATAAATACAAGGTCTTTATCTGCCAAAAGTGTTGGTGCTTCGCTTAACTATAGATCACAGGATTCCAGAGCTTTGAGCCATGGCAGTTAAAGCAGGGTCAAACAGCTTGAATTCCAGAGTATAGATGTACCTTGAGTGGGGTTAATCAAGAGGAAAGTTGAAAGTCTGGATACTTTATCTATGACATTTCTGGTATACACCTCCAGTGAACAAGGAAGAATGACATTTGAGCCAGCAGCACACTGAATTGTTGTTGTTGTTATTTATTTATATGCTGATGATAACATAGTCTGTGCATTCAAAAGAAGACCTACAAGCTACTCTAAACATCTTTGCAGAAGCATACAAGAAGCTTGGCCTCTCATTGAACCACAGTGCTCTTCTAGCAGTTAGCTGCCAATCCCTCTGCAATGCCAGAAATACATCTTATTTATTTATTTATTTGTGGTATTTGTATACCACCCTTCACAACCCTGGAGGGGACTCAGGGCAGTTGACAGTAATTCAGGGTGGTTGACAAAGTTTACAGTTTAATGATGTAATGTTAAGAAAATGTTGACTATTTCCGCTACCTTGACAGCAACCTCTCCACAAAAGTCAACATTGATTCTGAAATACAGCACAGCCTGAGCTCTGCAAGTGCAGCATTTTTTTGAATGAAGCAGAGAGTGTTTGAGGATCAGGACATCCGTAAGGATACTAAGGTACTTGTTTATAAAGCTATTATCCTCCCAACCCTGTTATAAGCCTGTGAAACGTGGATTGTCTACAGATGTCACACTCAACTCCTTGAAAAAATTCATCAGCGTTGCCTCCAGAAAATCCTTCAAATCTCTTTGGAAATCAGGCAGACAAATGTCAGATTGCTGGAAGAAGCAAAGACCACCAGCACTGAAGCATCAACTCTGCTGGACTGGCCATGTTGTCCGAATCCCCTTTCACTGTCTCCCAAAGCAGTTACTATGCTCTCAACTCAAGAATGGAAAACAAAATTTTGGTGGACAGGAAAAGAGATTTAAAAATTGGCTTAAAGCTAACCTTAAAAACTGTGTCATAGACACTGAGAATTGGGAAGCCCTGGCCTTTGAGTGCTCTAAGTGGAGGTCAGCTGTCACCAGCAGTGCTGTGGACATGGATGGACGACAAAAGGGAGAAAAGTGCCAAGAGGAAGGCACGTCAAGCCATCCCTGACCGGGACCACCTTCCACCTAGAAACTGATGTCCTCACTGTGGAAGAACATGTGGGTCAAGAATAGGGCTCTATAGTGACCTACGGACCCACCACCAAGACCCTACACTTGAAAGGCCATCATACTCAGAAAACGAGGGATCGCCTAAGTAAGTGTTTATTTATACCATGCTTTTTCGCTCCACAAGGAGACTCAAATCCACTTACATTATAAGCATTTCAATACAGTTTAAAATCTACAAATATACAAACATTAAAACATAATTGGCATTAAAATATCCATAAAATCAAGAAAAACATATTCAAAACTAAAAGTAAAACAATCCAACATCTATCTATCCATCCATCACTTCTTATCCCATTATGGGACCAATTATTGAAATAATTGACAAAATGTTGAAAACCAATACATGATTATAAAACAGTGACTAATATAACATTTAAGAAGACAGTAAACAAATGTCTATAGCAACTTAAACAACTATAATATGGCTCGTAATAGAAAAAATAATTTAAAACACTGATTAAATCACAATTACTGGAACTGTAATAGCACGGATAAGCAAAGCAATCACAACTGAGCAAATGTAAAATAACTGCTGGTTGAGCATTCCTTATCTGAAATGCTTGGAGCCAAAAGCATTTTTTCTTATTTTTTTCATATTTTTTACATATACATAACAAGATATCTTGGACTCAGGTCTAACACAAAATTCATTTATGTTTCATATACAGTTTATACACATAGCCTAAAGGTAATTTTATACATAATGTTTTTAATAATTTTGTGCATTGAAGCATTAGAAAGCAAAGGTGTCACTATCTCAGCCACCCATGTGGACAATTTCAGATTGTGGAGTATTTCAGCTTTTTGGTTAAGGGATGCTCAACTTGCAGAACACATCTGTTGCACCCTCCAGCTCTGGTACCTTAAATGAAGTTAAGCTTTAGATTTAAAAAGTTATAAAATTGCTACAGATTAAATACAGTGTGTTCAAGTACAATCTTAACCAAATATCCAATGTATGAGTCAAAGTAAAAACCACAAAATACACATTTTGGGGGAATTTTTCCATCTTTGCTACTTAACTTGCCTGATGTCAGCCAGAGGAAAATTTGACCCTTTTGACAAAAGATCAAGACTATATATGTGTGTAACATGTCAAAATGTATGTACTGTACTGTGATAAATGTCACATGTTTATATGTCATATGTTGAACTGCAGGGATTGTTTGCAAGTATGTGTACTGTAATCCGCTCTGAGTCCCCTTCGGAGTGAGAAGAGCGGAATATAAATAAAGTAAATAATAAATAATAATAAATGTGTGTGCGCACAAACATCTCTTTTTATAAGCCCCATATAATACAAATAATACAATTTAACTGCATTGAACTGGATTGTGTACAGCTATACATATGTGTGTATGTGGAAAATGGCAGGGATTGTCTGCTAAGTATGTGTACCTGCAATCCGCTCTGAGTCCCCTTCAGGGTGAGAAGAGTGGAAAATAAATAAAGGGTATTATTATTATTATTATTATTATGGAACTTCATTATATGGCAGTGTAGATGGGGCCTTAGCGAAGGGGTGCATCTGCATGGATTGCAACTGGCAGTGCTAATTCATAGTGCGGTACTCCAGAACAGTATCATCATGATCCACAGATCCAGTCACTGAGCCTGCACAAGGGCTGGTGGGTGTCCAACATTGAACACCTCCGAGTTGACCCAGTGACTGGATGGCAACCTCATTGCTGAATTGGTTCAGCACCCCTGGACCATCCTTACCTTGCCTCCATTGTTTTGGTGTTTGCAGTATATACTAGGCACAAAAATGACACCCTTCACCACTCACACCTGTAATGATGATAGCCAGAGTGACCAAACAATGCAAGAGAGAATTGGTCCCTGCTTTAACCCCTTCCCTCTCTTATTATTTATTTATTATTATGTATTCATTTTATACCACTTTTCTCCTGTGAGTCTGACTCAAAGTGGCATACAATGGTTCAAAAACACACACAAATACAGTACATGAAATACATATTCAACTGAAATGTCATAAAACACTATAAAGCAAAAACCCAATTTGCCACACCATATACAACAAATAACTTACAATAGATACCAACACTAATTCCCTAACCTCAGGCCACTGAGATTATTTGTAAAAATGGTTATACAAGATCCTAAGAAACTCCATTTTCGTAAGGCCGTGTCACAACTTCCAGATCAAATATAGCATTCAGAGGTAAATATTACCAGCAGCTATCTGGTGGTGTCCATTATCATTCATCTGGGATGGCCTGGCTCCACAAAAAGGTCTTAATTTGTGATTGAAAGGCCAGCAAGGAGGGGGCCAATTGTACTTCTCTAGGAAGGGAGTTCCAGAGCCATGGGGATAACACCGAAAAGGCCCCCTCTCTCTCAGTCTCACCAACCATCCTTGTGACACTGGTGGGACTGAGAGAAGGGCCTCTTTTGGTGATCCCAGAGTTCAAGTGGGCTGGTAGTGTCACTCCAGACACCAAAGAAGAAACACTGCCATTTTTTTTGTCGAGTGGGTACTTCAAAGACCAGAGTAATGGTGGCATAGATGGTGTAATCCTCACTTCTTGGGTTCCCTGTGCGAGGGAAAGCAGGATGGGGGCGTAAAAAGCTACATCCACTTCTGAATAGGAAGTAACACAACTGGGTTGTTGTAGGTTTTTTGGGCTGTATGGCCATGTTCGCCTGATCTTTGGCAGGCATCCTCAGAGGTTGTGAGGTCAAACCTCACAACCTCTGAGGATGCCTGCCATAGATGCAGGTGAAACGTCAGGAGAGAATGCTTCTAGAACATGGCCATGCAGCCCAAAAATGCAAAAGAACAAGGGCAGCATGAGGTGGTTATATATAAATATATTCCGGGATATTAAGTATATCAGAAATCACTCCATATATATCACAGTGTACATACTGTATCTACAAATAACAGTAAGATAACAGCTGGCGCGGCAATCCTAAACAATGGACAGTAAGTACTGGGGAATATCAAAAAGAAGCTTACATACAAGTAAGCGCGCAGACGCGGGTTTAAGAAGGAAAGTTCCTATGTCCGTATTTACAAGGACGCTGGCCCGGGATGCCTCCAAAAGTAAAGAGAATCTCAATCAAATAAACACAGTCTTGGCTGAATAGTATCAGTAACAGCCCAAAATAAAGTCCATCAATAATCTCGAAGGAAGCGTCCAGTGGTCAACGAAACTAGCTTGTGCAGGCACTCAGTCGTTTCGCCAACGAGGCTTCATCAGGACTCGGGGCGAGGTCCGCATGATCATCTGAGAGCGTCTCGCAGCCAGAGTGAAAATGCTGGAGTATAATATAATATCATATAATATAATACAAAAATAAATATTTAAATATAGAGGCTAAAGATAGGCTCCCCTGTGGGAACAGCCTGAGTCAACATAAGAGTAAACATATAATACAATGACGCAGAGGTAGGGATTCAATACATACCAAAAGGCTTGTAAACAAAAGCGCTGCAAATCCAAGCGGCATCCATGGATGCCGGGCTCAAAGCACAGAGTACTCAAAACGTCTTTGTTAAATAGGGCTGTTAACAGATGAAAGGGCTAAACTAGTAGCTCGTTAATAGAGAGGGAATCGTTTAACCCTAAAGGCGTCTCACAATTGAGGTTCATGATCCATCTATTTTCTAATTGTAGTAATTGACATTTGATGTTGGAGTGTGGCTGGGATTTAACCCTTTCTAATACAGTGACACTAAAATCCTCGCAACCGTGATGCTGGGTTTTAAAATACATGTATAATACAGAGTTGTCATAACTTGTACGGAAGCGTGATGTATGCTCACAAATTCAAGTCTTGAGTTCCCTCATCGACTGGCCCACGTAAAGGTGCCCACAACCACATTTTAAACAATATACTACATTTTTCGAACTATAAGTCACCCATGTTCTAATTCTAAATTCTCTGTTGTTATAAGGGCTACGATATTTAGATATTTATCTTTGTATTATATTATATTATACTCCAGCATTTTCACTCTGGCTGTGAGATGCTCTCAGATGATCATGCGGACCACGCCTCAAGTCCTGATGAAGCCTCGTTGGCGAAACGACTGAGTGCCTGCACAAGCTAGTTTTGTTGACCACTGGATGCTTCCTTCAAGATTATTGATGGACTTTATTTTGGGCTGTTACTGATATTATTCAGCCAAGACTGTGTTTATTTGATTGAGATTATCTTTACTTTTGGAGACATCCCGGGCCAGCGTCCTTGTAAATACGGACATAGGAACTTTCCTTCTCAAACCCGCATCTGCGCGCTTACTTGTATGTAAGCTTCTGTTTGATATTCCCCAGTACTTACTGTCCATTGTTTAGTATTGCCGCGCCAGCTGTTATCTTACCATTATTTGTAGATATGTACACTGTGATATATAGGGAGTGATTTTTGATATACTTAATATCCAGGAATATATTTATATATAAGCACCTCATGCTGCCCTTGTTCTTTTGCATTCTGTGTGTGTTGTACAGCCACCCCTTTCTGCATGCAGCCCGAAAAACCTACAACAACCCAGTGTTTCCAGCCAGCCATTAAAGTCTTCAACAATACAATAACACAACTGTTTACAGTAGTCCAAATTGCAGACAAGCTTTGGAGCTTCAGGGGAACTCCAGAGTATCCCAAAGCAACTCATTTGACCCATGTAGATGGACCCAAGGTATCAGGACAACACATACTTTGGATTTTGATATTGAAATTAACTATGCATGCAAAGCCAGCTGATGTATATCTTGCTTCTATCAATCTCAAACAAGCAGAGAGTTTTAAAAGACCTGTGGTTAATGTTAAAGAACCTTAAAAACAACTTATGGGTGTAATTTCCTTTTTATTAGCCCCTTTTATGCATTGTATTGAAATGTCACCTTTCATAGTAGACTAAAAGATTTAATGTATATTTGAGAATCGTCATACCAAAAAAGGTTTTTAAAAAAGGAAATGAAATGAAAAAGGAAAAGGAGAGGATAATCACATTTATTAAACAGAGGAGGGTGAAAATTCCAATATCTGCAGGCATTTTTGTTGTAAAGTGTTAATTCCATTACCGGTTTAAGAACACAAGTGTCTTAGAATTGCCATGTTGATGTATCAATTAAATGGAGAAGTGTCACTCTTTCCATTATGTTAATGGTTTTTGAAAAGGAAAAGGGAGGGAGGAAAGGTTTTTTCCTGCTCTAAGCAATCAACCAGCTCTTATTGCAGCAGAAAAGGGGGTCATTAAAATGAAACAGAATAGACCAATACGTGTGATGCTACAGGAAGATACAGGAGCATGCTGAGAGGTGTCATGAAATTCTATTGTCACCATTTACTTGGTCAGGAAAGTGTCTATTGCCACTTTAAAGACTCACAAGTTTTATTTAGCATAGATGTTTCAGGATTGCACTGCTCTTCAGTGAAAGCCATGGCTATTGAGGGGTGTTTTCTACAAAGCTTGTACCAAATGGAAAGTCTTAATCTTAAAAGCCACTGTTGATCTTTTCTGGACCTCTGCAGTTCTCACTCGACCATTTCTTCAAACCAGAAGTGATGTTTTGACTGGATTTGACTTTGGAGAATGTGTTTTTAATAATTGTTTTAACATTGCTGTTGATTTTTTGGTTTTAATGCATATGTTTATTTTTACTATACTTATGTATGTGTATGGCAGGGGTGCTCATTAGGTAGATCGCGATCTACTGGTAGATCGCGTAGGGCGTCCTGGTAGATCGCAGGCAGGGTGGGAGGAAGGCTCAGTCCCGCCCCGCAGGCTCCTGATGCCGCCCAGGTGCAGAAGGAGGTTGGACTGGATGGCCCTTGGAGGTCTCCTCCTATTCTAGGAACCCATTGTTGTTATTATTATTATTATTATTATTATTATCAGAGGCTGAATGGCCATCTATGAGGAATGCTTTGATTGTGTTTTTCCCTTATGGCAGAAGGAGGTTGGACTGGATGGCCCTTGGAGGTCTCCTTCTACTCTAGGAACCTATTGTTGTTGTTACTATTATTATTAGTAGTAGTAACAGAGACTGAATGAATATTATTATCATCATTATTATTATGAATAAATCCAGGGGCTTATTATACTTACATTTAGTTGAATTCAGTCTTAAAATATATTATATGGCTCTCACTGAAATAAATTTCCAAATATTTTGCTTTTATGGCTCTCTCTGAGTAGTGGGTAGGGAGATCATTTTGACTTGGTTGCATGCTGAAAAAGTGTGAGCACCCCTGGTGTACGGCATCGAATTGCTGCCTTTCTGTGAGGCCACTCTGAGTCCCCCTGATGGGGTGAGGGCGGGATATAAATGTAGTAAATAAATAATAAATAAAATAATAAATGTTCCAGTCACACCAAGTTTCTATTTCTCATTGTTTCTTGGGTTCGAGAAGGGAACCAGCTTTTAAACAGATAGCCCCTCTGTTGATCTTCTGGAGGTATTATTCTTCATGACTGAACCGCCCCCAAATTTGTCAGATGTCAAGTGTAGGGAAAAATGTACAATACATGTAGTCTGTGGACCACTGTGTTATTATTTGAAACACAACAAGATTAATACATAGCAAACAAGATCACAAGATTAATACACAACAAACAAGATCACTCTGCTAGTTGTTGTATTGGATCACATTTCGGACACTTCCCAAGTGTTTGGGACTATGTGATGTATTGGCGAATAGTGTATGCAGATCTCAGTAGGGTGGCCTTTTGCAGCTGACAGATGGTAATTTTGTCAGTGCCAATTGTGTTTAAGTGCCAGCCAAGGTCTTTAGGCACTGCAGCCAGTGTACCGATCACCACTGGAACCACTTTAACTGGCTTGTGCCAGAGTCTTTGCAGTCCAATCTTTATATCCTCGTATCGTGTCAGCTTTTCCAGTTGTTTCTCTTCAATCCTGCTGTCACTTGGGATTGTAACATCGATGATCCAAACTTGGTTTTTTAACACGATCATGAAGTCAGGAGTATTGTGCTCCAAAACTCAGTTTGAATTTGGAAGTCCCAGAGTAGTTTGACATGTTCATTTTCTGTAACTTTTTCAGGCTTGTGATCCTACCAGTTCTTTATCGCAGCCAGATGTGGCACAAGTTCCAATGAATCATCTGAGCAATGGTGTTATGCCTCTGCTTGTAGTCTGTATGTGCAATCTTCTTGCAGCAGCTGAGGATGTGATCTACTGTTTCATCTGCTTCTTTGCAGAGTCTATGCTTGGGATCTGTTGTCGACTTTTCAATTTTGGCTTTGATGGTATTTGTTCTAATGACTTGTGCTGCCAGAATCAGGCCCTACATCTCCTTTAATTTTCCATGCTTGATATTGTCCAACTGGGCATAGTATAGTTGGACAATATCAAGCATGGAAAATTGTTGTTGTTGTTGTTTAAATGCCATTAGACTGTAATTTTACTTTTCTAAACTAAAATGGGTACTCTTCTGGAAACTTACATTTGTTTCATCCCAAATTATACCTCAGATCAGGCACAATATTGTCTAGAGTGTCTACATGGAGGTGGGTCCCTTCAAAAGACTGTTAGACTGTAGCTTCCACCATTTGGAGGGGTATATATTTCTCTCTTATGAATGACTAGTATAGAACAACAACTGAGATCGATCATGAATTTGGAGGGTCCTGCTATGAAAACAGAGACCGGCCAGGCCCACCAAAGAGGATCCATTAACCCTAGTGAGACAGAAAGCGCCTAAAAGAAATTTCCCTAATTTTCCAATAAATCTCACCAAGTTGAAGAAAATGTCACCGAGTTGTTTATTTCATTCCAGCTGGAACTGATGTCAACCACAATCATTTGCCCAGGGGCCGATATAGCTACCAAGGCAACATAACACAGTTTTTATACAAAATACAGATCTGTCAAATTCAAATTTCATAGCAGGACCCTCCAAATTCATGTTCGACTGAACAACAACATTATTGTTTCGTACAGTAATTCTACAGATGTTCAAGCAGATGCCTTTCTATTTGAGACACCAGGGATGAAAGAGCAAGCATGCATCTGATCTTTATGCTTGGCATCATCACCAGAAATTAGGCAGCTCTTTTCTATGCTTTTGCTTTTTTGGGATCAGTACCTAATGTAACAATGAGGGAATTAGTGATCTTGCAGGTTTAACATTTGTGGAATTGATTATTCATTTATTTGATTTGCAGTCATATCACATGGGGCAAAAGAAACGTCCTAGGATGCTTCTGCCCCAGTTCTCACATGGAGACCCACACCAATGTAAGCTGATTTCTGGTGAGGCTCCAAGGACAAACTTAGGGCAGCAGCATGGTGTGATGCTGCCGATGCCAACACACAAGCCTCCCCATGTTTCATTAGGAACAACGGGCCTTCAGTGGAGTGGCGACACTTTCCCACAAGGGTATGGAAAACCATCAGCTGGTGGACGGGGCACAAGAATTGCCCTGATGCTACCTCAATGCTGCCCAGAATAATCATGGAGGCTGGTGATCATGACACTGGACCTCATCAATGTGATGAGGTCCTTAATATGTTTTCTCTAGGTATCTCTAGCTGGCCATAGAGTCACACTGGAGGGCTTAAAGAACAATTTTCTAAGCACTTGTAGGCTCTCCAGCACGATTCATAAGAGACACAGGGTGATAGTGTGGTGTTCCAGCCTAGTAGCTCGGGCCAGAGCCCGGTGGTGCCCAGGCAAATGCCAGTTGGGCAAGGGCAAGGTGGGGCTGGACTAGATGACCCGGGCCAGAGTGATGAGGAAGTCTGGACAGTCGAATCTTCTAACGAGAGCTTGCAATGGGATACCAGCTGGATGGAAGGTTACCAGTCTTCTGAAGAATGTATGGAGGAGGATGACTGTGATTATGAACGACCTGGAGGTTTCGGTTCTCAGGACAGAATTCCGACTCCCTTTTCTCCCGAGCCTCTGGAAGAAAGGGAGATAACTGGTTCCCATTCAGATAGCGAGGCAGCTGAGGGCAATAATGAGCAGCTGTTTGATAGACGGAGAAGTTTTAGTGAGACCAGACAGGCTTGGAGCCGAAAAAGGGGTGTACAGTGGAGGCCACGGGACTGAAGACTATAACAGTCTAGGTGTGCAAAATTGGAGTCAGATTGGAAGCCACGTTTAGTATTGATCGCGTCTTGCCAAGTTCCAGGGAACCGATTGGAACGGTTCGGATTCAAGCCTTTGACTGCCACCGTTGCGGCCTCTTGCCAAGAATCTTGTTCCAACGCCGGAGCGGCTTGCCTTTTGAAACTTTGCCTTGCTTTGGATACCTTGCCTCTTGAAACTGCAGCCTTCTGGCTGGGATCTATTATACCTTTTGGACTATTAAGAACATAAGAACATAAGAAGAGCCATGCTGAATCGGACCTCAGCCCATCTAGTCCAGCATTCTGTATTACACAGTGGCCCACCAGTTGTACACGGGGATCTTGAGCAGAAGGGAGGGCAAAACCCTGACCTGCTCCCGACCCCCCACAACCAGTACCCAGGGAAATCCTGCCTACCTCAACCAACTCCGAGGTGGCACTTGAATGTCCTGAATATTGATTTTGGAACTATATTCATTGGACTATCTTTGGACTATCTATTCCTTGAACTATCTTTTATTCTAAATAAAGTTTGTTGATTGCAGCAGCCTGTGTTGTGTGATCTAGGGGGAAACTGACTGGTTCTGAGTTGCAACAGATAGATAATATAGGCAGTGGGGTATTGGATAACTCAATCTTCAAGAACCAGAAAAGGGCACAGGAATAATCAACAATTAAGTCAATATATCTCACAAACATAATTACTATAATCTGAAAAAGTGGTTTATGTCATCTATCAAATCTAAGTAGGTGTGTGTGTAAGGTTCCCAGCTCAGGATCAACCCACACCTTGAGTTTTATGAGCCAAAACCTAAAAATTAGGAATGTTGATATAATTAAGCATCATCAATGTAGTACTAATCTAACCTGCTTAGAACTTGTCATTCACTATATACTGTTGCGGGTAATCTATTAAGCATAGTCAAACAATAGTGAATGCCAACTTGCAAATAATCAGTTGTGAGGTATCTTTACAAACAAAATATCCAATGCTAAGTGGCCTATCTTACAGAATGCTTTCACAATGATAGGTTGGTGCATTTGCCATTACTTATCTTGAGCTGAAGACCATATTACATCATTGCACTTATTATGCACTCTGTACACAAACCTTCATTTATAATAGACTCCTTAGTGTATCATTTACTATGATACCATCTTTGTAGTGAAGTTCATATTTCATGATGAGTGTCCCTTCATCAAATGTAAATTGATATACTCTGTGCATTGAGATTTTTCTTATATCAAATAGTCTGAACTCCAATTCAATATTTTATTTCCTGTAATACAGGTACAACCTTTTGTGGAAAGCAGTCCTGATTGATCCTTTATTCCACTTTTTCAGTTAGCTTTAACATGTCCCAATTTTTCTATCCTCCTTCCACTCCCCATATGCCATCAGCTTATTTTAAGGGCTACAAACCAATATCAAAGTTCCAAAATAGGTTGCACTCATTCAACTGAGCAGGATGATTGAAGGAGAGAAGGAAACCTGTAGTCTTGGGCAAAAGCAATCTGTTGCAGCCTCTCCTAGCTTGTGTGTTCTTCCTTGTTAACAATATTTGCAATCTTGACTATACCAAGGTGTTGCTTGGGTACACATGTCCCCATTTTCATCAGTAGTAAGTTGGAGAGCATAGTGTTGTGATGCTCCAGAAGCTAAAGCTAACATGTTCTCAATCTGTTTGGAACTGGAGATGAGATGAATTTGCTTAGTGACAAAGGAGAGGGATGGATTGCCCACTGGGGAAGGGTGACCTAGATCAGTGTTTCCCAACCAGTGTGCTGGGGCACACTAGTGTGCTGTGAGCGATCATCAGGTGTGCCATGGGAAATTGGAACCTCCAGGAAGGGGGGGGGGGCAGTCTAGTGTGTTGAAGTATAAAAACCCTAAGAAACCTACCTCGATAAAGGCACAAAATTACAAACACCCCCACCCGTTGTCTACTTGGTCTCTCCCTCTCCATGCATTGGGAAGGCCCACCTCCCTTTCCCCAAGTAGAGACCTCCTCTTGCCTCCTGGGGTTCTGCGTGGGAAGTTTGGCCCAGTTCTATCATTGGTGGGGTTCAGAATGCTCTTTGATTGAAGGGGAACTATAAATCCCAGCAACTACAACTCCCAAATGTCAAAGTCTATTTCCCCTGAACTCTGAACTCCATCTGCATTCATATTTGGGCATATTGAGTATTCATGCCAAGTTTGGTCCTGATCCAACATTGTTTCAGTACACAGTGCTCTCTGGATATAGGTGAACTACAACTCCAAAACTCAAGGTCAATGCCCACCAAACTCTTATAGCATTTTTTCTTGGTTATGGGAGTTCTATGTGGGAAGTTTGTGTCTTTCTGCCATTCCTGCCAGGATATCTATGTTGAGTTCATCGAAACAGGCCCAGGTTTCACCCTGAGTGTATAAATACATTTAAAAACATATTAACTATATGTATTACTGTGTTAGAGTGTCATTTTGTGTCATTTTGGTTGGTGGTGTGCCCCAGGATTTTGCAAATGTAAAAAGTGTGCCACGGCTCAAAAAAGGTTGGGAAACACTGACCTAGATGCCCAAATGTTTGAAAGCCAAGCACTGAAGAATGGGTACTAAGGGAGGAAAACCATTTCCCCCATTTTTTCTGTTTATTCCGCCTTCCCAATTCCCATATCATAAATGAGGGTTGTTTCCACAGTGGGGACATTGGCAGGGGAAATAACAGGAACACAGAGAGGACTGGTTTTACTACTTCAACCCACCCTCCACCTCCATAAAAAGGAATATCCTTCTCTCTCTATCACCCCCTAGTGGCCTCCGCCGATGAATGGCTTAGGGAAATTAGTATGTTTAGTTTGGAGAAAAAGAGGCAGAGAGGAGACATAATAGCCATGTTTAAACATTTGAAATGATGTCATCCTGAAATGGGACAAGCTTCTTTTCTGTAGCTTTAGAGACTAGCACATGGAGCAATGGATTCAAATGACAAAAAAAATTTCCATCTAAATATTAGGAAAACTTCCTGAGAGTAAGAGCTGTTACAGTGGAATATGCTGCCTCGGAGTGTGGTAGAGTCTCCTTCTCTGGAGGTGTTTAAGCAGAGACTGGATGGCCATCTGGCAGGAGTGTTTTGATTATGTGATCCTGTATGGTAGAGGATTGGACTGAGTGGCCCTTATGGCAGGCCAGGATTACCCATAAGGCCAACCTAGGCCATGGCCTAGGGGTGCAAGCCGAGGGGGACCGCAGATCACGGCCCCAAAATTAAAATTAAAAATGTTGAAACAAATAAAAACGCAACGCGCATGGAGATGAGGAAGGAAGGATACCGGAGGTCCTCTTTTTCGGCGCCACCCCTGCCCCTTCCTGAATACCAGCTCCTGCCTCTGCTATTGTTGCACAAACAGCGTATGCGCAGGGGCTCTCAACACTGGCATCGACGTCGACAGAGGAACAATTAACTCCCTCAATGCCGACAGCATCCACTTGCTAGCATCCACTTGCAGTGCAAGTACAGGAAACTCCATTTTGCAGTCTGCGCATGCCCTAACACCATGAAAGCTGGTATTCCTCCTCCAACACAAGGAGGAGATTCCTCCTTACTGGAGAGAGAAGCGCAACTGCGCAAATCTCAGTACAGGAGAGAAGCCCAACGCGACAAGCCCCGGTATCGGGGAGAAGCGTGGCATCGGTACAGCTGCTGACTACAACGCATGCACAATCCCCGATACCAGGTAGGAGCCAAGTGCCTCAAGCCCCGGCATCGGGGAGGAGGCTCCTCCCCCCATGCCTGCATCCATAGTGCCTGCCAAGAGGGACACTTCTGTGGTGGACCTAGTGGGGAGAGCTGGAGAGCTGGATGCGGGGCCCTAAGGGGGACAAGTGGATGAAAGGATGTGGGGGTGCGGGGTGCAGTAGAGGTTGGTTTAAAGGGGGCGTAATTCCAAAGTGTGGCCTAGGGTGCAAAAAGGTGTTAATCTGGGCCTGCCTTATGATGTCTTGCAACTCCTTGAGTCTATTAGTCATGCGGTCTATGCTGGAACTATGTTCTGATGTCAGCAGAGTCAGCCACGATGGTCAGAAGCTCACACTGAGTTCCATAGTAACCTAGGAGCAGTGGCAATATGGCGGAAGCAAGATGTGAACAACAACCCTGAACTCCGCATGAAAGTGCCAGATTCTGGGCTGCTCTGGGGCATATTTATACTGGGCTAATTTGCCCAGTGTAGATGAACCATCACTTAACTCAACTGGGTGGAGAAGAGTCAAATGGGTTAAATCTTTACCTGCTCAGTAGGCTCAGCAAAAGCAAACTGCTGCAGCCTCTCAAAACTTGCCCATTCTTCCCCATTTATAGCTTTTGTTATATGGATCATAATCTGATGTTCCTTAACTATATGTGTCCCAATTTTCACCTGTGAAATGTTGGGAGTATTTTAAAGGGAATATGTACAGTGTCTTGTACCACAGCCTGCATTGGGAACAATAGCTGTCATTAAATGAATAGTTAGAACAGTCTTTCTCAACCAGTGTGCCGTGGCACACTAGTGTGCCGTGACGGACCTCCTGCTGTGCCGCGAGAAAAGCTCTCTGCCCCCCTTCCTCCCCCCTCCTGCAAACTCCTGCTGCTTGGGGGAGGAGGAGGAAGGGCCGGGCAGTGGTGAAGAAAAAGATGAAGGGGCCGGGGTGCCGCCTACTTCGGCCATTTCCCCAGCCAGCCTCCAATCCGCCATGACTCCCACCATGACTCTCACCTCTCGCTCGCTGAAGCCGCATGGAGGAGCCCCGCCCACTAAAGCCCGTCCACCGCTCATGCTCCTTCTCTGTAGGAGAGCTGAAGCTGGGGGGAGGGGGCGGGGCATGGCGCGGCCTGGCTCTGCCCCCTCCCCCGGCTTTGGCACTCCCAGCAGCTGCTCCAGCTTTGAGGGGACAGTGCCAAGCCAGTATTGTGCTGGCTCTGGCACCGCTGGCTTGGCACTTGCCCCTCAAGGCTGGAGCAGCTGCTGGGAGAGGTGAAGCCAGGGGTAGGGGGCGGGGCATGGCACAGGTTGGCTCCACCCCTTCCCCAGCTTTGGCACTCCCAGCAGCTGCTCCCAGCAGGCCACCAACCCCCAGCCGTTCTTTACTGCGTTAGAGTGTCATTTTTTGTCATTTTGGTTGGTGGTGTGCCCCCGGATTTTTATTAATGTTAAAAGTGTGCCGCGGCTCAAAAAAGGTTGGGAAACACTGAGTTAGAAGACCACCGAGTGAGTAGAGTTCATGTAAATCATCAAGGATAGCAATATACAGTATATTTGTGAATTCTAACAGATCAGCTGATACCAAAACACAGGCTTTATTCCAGAAACATTTGATCCCACTCTTAAATACAACTTGTTTCTTTGGATTACAAGTTGCGTGGTCCCAGATGGTGCCCTGCATATATTCAGAGTAATTAAGATGCAAATGTATTCTAACTTCTTCAGATGTTGTCGAACACACAGAGTAGCATGCCGTACACCTTTAAATAGAAGTGCAAATGAAGGAAGGGGCTAGGAAACGGGATATTTTGCCAAGAGTTCTGAAAGATAAAAGGGAGAAAACACAATAATGGGCCTGTAATGAAAATCACAGACTGATATCCTCTTGAAATGGTGAGATGGTATCATTGTTATGATCTGTGAATTCATTTCTCTTTTGTTTTTTGTTGAGGCAAAATGGATGGGTACCAAATGGAGAGAGAAATACACGGATTTCAAAAGAACAATACAGCAAAGACTTGTTCATTGGAATAGTTTTGTGGGATTTCAACTGTTTAGCAATAACCCAATAGTTGGCTAAATAGCATTGCTTCGGGTGTTGCTGGCAGGAAAAAAATATCTGAAAACTATTTGATGCTTGTTTTAAATGCAACTTCTTTGATGCACAAATAGGACTGGAGGGGCTTCTCTATTCATTTCAAGGAAAGCAACGGTGTCTAAGTATACATTGTTGTTACGTGCCTTTGTAGGACAGGACTGAATTATCTCAGTCCTGCTTTATCATCCGAGGCAGGGCATAATTTATTTTTTTTATTTATTTATTTATTTCGGGATTTTACCCCGCTCTTCTCAACCCCCAAGGGGGGACTCAGAGCGCCTTACAGTATGGCACAATTCGATGCCCACATAATAACAATATAAACCCCAAAACACTTCAACAATTAAAATACATTAAAAATACATTAAAATACAACTACATTAGCACCATACACATTCACTCTGGATTAAAACAATGTTCAGTCCATAAAAACATTGGCCATAATCACCCACTTTCATTAAAAACCAATCTAAAATGCTGCCTTGTGCTGGTGTACGAATGCCTGGTCCCACAGCCAGGATTTTACTTTTTTCCTGAAGGCCAGGAGGGATGTGGTGGATCGTACATCAATAGGGAGCGCATTCCACAGGCGGGGAGCCACCACCGAGAAGGCCCTATCCCTCATCCCCACCAGCCTCATCTGAGACGTAGGCGGGAGCGACAGCAGGGCCTCGCATAAAGCTAGGATGAGCCTTGAAACTGAGTAGCAAGGCAAACAGACAACAAACAATAACTTCGGCAAAAGGACCAGCATACAGCACTGGCAAAGATAAATAAAGTTGACTCTAGCCATCAGTATTTTATAGAACTTCAAAGCCAAACAGACAGAAACAACGTGCACATAAGCAATATCTGATGCATATTTGTTAATTCGTTTGACGGCGTGGCACTTTGCCCGCAACTGTCAGTAAAGAGCCTAGGAGTCCGGCTGGACTCCCAGCTGTCCTTGGAGGTGCAGATTGCCTGCGCCTCCATGGACAGCATTTTACCACCTATGTCAGGCAAAACGGCTGGCTCCTTACCTCTCCCGCTGCGACCTGACCACGGTGATCCAAGCCACGGTCATCTCGAGGCTCGACTACTGTAATGCACTGTACATTGGCCTACCCTTGTCGGCGATCTGGAAACTCAAGCTGGTGCAGAACGCAGCAGCACGCCTGCTCTCAGTAGCTTCAAGATCTGCCCACGTAACTCCACTCTTGCGCGAGCTGTACTGGCTCCCAATTGAATTCCGGGTCGCCTTCAAGGTGTTAGTTCTAACTTTCAAGGCCCTATATGGTTTGGGGCCAGTGTACCTGAGGGAGCGGCTTACCCCTTATGTGCCCAGGAGATCGCTGCGCTCAGAGGGGCTCAACTTATTGGAGGTGCCTGGCATTAAGGTCTACAAACTCTCTAGCATGCGGCAGAGGGCGTTTGCTGTAGTTGTGCCGACTCTGTGGAAATCCCTCCCTGAGGAGATACGAGTCATCCAGGACCTGCTGCCATTCCGCAGAGCCGTTAAGACCTGGCTATTTAGACAGGCATTTGGCCCATAACCAGTGCCTGTATAATCAGCACTCTTTCGCGCCTCCGCCACTGTACCTATTCTGTCCTTTGCTGTTTTTACAGTATTGTTGGGAATGGGATTTTAACTGGGGGTTTTAATCGGGCTTTACTATGTTTTTATGTGTTTTTATCTGTTATTTTAATCCTGGAAACTGCTCTGAGCTCCAGAGAGAGCGGTATATTAAGCTGAACTAATAAATAAATAAATAAACTCTTATCTAAGGTCTGTGTGACAGGCACTGAATGGATTTGAAGAGTGTCTATAGTTAACAAGGATGTTCTCCCTGGATACAAATTAAGTTTAGCCATGTCAAACTAAACTTAGCTCTTACTTTAAGTAGAATTAAAAACTTGTTAGATCGGGGAAATGGTGTGAATATAGTATAGGGTGTTCAAAAAGATAGACCTGATTTGAAATTGCTATATTTCTGCAGCCACAAACTGTTCATGAATGAAAATCTTACTACTAAAAAGGATGGCACATAGAGTTACTATTAACTGTGTAAAGGAACTATGGAAGTATCTACACTCAACAGTTCTAAAACTTTTATACCATGCAAACTGCTATGACTTTATTCTAAGGAATATTGGTGAGCTAGTTAGAACACGCTTCTACAGTAGAGTCTCGCTTATCCGACACAAACGGGCTGGCAGAATGTTGGATGAGTGAAAATGTTGGTAATAAGGAGGGATTAAGGAAAAGCCTATTAAACGTTAAATTACGTTATGATTTTACAAAGCACCAAAACATCATGTTTTACAACAAAGCAACAGAAAGAGTAGTTCAATACGTGGTAAAGTTATGTAGTAATTACTGTATTTACGATTTTAGCACCAAAACATTGCAATGTATTGAAACAGCTGTGGATCCAGGCAGGAGGCAGACTGCGCTGGATAATACAGAACATTGGATGAGCGAAGGTTGGATAAGCGAGACTCTACTGCAGTGTTTCCCAACCAGTGTGCCGGGGCACACTAGTGTGCCATGAGCGATCATCAGGTGTGCCGTGGGAAATTACAGTGTAGAGAGAGAGCCTAGCAGGAAACTTCAGTCAGCGGAAATGAGGCTTTCCTGGCCGAAGCAGCAATGCCAGCCAGCCTGGCTGCAGTCAGGGAAAGCCCTCGGCGTCCAGAACTTTCCCTCCCTCCTCTCTCTCTCCTTCCCTTCCTTCCTTCCCTCACTCTGCGCGCCAAGGGCTACCTGGCCGGGCTGCGGCTCCTCCTGCTTCCTGGCTCCTGGGCGCTCTTCTGCCCTCCTCCCCCTGGCAGCAAGGAGGAGGAGAGGGAGGAGGAGTCCGTGGGAGCTGCCCCCGTCCGACCCCGCTCCCGGAGGCTCGAGGCAAGGCTTTCTGCCCTCTAGCCCCTCCACGCCGGGGAAGGGGAGCAACCCCTCATCTCCTGGCTTCTCCTGGCTGGGCTCTGGGTTTGCAGCAGAGCAGAGCAGATCAGAGGCCAGGATGCGCAGCTCCACAGCCCAGCTTGGTTCCTTCATGATCTGGCCCCAAGGCGACAGCAGGGAAGCCGAAGGGACGCAGCGGGAGGAGGCACTCCTGGGGGGGCTGAACCCTTTCAGGAAATAGAGCTGGGGGTGACGCCGCAGTTTGTTCCGAGGCTCGGAGCCACCCCGTGTGCTCAATTCCTATTCGCCCTGCTCAGCCGAGCCCGCGCGCGTTTCGGCCATTCAGCGCAGCCCTTCCCTGCGGGACGGTGATGGGCCCCCTACATGTGGGCCTCCCGGGAGAGGGGGATTTGGCGGAAGCAGCGGCATCACGAGGGGGGAGGGTGACAGTTAGTAAATGACAAGAGTGTCATTTTGTGTCATTTTGGTGTGCCCCAGGATTTTGTAAATGTAAAAAATGTGCCGCGGCTCAAAAAAGGTTGAAAAACACTGCTCTACTGTAATTGCTTTCTCTTTTTAATTATGCTGCTATTGTTTTTCCAGTTATCTGTCCAGATTAATTTTCCCTTCTCATCCATCTTCAGAGTTTGCTAATACATTTTAAGTTGAGTGGGTATATTGTTTAAATCACACAATATGTTTAAAGGAGCAATGGCAATTGGTTTTTGGATTACTTTTCAGCAATCTGGCAATCTTGGAAGGACTGGGCAAGTAGACAGTCATTGGCTTCTGATCAGTTAAGAATGCAAATATCATTTTAAAAGCAATTATTTCCGGAGCATTTTATAGTCCCCATGGCCTGGCCAAAGAGAGAGACATACCTCCTCTGCCAGAGACAGCATATTTCATCCATCAAGGACATGACCCTAGTTATTTACAGACTGTAATGAAACTTCCCACTGTTTGATGTTACCATAAATAAGCAGGTAAGACTGCTGAGTTTTATAAAATCTAGCCTGATTGCCCAGCACACAGGATCATTTTGATAAAAAAGAATGGCATATGTAATCACTAAATTTATATTACCTGCGCCCAAGTGAACTCTAATTTCACACGAGTGCCCAAGCTTTATGCAGATCTATTGGCTTTCCACGTAACAGCCTGCCCATGATTCCACAATACTATTTTGCATGTAGTTCCACTTCTTTGAGCAGTAGGACCTGCCCAGTGAAAGTCACTACATCCAGCTGTTAAAAGGTGTATCTGGAGACCATTGATGGCTTATTCAGAGAACTGGCAGAGGGCTTGAGGAAAGAAAGGGTCATAAATCAAGCTTTGTATATTCCATTCAACATGTTCTGCAGAGTTTTGTTTTGTTTCAAAATCCTTGTTTAACCAGACATGGTAAAAGGGATGTGTGTATGAGTGAGTGCATGAGGGGGGGGAAATTCTTTTGAACAGCGGCTGGATGGCCATCTGTTGGGGGTGTTTTGAATGTGATTTTCCTGCTTCTTCGCAGGGCGTTGGACTGGATGGCCCATGAGGTCTCTTCCAACCAAATGATTCTATCATTCTATGTCACGGGTTGACTTATGGTAGCCCCATGCATTTTAATTGATGTTTTTAGGCAAGGAGTCCTGAGATGTGGTTTGCCATTGCTTTCCTCTGCATTAGAGCCCACAACATCTGATATTTTTTTCATGGTCCCTATCCAAGTACTCAGCATGGCTGACCAAAACCACTTGGGATATTCAAGATAGGTAGGCCTTCACCAAATGTATGCATTTCTTCTTTTCCCCTCTTGGTGTGTGCTGTCCATCCATTTGTGACTTATAACAACCCTAGGGAAAACCCATCATGAGGTTTTTGTGGCAAAATTTGTTCAGAAAGGTTTTGCCTTTGCCTTCCTTTGTGGCTGAGAGAGAGTGGCTTTCCTTCCCTTCCTGACTATGTTCATAAAACGATGAAAAGTGTGCTGACAGCTGAAGATGTGTCTAGAACAGGCATTGGTTGTGTGACCAGTCCTTTCCCCCCTCATCCCCCATTCATTATACCCCACAGGCATGTAGCCGGGGGCATCAGCCCCCCCGAAAAGATTCATTATTTAAACTGTTATGTTTATTCATATCATGATCTGATCACACATTATATACATTATGGGGTTATTGGGATAACAATACAAAAGGTTTGCTAGGGTAGACCTCTTCCCCAGTCTCAGCCCCCCGAAACAAACTCAAACAAAATCCTGACGGCCCTGCATATACACACATACATATATAGATACAGTCCCCGAATTACAAACATCTGACTTACAAATGACCCATAGTTAAGAATGGAGATGGGATAACAGGAAGTGAGAGAAATCACTCCTGGACAAGTTATCATGGGGAAAGGGTGTCTCCACTGGAGCTTTCTCATCAATCCTTTTTTTTTCAAAACAAGCCAAATTTTTCAAAATTCAAATATCACAGGGACAGAAAGTGAAGTGCAATCTTCTGAATGGGGTACAAACAGGAAAGCAAATACCACAGAGGTATTAAGCCTTCCCTATTCTACCCAAAGCTAAAATATAGGTATATACGTATTTTTGGCTGGAGTTACACCTTAAAAATGTACCTGTTCCAATTTACACTCACATTCAACCTAAGAACAAACCTGCAAAACCTATCTTATTGATAACTCAGGAGCTGCCTATATATGCAAATAATTCCAAAATCGGGGGAGGAAATTCAACCTATACAAGAAGGTGAGAAAGGGATTTCCCCATCTCTCTAAGTTAGTGGTTCTTAACCCATGGGCCATGGACCACCAGTGGGCTGTGAGGATGAAAATCTGGTCCACAAGCCTCCTTCCTCTTTATTATTTAATTATTTTATTTTATTTCTGCTCGTTTCATGTCGCCCACCACTCCTTCTCTCTCACTGACCATGGCATATGTTCCGTATCACAAACTAGAGCTGACATGGTCTATTCAAGTCAATTTTCTGAATCAGCACCCCAAAACAAATCTAAAGTTGACCAAAAACTGATTTGCAACTCTTTTGTTAATAATGTTGGGGAGTGGTCCCTGGTCAAAGTGGTCCCTGGTCAAAAAAAGGTTGGGAATCACTGCTCCATAAGTGGTTCCATTGCTGAACCATTCTATTACTATATAGAAAGTCATAATGGCACAAGTGCCAAGGTAGTTGAGAAAGAAGAAGATAACAACTTGGCATTCTTACAGCTTTGAATTGTCATAGAACATTAAGCAGAGCTGAAACTTCATAGCCTTCCAACAAAGGCTTTGGCAAGAGGAAGGAAGAAAGGGGACGGAAATTCTTTACAGATCTTCATTAGTAACCACAGCTTTGTAATAAACCTCACTTAAAATACCGTGGCAGAATAAACTTGCTAAATAAACAGATTTACTATCTGCTTCCTCCTACAGTAGACTTTCACAGTACATTTCCCTATCACCATCCATTAGCTCTAAACAAGCCCATAACTTGTTTATGCTCTCCATAAAGTTATTTACAGTTCCAAGCACTTCTCAGCGCAGCAGTTTCTCTCTCACTCTATCCTTTGCAGCCTGCTTTGAAATCTTCAAGAAAAGAGTGCTCGTTTTCTACCTCCATCTCCCTCATTAATGGAAATCACTCACTATATATATGTGGAATAATAAATTATACTGCTAGTTCCCCCATTAAAAGCTTCTGGATATAGCAGCTTTGTTTTTGCAACCAAATATCTTCTTGTGGGCTATTAAAAGTAACAACTCTATAGTGGCCTCCTGGTATCTACTGGGGTTTGGTTCCAGGAAACACATACAGAGATGCACACCATAAGTACCAAAACTTGTGGCTGCTCAAGTCCCATTCTATACAATGTTGTAGTAAAATGGTGTTCTTTATATAACATGACAAAATTAATATATTCAAGCCATGGACGGTTTCATCTGGGAATACAATATCTGAGAATTAGGAAATTCAAATCGATCTAGAAAACACCAATATTTGATGGATGAAACCCAGGACTCAAGCAATAGCCGTATGTGATCAAGATGGGAAAAATATTAATAAGGGAGTGCAAAGAATTTATTTATTTTTATTTATTTATTTAAAACATTTGTACCCCGTCCTTCTCAACCTCTGAGGGGAGACTCAGGGCGGCTTACAATAGCAACAATGTATACCAACACATACTAAAACACAATACAACATGACAGGGCCGTAGCCAGGATTTTGATTCGGGGGGGGGGGGCTGAGTTTGGTTTGGGGGAGGCTGAGACTGGGTGGAAGAGGGTCTACCCTAGCAAACCTTTTGTATTATTATCCCAATAACCCCATTAATGTGGGATATAATGAGCATGGTGATCAGATCATGATATGAATAAACTTAACAGTTTAAATAATGTACCAGTAAGGCCTTTTCCCGGACCACCCTGAGAATTTCGGGGGGGGGGCTGAAGCCCCCTTAGCCCCCCCCTGGCTACATGAATAAGTAAAACATTAGGTTAAAATCCCCTTGAAAACATTATTAACAACCAAATTGGCATATCCAAGTCTGATTCAGCAACCAACGACCCAGTCCAAAGCCATGTCGATAGTCAATTCTAAAACATTGCAGATTGCTGTCAAGGCTATTACCTGAATGCCTGGTCCCAAAACCATGTTTTGAGCTTCTTCCTAAAAGAAAGGATGGATGGAGCTGACCTAAGTTAGAGAAGCAGCAGCAGCAGGCTTTTGTATGACTCTGCAGGGAAGGACGTAATTCTGCCGCCTCTTGCCTTCTCGCCATGTTGGTTTCATTTTGCATTTTGACATCAGTTGCTGTACATGAAAGACATTGAAGACAATGAAAGAAAGTTGGAGAAGGAAACAGAAACCGGGACATTTTGAAAGCAGTTGAAATATTGAGATGACAGAGGATTAATTGAGACTTTCCCTGTCAAACTGGGATAGCTGAAGAATATGCCGTTTTTGGCCTAACCTCATGGTACTCCATCACTCATTGCACCTGCTTTCTGTTGCCCATCCTAGTCCAGCTCACTTTTGGCATTGGAATTGAATTGGAAGAACAAAATGCCTCATGCAAAAGAAAGTTGTCATGTTGGGGAGAAAGTATGGCTCATTGCTTTTCCGTTCCTGCACATTTTGATTTCAAAAGTAGACATCTCACTATTGGCAACCCAAGCAGGAGGGTCTCTCAAATTCACACCATGGGCTGCTCATACAGATCTACTTTTCATTTTGAACACGTAAGAGATTTAATAATTGTAGTGGAAGATTGTTCTTTTTTTGATACAGATGAGAGTTGATCCATAAAGAAAGATTATTCACTAGAAGACAAACAAACCCTTCTAGCAAAACAGGAATAATGCTAGAAACCTTGAAAACTTGCATAATTATTAAACTATTAAATTATTTATTTGCTTGTTTACTGGTACAAATGTCTTACTATGGTGAAGACAGTAAAAGCATGAGAAATGAGAAAGAACATATGAACTACCGTGTTTCTCCGAAAGTAAGACAGCGTCTTACTTTCTTTTCCCCCCGAAAAGTCCCCCTACGTCTTACTTTCGGGGTATGTCTTATATAAACAAAGACGTACCCCATCGCCACGCCGCCGCCGTCACGCTGCCGCCATCACGCCGCCGCCGCAACCGGCCCATCGGCCGCAGCACACCTCCGCGGTGCACCTTTCTGCTAGGCCTCTCCAAGGAAGGGAGGGGGAAGAGTCCCAGAGGCGTGGCAAAGCGGCGCTGCGTCAGAGTGACGCGTCGCCGCTTAGCCACGCCTCTGGGACTCTTCCCCCTCCCTTCGTTGGACAAAGGGAGGGAGGAGGAAGAGTCCCAGAGGCGTGGCTAAGCGGCGCTGCGTCAGAGTGACGCGTCGCCACTTAGCCACGCTTTGCCACGCCTCTGGGACTCTTCCTCCTCCCTCCCTTTGTCCAACGAAGGGAGGGGGAAGAGTCCCAGAGGCCTCTTCCCCCTCCCTTCCTTGGAGAGGCCTAGCAGAAAGGTGCGCCGCAAAGGTGTGCCGCGGCCGATGGGCCGGTGGCGGCGGCGGTGGCGGCGACCAGGTACGGCTTACATTCGGGGTACGGCTTACATTTGCCGACCCCCCTGACACCCCCGATACGTCTTACAATCGGGGGTGTCATACTTTCGGGGAAACACGGTAGCAAAGGTTGAAGATGTTTGCTTTACCTGAGCAATTGGGAAGGACAATATTCTGCACTCTCCTTTTCTCTCCCTCTGCCTTTCCCTTTCCTTTCAGCTTGCAGCAATTAATGTAAATGAAGGGTAAAGGGTATTGGTGGTGTTGTATTGTAACACAGTAAGCCACTCTGAGTTGAGAAGGGTGGCATATAAAAATAGTAAACAAACAAATAAACAAACAAATAAATAGATAAAGGGTAAAGTGCAAGGAAGATAGAAAAACTGGGACATTTTTAAAGTAGATAGAGAAATGGGACAAGTGAGATTCAATAGGGACAGTTAGGGCGCTTTCTGACTTCACTTTAATGTGTGCCGAAGTATTTAAGTCCCCACATCTCCCAACAAAATCCATACTTTCCCAGAGGCAGGCATGTAGCCGGGGGGGGGGGGGCTGTGTCCTCGCGCCAGTGATGAAGCGAAGCCAGGTCTGAACTTAGAAAGTTCTTTTATTGATTAAGTGAGCAAAGTAAAGCATTCTCACACAGAGCAATTCAGCAGCTTGCACCTCACAGAGGAATCAGCATGGCGACTGACTCAAGCAGCTTAGCGTCTCCCTTATCAGTATGTTTACACAGCGGAAAGTCAAAACAGTGCTGGACTCCACTTCTGCTGTTTTAACCCTATAAATGCCTGGTTACACAACACAGCATCTTATACAATGGTTGAATTGCAGAAAAATCTGAAAATCACACTCTGACAGGCTGGAGGCGCTCAGCCCCCCCAAATTCTCAGGCTGGTCTGCGAGAAGGCCTTACTGATACATTATTTAAACTGTTATGTGTATTCATATCATGATCTGATCACTATGCTCAATAATGATACAAAAGGTTTGCTAGGGTAGATCCTCTCTCACTCAGACTCAGCCCCCAATCAAACTCACCCCCCATCAAAATCCTGGCTATGGCCCTATCCAGAGGGATGTCTAGATGCCCTCCTGGTACCTTCTGGGAGGACACCCAGAGACACCCAGAGCCCCTCCCCCCTACACACACACACACAAAGCCTGTAAACATTAAAACAAACTAATCCAACCATGATTAAAGTACTTGTGGAAGCTTCCTGATGCATAGAAATGAGGCACCAAGAGACCGGGGGGGGGGGGGGTGAGGAGGAAAATTTGGCAAATTATGGTGCCAGTCGGGGCTGACTATACCTAAGAATAAAATGCTTTATATTACCGTGTTACTGTGTGGGTAAAATTGAATAAATCTACCTAACATCCATGAATACAAAATCTCTATGTGTGATCCAAATGCAATAAATAAAATAAACTACCAGTTTCTGGGAATTAATCCAACTGGTATCATTATTATGTATTTAAAATACCATCTCCATTCTACAAGACTCCAGAATGCATTTTTAATTAGAGTGATTTTAATTTAGTTCCCATTCATCTTCATGGGAGGAGTGCTGCTCAGCTTTTTCTGTCATGCCATTTTTTCCCTGTGAGACCAGCTGGCAAAGTTTAGGTGGAATTTGTTTTTCTGCAAATTGAATCCATTACTCTCTGTCCTGGTCCTCTTCTCAATACGACATGCTTTTAAGTATTTTAACATGGTTATCATGTCCCTACCGAACTTTCTCTCTGAATATACCCAGTTCCCTAAGCCATTCATCATATGCCTTGGCTTCCAAACCTTTTGGTCACCTGTGGACACATTCCAGCTTGTCAACAGGCCCGGATTACTGATAAGGCCATTCTAGGCCACGGCCTAGGGGCGCAAGCCAAGGGGGGCGCAGAACGGACCAAAAAAAATGGCGATGACTCACCGGCAAGGCTTGGCCGCAACCAATGGCTGCTCGCCCTCATTTGCAAAAGAATACAATGTCACGTAAAGGGCGGGGAGACACCAGCGGGCCGCTGGCATCACCCCTTACATAATGCTGGAGCGCTCTGCTGTTGTGCAACAGGCAGCGCTTCTCTCCTCAGTTTGGGGAAACTTTCTCCCCAGCTCCTGCGCTTCAGCCGCCTTTGCGCTCGGTCAGGGTGACCTGCCTCTGGAGCCATTGCCTGCCTGGTCAGGAGAGGAGTAAATGCTGCCTGAATGCTTGGTCCCGAAAGCAAGATTTAAGCTTTTTTTTTCTACAGGAGAGGAGAGAGGGAGTCACCCTGATTTCACTGGGGAGTGTGTTCCATAGACAGGGGCTGCCACCTAGAAGGCCCTGTCTCTCGTTCCCACCAATTGCGCTTGTGAGGGTAGTAGGATCGAGAGCAGGGCCTCCCCTGATGATCAGTGTCACCAAAGCCCATACAATGTAATGGCTGATAGGTGTACACTATCCACACTGTGAGACACCAAGCCACTTCAGTTACTGGTATGAAATTGGTGATGGCCATCACTCATCGCCTATCACCTGTAGTAATCCTATCTGGAGCAACATAGCGATGCGCAAGAGGGAGAGGAAAAAAAAGAGGAATTGTTCGCTCCATCTTCCTGCTTCTCCGTTCACTTTGTCACTCAGTGGGTAGTAATCTTATTGAATATGGAGGAGTTACTGTATACATTCATAACTCTAGGTTATGAAGCCATAACTGCAACATAGAATACAAAATGCTATTATGAAGAGTTGTGTGTAAATGGAGCACACTATGAAATCATTACTTGTGTGTTCCCAACTTGGGGCCTATCCAATTTCTCCCTCTCTTTCTCTCCTTACTTGCAGCAAAATAGACTATTTTCCCAGTCCAATTTTAAGCTTGTCAGCAGGTACTTTAACACTGATCCTGAGGGAAATAGAGGCAATCTGTTTTTAAATATTACAGCTGTTCAAGCCCCCCACTCGCACCCCCAAAGATAACAACATTGTGGAAGAAAAGTGAGATTTGCCTCAATGACTTGTTGTTTGAATTTTACTGTATTTATGTTGAGACAAATTATATTGTATTGTTAAACAGAGCCTCCTGGTCTGTAAAGTAATTGTAATTTTAATATAAGGTATGACCTCCCTATCCAGGGAAGTAGTGTCTGAGGCTTCACTGCATCTGACAAAATATGTTCTCTGTGGGCATTTCCAATGCCTTTCAGCATGAGTCTATAGCAGTGATTCTCAAGTTTCCTCATGCCGCAACCACTTAATACAGTTCTTCATGTTGTGGTGACTCCCAACAGAAAATCATTTTCTTTGTTACTTCATAACACTAATTTTGCTACTGTTATGAATCGTCATGTCAATACTTGATATGAATAATGCATTAATTTTGTCATTTAGGAGTTGGAGTTGCTGGAATTTATAGTTCACCTACAATCAAAGAGCTTTCTGAACTCCACCAATGATGGAATTGAACCAAACATGGCATCCAGAACACCCAGAACCAAAAGAAAATACTGGGAGAGTTTGGTGGGCTTTGGAGTTGTAGTTCACCTACATCCAGAGAACACAGTAGACTCAAACAATGATGGATCTGGACCAAACTTGGCACAAATACTCAATATGCCAAAATGTGTATAGTTTGGGGAAAATATACCTTGACATTTGGGAGATGTAGTTGCTGGGATTTATAGTTCACCTACAAGAGCATTCTGAACCCCACCAACGAGAGAATTGGGCCAAACTCTTCGGCGTTGAGTATTTATGTCACAGCGGGTAGGCAACAGAAATCTAGAAGTTTAATTCCCCATCGGCCCAAAAACTCCAGTCTCTGTTCGAGTAAATAATGAAACTCTCATTCAATTCACAAGGTAAATATATAACTTTGTATTGAATTGTATTTAACAATAACTGGCAAAACATCGAAAAACAACAGCCATCACAGCTACCTTTCTAAACATCCTTTCCTCACAGATATTAAATCCCAACTGACAAATCCCAACTGTCACTTTGTAACGGAAATTCCTCAAGGTTCCATTTAGCAGTCTTGAGACAGCGCCATCTGGTGTCAAACATGTCACACTGCAGGTCATCTCAAACTGCGAAAATATATCTTGTGCTGACTCATGAATTGCTATTCAAAATGCAATAATCTGACACAAACTTCTCACACGGAACTACCCTGACCAACAGAAAATACTGTATTTTCAGATGGTCTTTGGCAACCCTTCTGACACTGCCTTGGGACTCCCCCCCCCCTCCCCAAGGGGTCCCAACCCCCAGGTTGAGAAAATTGGCCTTATGGAAGTTGTTCATTCAGTAGAGTTTGCTGTTCTACAGTTTCACATATTGAGGTAAAGTCCATGAATACAGAGGTTGAATTGAATAACTTAAGTGAAAACATACAAAGAAAATAAATAGGTTTTCACTTACTGCGGGAGGTCCTGGAACCTAACCCCAGGAATAAGTGAGGGAACACTGTATAGCCCAAATAACTTACAGCAACCCAGAAAAACAATCATCCCTGCTGAGATGCGTTTCAAAGGTTTCAAAGGGTCACTTGAAATTTCAAAAAAAATTCTTGACTTGTGCAAAGCTTTGTTGACCTTGTTGTTTCATTTCACACATACATAAAGTTAGTTTTAAATGAAAATTTTGCTAAAAGTTGTTTAATTGTTCTTGTCTTTTTGTGGCATAGGAACATGAGATTTTAATGTGTTGTTTTAATTGTGGTTTTAACTTTTACTTGTGCTTGGTTGTCTTATGACTGTGTTGTAAGCTGCCCCGAGCCATTGGGAGGGGCGGTAAACAAATACGAATGAATAAATAAATAAATAATGAAGGCTTGATCTAAACTGGCAAATAATGCAGTTTGAACTGCATGATATGATCAGTGTAGACCAGTGTTTCACAACCCGTGGGTCTCCGGGTGTTTTGGCCTACAACTCCCAGAAATCCCAGCCAGTTTATCAGCAGTTAGGATTTCTGGGAGTTGAGGGTCAAAACATCTGGGGACTCACAAGTTGAGAACCACTTGTGTAGATCTATATAATGCAGTTTGAACTGTATTGAACTGTATTATGTGGATCTACGTTAACCGTATAATCCAATTCAGGCTGTAATTTATGTCTGCTTCTGGTACCAAATTTTGTGTTATTGTTATAGCTCAACAGTTTCAGCAATCACAACAGCTAGGGCAGTGTTTCCCAACCTTTTTTGAGCCGCGGCACACTTTTTACATTTACAAAATCCTGGGGTACACCACCAACCAAACTTCCCACACAGAACTCCCATAACCAAGAGAAAATACTATAAGGGTTTGGTGGGCATTGACCTTTGGGTTTTGGAGTTGTAGTTCACCTATATCCAGAGAGCACTGTGGACTCAAACAATGTTGGATCAGGACCAAACTTGGCATGAATACTCAATATGCCCAAATGTAAACACAGATGGAGTTTGGGGAAAATAGCGTGAGCGTGTTCAGGAGGCGAGGGGGAGGGTGGAAGACGTGACCTGTGCGGGCGCTACTGCGCAGACTCGCCCCAGAGCAAAGCAAGGCAAAGCGAGCAGAGGCTGGGAAGAAGGGAGCCCGAGTGGAGAATAAAAAGTGTTTGGCAGGAGGAGGAAGAAAGGGTATTGGAGGTTCCAATTTCCCACGGCACACCTGATGATCACTCATGGCACACTAGTGTGCCGCGGCACACTGGTTGGGAAACACTGGGCTAGACAACAAACAGCCACAATAGTGCACAAAAGAAAGCCCTTAATGTGCACTGATACTCTGTGGTTTTGAAGCAGTAACTTGGAGTCCCAAAACTCCCAAGGCTACAGTTACTTGCGAGCGCAAGGAAGAGATGACGCGACAATTTCTACTGCGATTCAGGAAACCAGCTTTATTGCATCACATCAGCTGATGGGTCCGTCCACCCTGTGCGGAAACGTGGCCGCTGGCGGACAGGAACCCCGATCTGTTCCAGTGTACAGGTTTTATACAAACAATGGAGTCAACATTTAGTCCCTCCCTTCTTCATGCACGTTACTGGCTAGTATTCATGAACTCATTTATTCTACCCAATTAAACAAAGCATTCTGGCATCTCAATCCTATTTGCTAATAACTGTGGCGCAGTGTGAATTTCCATCATTGTTCTATGTTATTGCTTTATGAGCAAAGTGTTCCCAAATCGTTACATTGCTACTGTGCCTTCACCTGGTTGCCTGCCAAGTGAAAGCTTCATTTGCCATGCGCGTCTCCTAACCAATCACTTACTTTGTAAACAAACGCACATGGGAATTGCTAGGCCAATCAGGACCGTGTTCTTATCTAAAAGCACATGATGTTCCCTGGCTAATCACAGCCTGTGCTTGTGCACCAATCAAAGTGGATTATTCTCGTCACTATTGCTGGCAAGCTATTTCTTTGCTATGCTATTCCAACGCTAGTCTAATGCATCACCTCTCTCTGACATTTCTTCTGTTAAGGTATCGATTTCCCCTTTAGTTTGTGTAATGATCTGGACCTCAAACTGGTTCTAGGAATTCATATATATAATCATCTGCATAGAGATGCAGATTATTGGTCAGTGTAGATGGCACCTGAGATATATCTCTATTTGGATTCCATCCCTAAAGAGAATCCATGCCATCAATTCCCCAGTTTAACAGTTCTGGACTTGGCACTTGGTTCTTGGTTGGCACAAATAACAAGCAGGCAGTGATCGAAGAACATTATAGAACCATATGTGTGTCATTCACAAGTGAAGGACTGCTTGCCACCTTCTCTCGTTTTATTAAAGACCATCATTTAATTTAGGATGCAAAGCAATAGACTGGGGGGAAAGAGAGAGCTGTAATTTTTAAACATCATTTCTGCAATCACACTTAAGATTGATTTTACCTTGAACTCATTGTCCTATTGCTAATGACAGAAAGCCCGCATCGTACTTTATCAAGCGAAGTCTGTCTCGGAGAACTTTCTAATTAGTGTTACTAATCACTTTTTCCTTCTCCAGGAGAGCGATGCATTATGGTGAAATACGTCGAACAACATATACATCTTGTTAAAATGACACCGAGGAGATATCATCCCTCAAATCCATCAGAGACACTTAATCTATCAAAGGGAAATATTGCTTTAAATAACGCTTGCCACAGCCAGCTGAGTTGAGCATCTTTCCCCTCTGGTCCTTGGTAGCCTTGATATCTTGGAGCTGATGTGCTTTGGAAAGGTGCCAAGCCTCTTACATCATCCCACAATTAATGTACCCAACGCTTGGATAACAAGAGGTTCGGGAGGCAGTGGGAAATAGCTGCCGAATGGCGGCAACTGATGAAATTAGCTTCAGGAAATCTATTTTGTAATAAAACTGTTCATAAAAGAGAAATGTCATTTAAAGGCGCAATTTCCATGGAGAATAACTTTTTATATCGCCGTGCATCTTTAAGGCAAAGGAACTTTGCTTTTAACGCGGCTTTTTATTTTAAATAGGTTTACCGAAGCTTGGAATTGTCAAAGACCCCCAGGGAAACTTGTTACGCTGTACATGCAAATTTGAGTAGTCTGGTTTTTCTGCCTCCAACTTCGGTTCAGTCATATTGAAGTCATTTCTCGGAAAGGAAGAGGAAAACACATATCTGATTAGCACCTGTGATTAATAATAGGCATGAGTGGAGTCAGTCTGTTTTGTGTTTGGAAAAGATTTAAAAGGCCAGAATTGTGGGTGGCACAATGAAAAAGAATTACAAGATATGATTTCTTGGGAAGTCGGACTTATAGTAGTCCACACTCTGATTACATCTCTATATATAAAATCCTTCAAGTGGTGGTTCCTGTCTTATAGACAAAGAAACCACACAATGCAGACACACAAAAACAGCCCACATACCCAGAAAACCCTACAAGGTATGCATACCACAAAAAAAACTCAAAAAGAACCAACGGCCACAAATCCAAAAAAACATTATGGACTACAACTCCCATGATCCCACACACCACCTCCCTCTGGCAGTTTACAGTGTCAGAATGTTGGTGGAGCTGGCCAATTAGAGGCTTTATGCAAATACTCCCTCAGAATGTAGAAGCTGGGAGGCACCCCCCCCCCCCGGCAGTTTAGAGTGACGGAATGTTGGTGATGCTGGCCACTCTGAGCCGTTATGCAAAACAGACAGGTAATAAAAGGCAATCCAAAAGGTAGAAGCTGGTGAAGGGATTAGCAAAAGGAAGGGGGAAAGGTAGGGAGGGAATGGAGGGAGGGAGACAAGGGGGGCAAGAATTGAAACAGAAAGGGGAGGGATGGCAGGAAGGAGGAAAAGGAAAGAAGAAAGGGAAGGAGAAGAGGCAGGAGGACAGAGAAATGAAAAGCTGAGGGGTGAGGGGGAGAGGGAAGAAAGGAAGTATAAAAGGCAGGAAGGGATGTTACTGTTGGTCTTCGCCACGTGCACACATGTACATATAGACATGCATATATACACACATACTGTATATACATGCACTGAAATATACACATGCACACATACATACACACATCTGTACTTACACACATCTACACATATACATATACAAAAACACACATATACATAAGTACACACATATACACTCATATACATATACACATATACATAACTACACACACATACATATGCACACATAGAAAAAAATCCATATATATACATACACACACACACAAAACACACACACACACACACATATACACTCATATACATATACACATATACATAACTACACACACATACATATGCACACATAGAAAAAATTCCATATACACACACACACACACACACATATATATACACACAGAGAGAGTGATATATATATAGAGATATATATATATATATATATATATATAGAGAGAGACTGGGACACAGGAAAGAGAAAAAGCCACAGCAGCGCGTGGCCGGGTACAGCTATGCTGTATAGACGACTACAAAGCCTGTGAAGACTGTTCAGAAGCTTCAATTGGTCCAACGAGTAGCAGCCAGATTACTCACTGGAGTGGGGTACAGGGAGCATACAACCGCCCTGTTATGCCGGCTCCACTGGATGCCAGTCTGCTACCAAGCACAATTCAAAGTGCTGGCTTTTGCCTATAAAGCCCTAAACAGTTCCGGTCCAGCTTACCTGTCTGAAAGTATCTCCCCCTATGAACCATCTCAGAGATTAAGATAATCAGGGGAGGCCCTGCTCTCAGTTCCACCTCCGTTGGTGGGGACGAGAGACAGGGCCTTCTCAGTGGTGGCTCCTCTGCTATGGAACTCCCTCCCCAACGAAATTAGATCAGCACCTTCCCTCCTGGCCTTTCAGAAGAAAAATAAAAACCTGGCTATAGGACCAAGCCTTTGGACAGTAAGCAGTAAAAAAAAAGATCAGGGATTATGTGCAATAGATATGTTATTTGGAATGGCCTGGACTATGATGTTGGATTGTGTGATTTTAAAGTTTATATTGATACGTTTTAATTCCATGTTTTAGTGTTAAATGATGTCACGTTTTATTATTTTATTGATAATTGTATGTTATTATCATTATGTTAGGTTTTTGTATGTGAGGCATTAAATTTTGCCATAATTATTTTGGAAACTGCTTTGAGTCCCCCGCTGGGGTGAAAAAAGCAGTATACAAGTGAAGCAAATATTAAATAAAACCATTTTCAGGTTTCACTTTTATGGATTTAATTATTTGCAGATGTGATTCATAATAAGGTCCCCCTAGGGATGTATCTACACTGTAAAATCAATGCAGTTTGACACCTCTTTAACTACCATTGCTCAACTCAACTTTATTACTTATACACCGCTTTCCCTGAAGGCTCCGAGCAGTTTACAGAGTGGCAGCATATACAGTAAAATCACACAACATATAATAAATGATGATAAAACAAGAGTATACAAATACAGATAGTAACAATATAGAATTAAGCTATGAACAATTTAACAGTTAAACAATAGAAGATCTAAACTAACAATTTACAAGAGGTCAAACATATGCATCAGTAAAATCAGAGATCTATTAAGGACCTGATCTGACAGTTCAAGGGTAATACAGTAGGACTGGCCGATGGACGAGGGGCCTGAGTAAAGGTTAAGTCCCGGGGGGGCATATGTGCCAACAATGGGGACTGATCAGCAGTGTTCAAACAGCTGGGAAATGGAGACCATGGTGTTTCCTGGGCCCTAAAGGTGGTCACCCTCTGGGGGGATGTCCGCACAGCTGGGACCTCTCGACCCCTAAATGGGGAAGGATCAGTCCAGTTCATTAGCGCTAGCGGGGCGGGAGAGGATCTCTTTCCTAACCTATCAGTCTGCAATAGGGATTGGGAAACTTCCCTGGGTCGTGACCAACAGCATTGCTCAGTGCTATGGAATCATAGGGGTAGACCCCAAAGCTGTGCTGAAGGACCTAAAGAGTTTTAAGCTGCATCTACATTAGCATTTCTCCACCTAGGGGTCAGGACCCCTGGGAGGGGTGTTGTGAGGGGGATTTCAAAGGGGTCACCAAAGACCATCAGAAAATACGGTATTTTCTGTTGGCCATGGGGGTCCTGTGTGGTTCAGAATGCTCTTTGATTGTAGGTGAACTATAAATCCCAGCAACTATAACTCCCAAGGTCTATTTTCCATAAACTCCACCAGTATTCACATTTGGGCATATTGAGTATTTGTGGCAAGTTTGGTCCAGATCCATGATTGTTTGAGTCCACAGTGTTCTCAGATGTAGGTGAACTACAACTCCAAAACTCAAGGTCAATGCCCACCAAACCCTCCCAGTATTTTCTGTTGGTCATGGGAGTTCTGTGTGCCAAGTTTGGTTCAATTCCATTGTTGTTGGAGTTCAGAATGTTCTTCGATTGGGGGTGAACTATAAATCCCAGCAACTACAACTCCCAAATGACAAAATCAATCCCCCCTACTCGAACCTCACCAGTATTCAAATTTGGGCGTATCGGGTATTTATGCCAAATTTCATCTAGTGATTGAAAATACACCCTGCATGTCAGATTTTTACATTACGATTAATAACCATAGCAAAATTACAGTTGTGAAGTAGCAACAATAATAATTTTATGGTTGGGTGTCATAACAACATGAAGAACTGTATTAAGGGGTCACAGCATTAGGAAGGTTGAGAACCACTGACCTACACTGTTGAATTAATGCAGTTTTACATGATTTTTATTGGCATGGCTCAGTGTTGTAGAACAGTGTTTCCCAACCAGTGTGCCGCGGCACACTAGTGTGCCGTGAGTGATCATCAGGTGTGCCGTGGGCAATTGGAACCTCCAATACCCTTTCTTCCCCCTCCTGCCAAACACTTTTTCTTCTCTACTCGGGCTCCCTTCTTCCCAGCCTCGCTCTGCTCGCTTTGCCTCGCTTTGCTCACGCTGCCGCCATTGTGATCCGAAGGAGCAGCGTGAGCGTGTTCAGGAGGGAAGGGGGGAGGGAGGAAGACATGGGGTGAGTCTGCGCAGTAGCGCCCACATTCCTCCCTCCCCCTCCCCTCCTGAAGAAGGGAGCCCGAGTGGAGAAGAAAAAGTAAGTGTTCGGCAAGAGGGGGAAGAAAGAGCGCGAAGGGAAAGGGGGAGGAAGAGGTCTCTGTCGAAAGCTGGCATGGGCAAACTTGGACCTTCCAGGTGTTTTGGACTCCAACTCCCATCATTCCTAGCAACCTCAGGCACTTTTCCTTTTTTCCCCTCAGCCACTGAAGCAGGAAAGGGCCTCAGGCTGTTAGGAATGGTAGGAGTTGAAGTCCAAAGCACCCAGAGGGCCGAAGTTTTCCCATGCCTGTTTTAGAGACTTTAAAGTGGCGAGCCTCCTTCCAACATTGTGATTCAAGTTTGGTTCAATTCCATTGTTTCCAAGCAAAGTTCAGTACTTTCTGATGCTCAATATGCCAAGTTTGATTGTGTGTTCAGGATGCTCTTTGATTGTGTGTTAAATCCCAGAAACTGTAACTCCCAAATGTCAAGGTCTATTTCCCCCAAACTCCATCTGTGTTCACATTTGGGCATATTGAGTATTCATGCCAAGTTTGGTCCTGATCCAACATTGTTTGAGCCCGCAGTGCTCTCTGGATGTTGGTGAACTACAACTGCTAAACTCAAGGTCAATGCCCACCAAACCCTTCCAGTATTTTCTGTTGGTCTATTTTGACATTGCTCCCATTTTGACATTGCTCCCATTTTCAACCACATATCTGTGTGAGATGATCTTCTCTAGCTTGACTGCGATAAACACTAAACACAGAGAGAGAGTGACAGCTTTTGAGCAAGATCTTCATGTGTGTCTTTCTGCCATTCCTGCCAGGATATCTATGTTGTGTTCATCGAAACAGGCCCAGGTTTCACACTGAGTGTATAAATACATTTAAAAACATATTAACTATATGTATTACTGTGTTAAAGAGTCATTTTGTGTCATTTTGGTTGGTGGTGTGCCCCAGGATTTTGTAAATGCAAAAAATATGCCGCGGCTCAAAATAGGTTGAAAAATACTGTTGTAGAATCCACCGGATCTGTAGCTTTACAAATTCTGTAGTCTTCTCCACGAAGGAATAATGGTGGCCCACAACTACAAATCCCAGGATTCTGCAGCATTGAGCCATGGGAGTTAAAGTGATGTCAAAATGATTCCTGCATCCCTAAGCCCAATGAGTGTAGAGCAGTGCCCGTTTATAGTGTTTCCAGTAGGCATGAGAAAAAGTTATGAAAATGATTCGTTTCGTAAGAAATTCGTAAGAAATGCTACTTTCAAGTATTTCCGCACCTGGAAGGCCAACCAGGAAGTGGACTTTCTTTTTCGAACTTCGGGGGCCAGGATTTTCTTAAGTGTCGTTATTAGGTCATAAGGGGGGGGCACCCTCCTTCTCTCTCACCACCCTCCCGCCTCCCTTGCCAATAAGTATTATGGCAAGGCAAGCCCTAAACTCGCTCCTTTCGGCTGGAAGCCTGGAAAAATGTAAACAGAGAGGATTACTCAAGTAAATCTGCAAAGGAGGGCACTTTGGATGAAGGGCCCTCCTTTGTGGATTTACTTCTGAGTAAACCTCCTGTTTCATTTTTCCAGGCTTCCCTGCCTCTCCTGCCCTGCCAGGATCTAAAGCATCAAAGAGTATTGGGGTGAGAAACCAACCTAATGTATAATAGAATGAATGCTACTGTAAGTGCCTAATATTATAAGTAATACAACTGGTCATACCTACATTCCATGCACATGCAATAATACAGCAGTAATAACAATAACAAGAGGTAAAATTCAAACCGAAGTATTCTGACTGGTCTCTCCTCATGCAGTGCAAACGGGCTCTTCTCTTATTAGCCGGAAATTAGCCCGGGAAAAGCCAGCGTTTGCTGCTTGGGCACACACATACATATTCTGGGGGATTTGCTGCAGAATCCGGGCTCATAGAGAAGATTCTGCAGCAAATCCCCCAAAAAGAATATGTATGTGTGTGCACCCAAGCAGAAAACGCTGGCTTTTCCCGGCTCAGAGAAGAGCCCGTTTGCACCGCATGAGGCAGGGACCAGTCAGAATACTCGGTTTGAATTTTACCTCTTCTTATACCCATTGTTATTACTGCTGTATTATTGCATGTGCATGGAATGTAGGTATATGACCAGCCTGGGCAAACTTGGGCCCTCGCTCCCTCGGGATCGGGTGAGAGAGAGGCAGCGAGGAGCAGGGGGGGGGGCTCCTCCTCCTTTTCTTTTGCTGCTTCCAAGAATAGAATACCCCCTCCCTCCCTCCTTCCCTCCCTCCTTCCTATTTGGAGAGTCCCATCTAGAAATCAGTGTGATTTATTCAAGTTATGGCCTACAACTCCCAGAAATCCCAGCCAATTTACCAGCTGTTAGGATTTCTGGGAGTTGTAGGCCAAAACCATCTGGAATGCGCATGCGCTGGCATACGAACTACTAACAAATTTCGTTAGTAATTAAGTTACATTTTAGAAATTTTTGGAAATTTTTTTTGTAAGTCTTCCTATTACTAATAAAAAAATCCCCCATTAGAGTTTCGGTTTCCTATTTTTGGGTTCTAAACCATGCCTAGTTTCCAGCTATTTTAACCTGCCGCTGTTCCTATACTTTTAACAGCAACTTCTCATAATTCCTTTTCCGACCCCAGCCCTGTTCTTTGTCCATTTCCCTCACAATCAAAACTTTTTTCCCCTGAAGAGTAAAGTCACAATAACACAGACTACTTCTTTAGTAAGATACCTGTTACAATGATGTCCTTGGTGATAAGGTAGGAGGGAATATGACAAATGGAGTCATCAGAGTTGGTGATAACAGCAAAAAAAAGTCTAGTGGAGAGGGAGGTTGCAGTAGTCTAAAAGACTGATGATCAAAAAATATGCAAGGGTTCGAGGAATAAAAACACCCAACAATGACAGGCTATAGGGGAGAAGGATGGAGGTGGGAGAGCTAGGGAACATTTGTTCAACTTCACAATTGGAATTATATTGTTAGCAATATAAAATCTGGCCAGCTTTGTAATACCATCACTATCTTATAAAGGTTTCGCCATCTATTTTAACCTTAGCGCAAGGTGTGACCTCAACTATGTGGTAAATATGTCTATTCTTCCTCATGGAATTGCCGCCGAGAGAGGTGAAAGCCTGGTCCATTTCATTATTTATTGTGTCAATTCGGTGCAATTCAATATATTGTGTTAATTTCCTTTCTCTCCCTTTTTAAAGAAATCATCTGTCACCTGGGTTGTAACGGCCCCGTCTCTTTAATGGAAGCACACGAGGCAATGGCATTGAAATTGGATCGGTCCAAATGGAATCATTATTGTGCGTCCATTGAGAACGTAAATGGCTCCATCAATCGAAGTGTATAAGACAGTGCCCAAGGTGTTCGGAAGGGGCTCTGCGGTACAACTAAAGTACGCTGAGCCTCTGTGCATCTTGGACGCGCACCTGCATGAATTAAAATGGCACACTTCAAACAATCTCCCAGAGACCCATTATCTGCAGATCGTATTCACAATGGACTCCTTTGACGCCAGGACTGTCCATCACGTCAATATGCATTTAGTGAATCATCAGCACAATAGATCATAGGGTTTCTGTCTTTTCTGTGTCGAGGAACGGATCTTTATTCCTCCACAGGTTTCCATGCAAACACACATCCTTTGGGCTTTTTAAACACCAGAGGTTTTATTTTTCTTGTGACTGTGTGTGTGTGTTTAGGGGGGAAAGTGAAAGAGATTGAGAACAATTACATTGGAGAGACAGAAAGAATTTGAGCTTTCTGTTATAGTAGAGTAATTGATATAGATCCTGGGTTAGCCTTCTCATTGTGTTATATATTCAGGGAAACATCAGAATCTGGCATTTTTAAGCAGTGGCTGGGGCTCACTCAAATAAAAATTTCAGCAAGTGTGAGGAATTTAATAGTACCGAATTGCCTTCAAGGTGCTGGTCTTTTTTTTATTATTATTGTATTGTTATAATACATTTACACTTACTTTACATTGCTTTAGTTACAATACATTTTTCTCCCCCGACCCTCCCCCTCCCCCGTTGACAAGTTAGTCCTTCATTTATTTGAGCCATCGTTGCATTCTGTCCAGTTATTTTCCCCAATGTTCATCTTCTGGTTTAGCTTCCTGTATCCAGTTTTAGAAGGGTGACCATATTTCTTTGATTTTCTTCTGCTTTTCTGTCCATGGATTTTCATTTCTTATAATGTCCATAATTTCCAACTGAACTTGTTCCCACACATATTCATACCATTTTTCAAGGGTCCATTTCTTTCTTTCTTTCCACCCCCAGGCAATCACAGCATGTGCCCCTCTAAACATCATCATAACTAATTTTTGTTCTTGCGCTTTGATTTTACTATCCCCGCATATCCCTTTTAAGAGAATATCCATATTTAAATCATTTTTTATTTTTGTATATAGTTAAATCTTCTTTAAAATTTGATTCCAGAACCTTTGTATCTCCTTACACTCCCACCAGAGATGTGAGTACCAGGCTTCTCTACTCCCACAGTGCCAACATTTCGGATTTAGACCCTGGATCATATGTGCCAATTGGATTGGTGTCCTATACCATTTTGTTATTACTTTCTGCTCTAGTTCCCTATATTTTTCTATTTTTATTTTATTTAGTCCATTCCTTATCCTATCTATTCTTTCTTTCCCTAGGCCTCCTTCCTTTCCCCACCTATTTTCCATCCTTTTATACATAAATTCCTTATCTTCCAGCATTCTTCCATATATTTTGCCTAACCCTTTTTGCCTTCCACTGGATCTTTCTTTTAATATCCTATCTATTATATTTTCACCCGAATTGCTATCTTCCTTTTTTATTTGTTCCCAAATGCCTCTCAATGTTAGCCAAAATCTTTCTCCTCCTCAGTTTTTCAACTGACTCCATTCCATTAGTACGTTCTTTTCATTATATAAGTCTTTTATTTTACAATATCCCCACTGTTCTAGTTTCTTTATGACGCTCTTATCCTCTTTGTTTCTCAGACTCCCTATCGGAACTTCCTTTGAGAAAAATGGCATCCATTTCTTTTTCCATTTCTCCCATATTTTTAAAGCTATTTTCCTCGGACCTATTGTTTTCCCTATCACCTCTTTCAATTTTTGTGTAAAAATTCCATATTCACCTTGACCTTTGTTTACTTCATTTTCTATTCTTATCCATTTTACTTGATTTTCTTCTTCTAGTTCTAAAATTGTCTTCAATTGAAAAGCTTCATAATATTCTTCTAATTTTGGTATCCCCCCTCCTATTTCTTTGTTTGGCATATATAATTCCTTATTACTTATTCTTGGTCTCTTCCCCCCAAATATCCACTTTCTAATTTCTCGATCCCATTTTTGAAATGTTTGTTGTGAAATATCTAATGGCAGTGTTTGAAACAAATACAATATTTTAGGAAGTATACACATTTTAATTGCCCTAATTCTCTTTGATATATTTAAATTTTTTCCTTCCAGTTTTTCATTTGTTCTTGTATTTTCCCCCATATTTTCTTATAATTGAAGTCCCACAGCCTCTCTGACCTATTAGTTAGAAAAATACCCAAGTATTTTATTTTCTTTTTTGCTATTTTAATATCTTCCTTTCTCTGGATATCTTCTAATAATCCTTTCCCCAAATTGAATCCCAACAATTCTGATTTTGTGATGTTAATCTTTAGTCCTGAAAAATTGTGGAAGTCTTCTAATATTATTTCCAATTCTTTTAGTGATTCTATTGGGTTAAGAACATAAGAACATAAGAAGAGCCATGCTGAATCGGACCTCAGCCCATCTAGTCCAGCATTCTGTATCACACAGTGGCCCACCAGTTGTACACGGGGATCTCGAGCAGAAGGGAGGGCAAAACCCTCACCTGCTCCCGACCCCCCACAACCAGTACCCAGGGAAATCCTGCCTACCTTTTCTGTTAAGGTGCTGGTCTTAACCTTTAAGGCCTTACACGGTCTAGGGCCTGAGTACCTGAGGGACCACCTTACCCCGTATGTCCCCCTGAGATCACTACACTCAGAAGAGCAGAATCTGTTAGTTGTTCCATCAATCCGCTCATGCCATCTATCCACAACTAGGCAGCGAGTCTTCTCTGCTGCGGCTCCTGTATTGTGGAATTCACTTCCAGACGACACCCGAGCGATCTCAGAGCTTGTCCCTTTTCGGAGGGCTTGCAAGACTGCCCTTTTCAGATTGGCTTTTAACTAAACTGGTCTGTTCTGGTGTGTTCTATGCCCCGAGTCTTTAAGGAATCTACAATTCCTGTTATTTTATTACTGTTACACTGTTTTGTGTTTTTATTGTATGCTGCCTGCTTTATTGTATGCTGCATGTTTTATTGTACGCTGTGATCCGCCCCGAGCCTGCAGGGAGGAGCGGAATATAAAATTGAATAAATAAATAAATAAATAATAGGGGTATAGTCCCAGCTGTGAAATGTTGCTCCAAGCGAGGCCAACACAACCTCAGCCTTATACATACTAGGGCTCTTTCTCAGCTTCAGTGAGCATTATCCTGCCCCAGATTTACCCGGTTTAAATATGAACTCAAATGGATCTTGAATACCACACAGGCCTGAAATCACCATGGCACAAAAGGGTGGGTCTGGCATGTCCCATAAGCCCCTATGTCAGATTATTTTAGATCACATACTGCAATGGCTGCTGCTTTCTTTTTAATAATAATAATAATAATAATATTTATTTATACCCCACCACCATCTCCCCCAACGGGGACGTGGGGCGGTTTACATGAGGCCAAACCCAAATAGCAATTACAATAAAATAAAACAAATACACAAATAACAATGCATCAAAATACAAAACATCTAAATGCAATAAGCAATAAAATATAAAATACAATATCCACAATCACAATGACATTGAGTGGGCCACATGTGCCAGATAAAACGCTAAAAAATTAAGGTTGAAGTAAGGATTGCAGCAAGGTTACGTTGCTGATGTATGGAATCATGGTATGTATTCATTGTATATTTTCGTATTCTTTAAAGGATATTAGATTTGGTTAGCTAATAATATGGCTATGTTACAGAAAGGACACAAAATGTTATGATTGGAGCCTTGATAAAGCGCCTTCTCAGCGAAACGGATTACAGTGGCTCGAGATTGAGTAAATTCATCACCCCATCGGTTTCTGTTTACTCTACATCGTTGGAGAGTGTTTATTTTCACTCTTTGGGTGTCCTACATGACGTCTTTGAACCGTGTATTTATATGGATTATGTCTACGCACTTCTTCTGAGTCTTTTATGACTGAACCTACTTCCTATTGTGCAGTTAACCTGGATTATACCACGCATCTATCGCCTAGAACGTTGGATTTGGACTCATGCACCTCTATATCATTGGTATTGTATACCTTTCTGGTCAGAAATATTGAATTGTGAATAGATTATATATTTGTTACGAACTTTGACTCAGTATATATATTTATTTCCATATTGGGTTATATTTTCTGCTAACTCAGTCTTTGTGTTAGACTCTTGTCTAATCCCCTTCAACTTCAACCTAAGTAAGTAAGGACCTCATCACATGGAAGCCAGGGGGCAGAGGGAGGCAGCAGATGAAAAGCTTCGTACCCTTACTGTCGGTGGTTGTGGGATCTCAACCCATGATGTTTCCGTGCTGTCTTCGGTTTCCTCTTGCTTCCTCCTTGACTTATTGTAGGAGGAGTCAGATGTACATTGGGCTATGATTGTCAGTGCTGCTGGCACGCTGCTGACATGGAGTCCAACGGAGTCCAGCCAGAAGTAGCCCAGCCCTACATAATGATGGGCTCTAGTGGACTACATGCCGGCAGTACTGAGTAAGGGAAGAAAGACATCAATGTGAGGAGGTGGTAAGAGCATTTTGGCCTGGGATCTAAGCTGGCTAGGGAGGGTTTCAGTTCTCCCAACAGTCACACACAGAGAGAAATACATGGGACAGAGGGTGGGTGGATGGGTGGGTGATATGTGAGTCCATGGGGCAAATACAGTAGAAAGGTGCTTCAGTAACTCTCTTCATGTCCTATCACCCTGCTCACTCCTATGGCATCAGAGACCCACACAACACCTGCCATCCCTCTTCCATGCCCCCCCATCTGATCCCTTTCCAAGGCCCCTGCCTGCCCAAGTTTGAGTGACAGATGGTTCATCTACACTTACTACTTAATGCGGCTCCAAGCCAACTCGAAACTGTGGCAGTCACAAAATACACAGCACAAATCCATGCTGCAGCATGGATTAAAGAGTATACAGCACATTAAAGAAAATCGTAGCTAAGTCTGCGTTAAGCACGTTAATGCGCAGTCACAGATTCCAATATATCCCAGGCCAAAATTGGCTCCACAGAATGCGGAGCGCATGATAGACACTTAGAGTCATAGAATAGAATTACAGAGTTGGAAGAGAACTCATGGGCTATCCAATCTAACCCCTTGCCAAGAAGCAGGAAAATTGCATTCAAAGCACCCCTGACAGATGGCCATCCTGCCTCTGTTTAAAAGCCTCCACCATACTCCGGGTGATGTATTACATCTTTAAAGACGTGCTTACCCTGCTACAAACTTAATCAAGGACAAGAGCCAATCTAATATCTACAATCATGGATTTCTACTTTTTGCTTTTTTACTTTAGACTTAATTTCCTGCTGCAATTTCACATAGTTCATGTTTTTCCCCCTGCTACCTTCATATTCCCTAGTTCATATTCTAACTTGTCATTGCTAGAAGATTACACATCATACACAGAAGCTGGAGTGGTGTTTATGTATATCGCTTCTAGGCAATCCTTCTGTGTTAAGTCCCATCTCCTGTCTTTGCTTTCAATCAAACAAAGTAGAAAAATGAATGGGGCTTTATATACTACTGTAAATACCAGTGATCAAAAAGAATACAATCATCCACGCCAAAGCTGCCTTGTCATGCGGATATCTTGTCAGTCTGGATTATAGAACATCAATGATAATGAATTTGCTCTAAAACTGACATTTTAAGAAAGCCTATGTAATTCTGCTTTGTAGAACAAGCCGGGGAAAATAAGGCTGTGGAAATCTGCCATCAAATGTGATTTTTCTCCATTCTCAATCAGCAGTTCTATGACCCAGCAACAGCTCAAGAAATCATATATTCTGCAACCTCAGTTCAGTTCTTAGGCCAGGTGTAGGCATGTTTTGGAGCTTGGAAGACCAGTGACTAATCTTCTCTTTTGGGTGATTATTGAAATAATATTTGGTATCTAAGGGCCCTTCTACATTGCTGTGGCTTGGTGCTCCTAGCCACGGTCATCTCGAGACTGGACTATTGCAATGCCCTTTACATTGGCTTGCCCTTGTCAGTGATCCAGAAATTAAAGCTCATCCAGAATGCCGCTGCCCGACTTCTCACTGGGACCCCAGTGAGATATCACATAACACCTATCCTTCAGCAGCTCCATTGGCTTCCGGTTGAGCAACGGATCACCTTCAAGGTGATGGTGTTAACCTTCAAGGCCTTGCATGGTCTGGGGCCGCTGTATCGGAGGGACTGTCTCTTCCCCTACCAACCCCAGAGGTCACTTCGATCCGAACAAATGAATCTCCTGGCAGTGCCAACTTTTAAAGCAATTCACCTCACATTGACCCGGGGCAGAGCCTTTTCTGTAGTGGCGCCATCAATCTGGAACACCCTTCCAAGTGATGTGCGTGCCTTGATCTACTCTCTTTCCGCAAGGCCTGCAAGACCCACCTTTTTTGGCTAGCCTTTGATCGCTAAGCTGGAAAATCTTTATTGGTCTAGTTTAATATGTTGTTTAATATGTTGTTTAATAAATAATCCAGAACACCAAGGCAGATAATCCACATGATCTGCTTTGAAATGGATAATCTGAGTCTACACTGCCAGAAAATCCAGTTCAAAGCAGATAATCCAGATTTCATACAGCTGTGTAGAAGGGGCCTAAATTAAGCAGTGAGGTTAGTTGAAATTGAGTTTGTAATAAAAACAAAGGCAATTACTATAATTACTCTTGTAAGGTTAAAATGGAAAATGTACATTTATTGTTTCAGGAAAGTCATTCTTGGCTACATGGCCAAAATAAAGCAGCTGCAGGTTCTTCACATGATGCATGGCTGGATTTGCAGCATAATTTCTGCTTCTAGCTATTAATGCAGCTCAATGGAACACAGGATTTACTTTATTTATTTATTTATTGTTCATTTTTATATACCGCTCCTTCCAGCAAGCTCGGGCAGTTTACATAAAATCAATTAGTAAAACAGCAACATTTCAATTTAATAACAGCAACAATATAAAACAGAGCATAAAAACAACAATCTACATAGGACTCAAGGATTTGGGCAACTTTCTCAGGAGCTATTTAGATCAGGGCTGACCAACTTCTACCGGCCCAGGGGCCTGAATTCTGGTCACGGATGACCTGGGGGGCCTTAGGGTCTTCCCCCGGGCCTGGCTCCGCCCCTGTCCCTGGCTCCGCCCCCGGCTCCGCCCCCGGCTTACTACTCATAAGAGGCATCCATACAGTCAAATATAATCTTTTACTGAGATAAAATGCAGGGTGGGAATTCAAAAGGGGCATCCATACAGTCAAATAATATCTTTTACTGAGATAAAATGCAGGGTGGGAATTCAAAAGGGGCATCCATACAGTCAAATATAATATTTTACTAACATTAAATGCAGGGTGGGCATTCAAATACACAATTACATAATAATAACATAAAGGTTAGCCTACCTTCCCAAACACGCGGGATCCAGGAGCAGCCGGACCACGAGCAGAGGCGACGACCGACCAAGGCAGCAGCCGGGAAGGTACAAATCACGTCTGCGTGGGCCGCAGAGATTAAGTAGCCGAGATTTCGGCAACAGGAGTATCGCGAGACTACGGAAGCCACACGGGATTTCGCTCTCAACGCAGGCGAGATTTCGCGTTGAGAGCGAAATCCAGTGTGGCTTCCGTAGTCTCATGATACTTGCTCCGAAACCCGGAAGTGGGTAATTTTTAAAAATATTTTAATTTAATTTATTTTTTATTTTTATTTTTATTAAAAAGCTTAGGGGGCCGTAGGGAAGGGGCTGGGGGGCCTTTTCCCCCCCGGGCCGCCAGTTGGACAGCCCTGATTTAGATTAAAGGCCTGTCTAAGAAAAAACGAGCTGACTGGTAATGAAGGCTAACACAAACAGCAGTGTGTATATGCCAGATGGTATCAGACTATATAGGCTAAGTGTTACTATTAAATGAAAACACCCAGAGTTATGCAAAATATTTCTCTATTTTATCACAATAGTAATACCTTATAAGTGCATAACATAACACATTCAATATACAGTGTCTGCATGCACAATGAAGGCGCCAAACCAAAAACACACTCCCCAAAGTACTTGCCCTATGGTGAATAGTGGCTGGAAAAGGTCCGCTCCCTGTGTAGAGCTTGTATGCGGCATTCAAATACACAATTACATAATAATAACATAAAGGTTAGCCTACCTTCCCAAACGCGCGGGATCCAGGAGCAGCCGGACCACGAGCAGAGGCGACGACCGACCAAGGCATCAGCCGGGAAGGTACAAATCACGTCTGCGTGGGCCGCAGGGATTAAGTAGCCGAGATTTCGGCAACAGGAGTATCGCGAGACTACAAAAGCCACACGGGATTTCACTCTCAGCGCAGGTGAGATTTCACGTTGAGAGCGAAATCAGTGTGGCTTCCGTAGTCTCGCGATACTTCTCGAAACCCGGAAGTGGGTAATTTTTAAAATATTTTAATTTTAATTTTATTTTTATTTTTATTAAAAAGCTTAGGGGGCCGTAGGGAAGGCCCAGTTGGACAGCCCTGATTTAGATTAAAGGCCTGCCTGAAAAGGGTCGTTTTACAGGCTCTCCAAAATGGGGCCAGTTCCTTAATGGCACGGACTTCATCTGGCATTGAGTTCCATAGCGACGGGGCCGCTACGGAAAAGGCTCGTGATCTGGTTGTAGACAGACGGCAGGAATGAATAGATGGAACTACTAAGAGATTTCGCTCTTCCGAGAGTAGTGATCTCGGGGGAACATATGGGGTCACCTCGCTTTCCTAGCATGGTTAGGCTTATGTTCCTCTCCATATCGATATGGACAAACGGCAAATCAACTATCGGAGGCCTTGAGAAAGCTCTGTCCGGGAGCGAAACGCAGTTTAAGCGGCCCTACATCACAGCCATCATTGGCACGTTGGCCCCAGGCTAATGTTTATCATTGAGGAGGAGACAACATCTCCTTCATATCCTATCATGTATTGGATTATGCCTAAACTGACATTGGGGACTCAGTTCTTCTTTTCACTGAATCGAAACCCTCTGCTAACCATATTCACATGACTTTGGACTAAAATATAGACTATAATCTGGATATTCCGGCTGGAACTTTGGATACCACAATTGGTCATGTGAGACTATATCCGTTATTTACGGTCTTGTATTTTGCTTTTGGTTCTGTATGTGAATTGTCATGTCCCCTTTGCCTTTCATATAATAGAACTTTGATATTGAAATATTGCCTAAGTGTAATAGTTTAATGTTTATGTGTATTATTCTGCTTTCTGCTGTAATCCTCTTCTGTGATTCTACAGTCAATTTCCAGCAGAATTTCCAGTGTAACGTCTGACAGAAGTTGACTATGTAGAAAGACACATCTCTAGACATTGCTGAGTCCCCCTGCATGATTCAATGATATGCAAACTTCTTTGTATATAACTTCTATCATACTCAATAAACAAGCATTATAAATGTGCTTACTGTCTTTTCCATTCTGATTCTCAGTCATGTTCAAATCTGCCAGAGATTGAACCCTTGCAGCTGGTTTGTACATATAAAGAGCGCTGACACTTTCTGCTACATAATGGAACATCTGTGCTATGAAAACAATTGGACCAAAAGTTCTGTTATTGTGAGCTACTTCTCAAAAAGCCTTTCACATTTATGATTTGGGGAAAGAACGTGTGAGCGAGTATTTTTGTTCAATTTTTTTTATAAGACTTTGCTCCGAGCTTTCCAAGTTCCCTAATGGTTTAGAGTGCAGAAGAATTGATTGTAACATAAGCATTTAATCTGTAAAGCTACCCATTCAGACAGCTAAGCCTGAACAGTTCGAGACAGCCGCCAGCTCTACAAAGATCCTCCAAAAATTTGCAAGATTTGAGCCATGCAACTAATGACTGTTGAGAGAGTCCCTCAAAGATTCCTCTTGTAATGAGCTTGCACATGAAGACACTCCTTTGCCCAATCCTTGGCGGATTCCCAACCAAAGTAGCCTCAAACCTTTTGAAGGTGGGCTTACCCCAGCAGTAGCCCTCGCTTTTTCCTTCTTCCCTGAAAGCAAATCTGTCAGTGACTTGGAAAATGTCAAATGAGGAATGCCAACAATTAAAATCTTTGATGGAGAAAGCATGCCAGCAATGTAAAAAAAGTCTCCACCGGGACCCTGCCTTCATCGGTCTGAAGGGTAGGGAAGGTTCTCCATCTACCGGAATTAGCATAAGTAATGAAATCCTTTGAAGCCACCTCCTCCCTTCCTGGGAGACATGGAGTCTTTGAAGTTCTTAAGCATGTAGTAATCATTTTGAATAGGTAAATTTCCAGAGGTGGAATCAGAGATGCCTGGGCCTGTAGTATATGATCTCCTCACTTCTTTGTCAACCAATAACAAAAGCAAGAAAAGCAAAGGGGAAGAAGAGAAACAGCATGATGGAGTTAGCATGCCTAATATAGGCCCAGTGTCTGATTTTCACAGCATAATGTGGCTTTGATATGGATAGTTCTTTGGTGCTTGGGGAGCATGAAGAGAGGTGCAATGGCCAGCCATGCAGGCATTGCCAAAAACTGAGGGAACGAGCCCTCAAAAGGAGTGCGACAAGAGGATATAGATTTACATAACATTTGAGCATGCAAACTTCTGCACAGAGATACATATTTAGAATGAATGGCCGGTATTGTATGTCACAGTTACAAACTAGTATATTCAACTATTCAGTTGTTGTTTTTAACTGCCTTCAAGATGACTTTGGGCCCTTCCACACAGCCATATAACCCAGAATATCAAGACCGATAATCCAAAATATCTACTTTGAACTGGGTTATGTTAGTCCATGCTGCCATATTACCAAGTTCAAAGCAGATAATGTGGGATTGTATACAGTTATGCAGAAAGAGCTTTTGATGTATGGCAACCATAATAAATGAGACCACAAGCCACCGTGTCCTCAACTCAGGCCTTGTAGACTCAGGGCCATGAAATGTGGTCTTCGTCTTTTCCTACTGCCCCCCAATGTGGCAAGAATTTTATTTTCTAGTATGTTATCTCTTTTCATTTTAGGGCCAAAGTATGACAGCCTCCCATATTTATTTCTAGAGTTCAGGCCTGATTTGTTTGAAGACCCATATATTTGGGTTGTTTTTAAGCAGTCCACAATATCTGTCGAACTCTTCACAAGCATCACATTTCAGATGTCTGCCCAGCTCCTGCAAACATCCATAGCAATGAGGAATGCAACATAATGGATCATCTTAACTTTAGTTTTGAAGGACATATCTTAACATTTCAGGATCTTTTTTTAAAAAAAAAACAAATTTTTATTTTATTTTAACACACACAGAACATTTACAATTCCCACCACCAACATGAGGATTATTCCCTTACATATTCATTTCTTATGGAGACATTTTTTTATATCTTTATCTTTATACCTTTCCATTCTATATACTATATAACAGTTGTATCCTATTTCTTATGGCTTGATCTCCAGAATGATTCATAATATGATTCTTTACCCTTGTCCATCTTTCTTCCATTTTTCTCATTCTATTTTCATTAATTTTTGAAGCATTTAATTTCCCATTCATAATTTCAAATTCCATTTGTTCCACCATATAATGATACCATTTGTTTACTGTCCATTTTGATTTATCTTTCCATCCTAATACTATTACTGCTTGTGCACATTCTATTATTGCTTCTTTTATTTCCCTATCATTTTCCGTTTTCACCATTTTTCCTATTACCGCAATTTTCTTTGTTATGATCCACTCATTTCCTAGAATTTGTTTTGCCTGATTTTGTATAGTCTGCCAAAAATGTTGTATATATTCACATTCCCACATCATGTGCATAAATCGCCCTTTCTGTTGGCATCCGTGCCAGCACTGACTACTCCCTTTTATAGTAGTATGCTAATTGACAGGGTGTACGATACCATTTTTGCAGTATTTTCCTCCTCATGTCTCGTACTTTGGTATTCCTTTTTCATCCCTATAATCTCTACCACATTTCTCATCTCTTGTTCCGTAGGTTGTTGCTCCATTTCCCACATACTTTTCAAATCCGTATTGTACCTCCATCTGCCTCTAATAGCATTGTATATATATTGCTGGCCTGTGCCTTCATTCCTTCCCATTTGTCTCTTATTATCTTTTCAAAGGCGGTATCTTCACTCTTAACCATATTAATATTATCTTTTATTCTACAGTATGCACAAATTGCTCTTATCTGTAACCAATTTTTCTTGTCCAAGCCATTGTTTAATTCTATTCTCCCTTACCATTCCCTCTTTGTTATATAATTGTTCTACCCTCACTATTCCTTTTCCTTCAATATCTGGATATTTCTATTCATATTTGATTCCTTATCCTTGTTAATTATCCATACTGTTGACATTTTGGATTTTAAGCTACTTATTTTCCCTTGCCATTTCTTCCACACTTGCATAGTTCCTTTCATTGGTCCTATTAATCTATCTATATTTCTTTTATCCCATTTTCTAAAAAATATTTCTTCACAACTTACTCCATTCATTTCCTTTTCAAATCTCACCCATTTTTTATTAGTCACTTGTAGTTCTATTACTCTGTAGTTCTATTACATTTCAGGATCTTGTCTAGTTCTTTCATAGTTGCCCTCACAAGTCATGTAGTCCTTTTCTGATTTATTGATTGAGCCAAGGTGTGGAAAATCTTGAACTATTTCAGTGTCTTCTTCGTCTACTTTAAAGTTATATTAGTAGTCTGTGGTTATTGTTTACTTAATGTTGAACTTTAGACCTGCCTTTCCAGGTTTACAGTATTCACTAAATTACTTAAATGCCCTCCCACAGCACACCTTAACAGCCAGTTCTGATAAAGGGTGTTTGTTCACTGGGTTGTTGTAAGTATTTTGTGCTTTATGGACCATGTTCCAGAAGCATTCTCTCCTGGCGTTTCACTTGCATCTATGGCAGGAATCCTCAGAGGTTGTGAGGTCTGTTCAGCTGCCAATTAAGGTACAAGGAAGAGGAGAATTCAAGCCTCCTTCCATTGGCTCAAGTTCTTTCAGTGCAAGATTTTAGTTTTATTAACTTTATTTCTATCCCATCTTTCTCCCCATGAGGACTCAAGGCAGCTTACAAGAAGCAAGACCCTTGTTGCAATGTCTTGTGCTCCAAGCCATGGTCATCTCGAGACTGGACTACTGTAACACCCTTTACATTGGCCTGCCCTTGTCAGTGATCCGGAAACTAAAGGTCATCCAGAATGCCGCTGCCCAACTTCTCACTGGGACTCCAGTGAGATGTCACATAACACCTATTCTCCAACAGCTCCATTGGCTTCCGGTCGAGCACCAGATCACCTTCAAGGTGATGGTGTTAACCTTCAAGGCCTTGCATGGTCTGGGGCTGCTGTATCTGAGAGACTATCTCTTCCCCTACCAACCCCAGAGGTCACTTCGATCTGAACAAATGAATCTCCTGGAAGTGCCGACTTCGTCTCACATCGACCTGGCGCAGAGCCTTTTCTGTAGTAGTGCCGTCAATCTGGAGCACCCTTCCAAGTGATGTGCAGGCCTTGCATGATCTACTCTCTTTCCGCAAGGCCTGCAAGATTAATTTATGTGATGACTCAGAATTCAGCATTGATTTAAGTAGGTCTACTCTAGTTGGGAATAACCAAGAGCATGTCAGCCATAATTTGTTCATGGGTGAATTCATGTGGGTACCTGGAATGGTAGAAGCCAGCATGGAGGAATGGTTTGAACACTGGACTACAATTCTGGAGATCAAGGTTTGATATTCCACCCAGCGATAGAAACCCACTGAAAGAACTTGAGTCATCAAGGTTGGAAACTTCTTGAAGGCACACAGTAACAATGATACATCCAGAAAACAAAAACATCCAAGATCTTATAGTAAGCTGCTACCAATATGAGCCCCCAGTGGAACAGTGAGTTAAAGCACTGAGCTGCTGAACTTTACTGACTGAAAGGTCGCAGGTTCGAATCTGGGGAGCGGCATAAGCTCCCGCTGTTAGCCCCAGCTTCTGCCAACCTAGCAGTTCAAAAACATGCAAATGTGAGTAGATCAATACTTTCTGGCGGGAAGGTAACAGTGTCTATGGAGCATCTATGGAGCATCTATGGAGCGTCTATGGAGGTGTCTATGGTCAATGCTGGCTCTTCGGCTTAGAAATGGAGATGAGCACCAACCCCCAGAGTCAGACATGACTAGACTTAATGTCAGGGGAAACCTTTACCTTTTACCTACCAACTAATATAACAACTCCAGGCAACCACAATTGAAGGGTCCCCTTTCAATTTTAAGCTTTTTTTCACACTGTGGCCATTTAGGCCCCATTTAGACTGGATCTATACAGCCAAATAATCCAGATTATCAAATCAATCCTGATTATTTTATTTGAATTGGATTATATGAGTTTACTAGGCCTGGTTAGGTTCGTCGGAATACTCTTTAATTCGGAATGAATTCGAATTAAATTCACTTTTGAAGCAGTTTTGAACCGATGTAAGCGACCCTGAAGTGAAGTCAAACACCCGGATTGGATGCGGCATTCTTTCCCCCGCGGGAGAAAGGAAAGCCGCATCCAAATGAAACCGGAAATAACACTTTGAAACCATTAACTAAGCATTTCCGAAATTTCTGAAATTTTGGGGATTTTGAAACATTTTTCTGTAAAATTTCAGAAATCATTTAAGTTTTGAAATGCCAGCGCCCCCTACATCCGAAACGAGTTTTGAACTTTTTCTTCTTCTTTTTTTGGATCAACCAGGCCTAGAGTTTACACTGCCATATAATCCAGTTCAAAGCAGATACTATAAATTTTATTTGGCAGTGTAGATGGGGCCTTAGGCCCCTTCTACACTGCCCTGTATCACAGGATCTGATTCCAGTTTATCTGTTTATTCCGGGTTATCTAGCAGTATACCCACCTTTAATCCAGTTCAAAGAAAATAATAGGGATTATTATCTGCTTTGATAATCTGGATTAAATGGCAGTGTAGATCCAATCTGAGAACTACCTCTTTTGCTTTTGCTGTCCATTTATCTTAAAGGGAAGTTAAAACATTTCAGGCTCTCTTTCACCTCCTCCAAATCCCACCTGCATTTTCTCCTTGTATGTCTTCCATATCAAGTAGCTGAGGAACCATGGAAAAATTCTAAGGCCCCTTCTACACTACTGCCATATAATCCAGATTATCAAATCAGATAATCCAGATTACTTGATTTGAACTGAGTTGCATGAGTCTACAATGCCATGCAATCCAGTTCAAATCAGGGCGGGGTAAAAACACTGTAAATAAAATAAATAAATAATCTGGATTGTATATGGCAGTGTAGAAGGGGCCCAAGGCTGGCTTCTACATCAAATCCAGGAAATGCCTAGTTTTTGTTTCTCCCTCTTCAGATGGGATAAAACAAGTCAACAAGCTCAGACTTGTAAATGAATTAATCCTACTAGAGCAAATACTCCTGCTGTTTGCTTGTCGATTTTTAAACAATTTAACAAATTACAAAATACCTATTAAGAAGACGAATTATTCTAAGTGATCAGCACTGATGCACTCTTTAATTATGCACGTTTCTTTGCTAAGCATATTTAAATATTAATCAGCTATATGTTTTTCCCACTAAGGATGACCCAAACCAACTTGTATGTTTAATATTTAGTTTTAGCTGGAGCAAGTCTGTTCTGTAAATCACCCCTTTTGCTCTTTGGACTGAAGACCGTTTAGCTTTGGATGCAGGGTTGTCAGATATGCAAAAGACTTTTGAAGGCAGACATTTTAGTACAGAAGGAGAATATATCCTTTGCATGTGGATCGTCCTAGGTTTCTCCTCACCTTCACCAGGTGTTGTTGTTGTTGTTGTTCCCCACTTTTGTATCAGGAACTGAGACCCATGTTCTTGACCATTAAACTGGCCTTCCCCTTGTTGATTTTAAACCCCGCCACCTTTCCGAATTCTTCTACTCTCTCTATCCACCCTTTCGTAGCCTCCACTGGCTTCTCTATTATCAATACAACATCGTCTGCGAAAGCCTTCACCTTTATGTTGTCTTTTTTTATCTGCAGACCTTTGAGTTCCTTATCCTCCCTTATCCTATTTAGCAGGATCTCCAGAGCAAGAATGAATAATAATGGGGACAGGGGGCACCCTTGCCTTACTCTTTTGCCAATTTCCACTTCTTCCGATTTCCGTTGGTTGACTATTATCCTTGCTCTCTGCTTCCTATAAATGGCCTGGATTGCATTCCTTATCTGGAACCCTAAGTCAAGTTCTCCCACCAGGGTCTCCAAGTAACTCCAACTAATCCTGTTGAATGCCTTTTCCGCGTCCAGGAACATCAGGGCCACCTCCTTTTCGTTATTCTTATCGTAGTACTCTAATATATCAATTATGAACCTGATGTTTGTTTTGATTTGTCTTCTTGGTAGAAACCCATTTTGGTCCTCCTTTATCCATTTATTTAAGAATACTTTGAATCTGTTGGCCAATATAGACGTGAATATTTTATAATCAAAATTTAGTAAAGAGATGGGCCTGAAGTTCGCTGGGTCACTCAGATCTTTCCCCTCCTTTCCTATCAACGTAATATTTTATTCCTTCCATGAATCCGGGCATTCTCCTTGCTGCAATATCTCATTGAACAGCCTTTCCAATATCCCTGCTAGATCGTCCTGGAATTCTTTGTAATATTCTGCGGTGAAGCCATCCGGGCCTGCCGCTTTGTTTCATTTCAGTGTTTGTATTGCCTTGGTTACTTCCTCTCTGGTGATTCTTTTGTTTAGTTCTCTCCTATCTTCTTCAGAGATTTTTTCCAGTCTGCAGTCTCCTAGGTACTTCGAAATCTCCTCTCTGTTTACCTCTTCTCCTTTGTACAGCTCCCTGTAGTAGTTTGCTATGGCTTTCCTAATCTCCTCATCCCCTGTGAATTCCTCTTGTCCTACTTTAATCTTCTTGATTACATTCTTCCTTCTTTTCTCCCTTAATTGGTATGCCAATAACTTCCCTGTTTTATTGGCCGATTCGAAATATTTTTGTTTGGTATATTTCAGATTCTTTTCTATTTTCCTTAACTCCAAACATTCTAGTTGTTTCTTGTATAAATTTACCTCCCTTTTGCTTCTCACACATCTTGGATTGGTCTTTAATCTCTTTTCTGCCCTTTCCAGTTTTTCACCAGTTTCCCTCACCTCTTTCTCCCTTAGTTTCTTTTTGAAGGCTTGTTTTTTAAGGAAGAATCCTCTCATGTAGGCCTTACTCGTGTCCCAGATTAATTTAGTGTTCTTGTTGTTTTTGCAGTTGATTTCAAAAAATTCTTTCACTATTCTTTCCCCCTCCTCCCTAATCTCCTTATCTTCCACTATATGTGTTGGGAGCTTCCAATGGAATTCTCTGTGTTTACCCCTCATTTCCAGGGCGATACAGCAGTGATCGGATATTGTTCTGGCATTTATTCTAGTTCTTTTTACTAGCGGAGACAGACCACCGGATATCAGGAAGAGATCAATACGCGACCATGAGCTATGGCGATCCGAGAAAAAGGTGAAATCCTTCTCCTTTGGGTGCTGTTCTCTCCACACATCAATTAAGTTGAAGCTATTCATGAGTTCCAGAAAGTTACCCGGGAGTTTCCCCTTCGATTTTCTTCTCCTGCCCTTTTCAGTGCTTCTATCCATCCCTGGGTTAAGAACCCCATTTAAGTCCCCCAACATTATACAATCATCAAATTCCACCCCAGTTATTACCCTCGTTAAGTCCCGGAAAAAACCAACTTTACATCCATTTGGAGCATACACATTGCACAGCAGAATTGTTTCCATTTCCCTCTTAATAGCCACCCCTATGTACCTCCCTTCCCTATCCACAAATACTTGTTCTGGTTGTAGGGCTGGGTTGACATATAGGACCACCCCTTTTTTCTTGCTGTCTATGGCCGCTATAAATTCCACCCCTAGTTTTTCATTTTGCATCCTCCTTTCTAATATGAGTTTCCTGTAATCCTATCACATTGGCTCTCTCTTTATATAGCTTGTGGAAGACTCTCCTCCTCTTATTCCCACTGTTCATCCCATTGACATTCCAAGACAAGCACCTTAAGTCCATTTATTGGTCCTCCGAGAGTAGTTCTTCTTGGCTTCTTGTCTTTGTAGGGTCCTCATCGAGGTCCTCAAAGTCCTGGTCCGGTTCTGAGTCTATATTGCCATCTCCTCCCCCTGCTCCGTCCTCCTCGATCTCTCTCCGCTTATCTCCCCCTTTACCCCTCTGGGTTCTCTGGGTTGTCTCCTCTAGGGGCTCCTTTCTCGGCACTCTTCGGGGATTCTGGTTGTCGGAATCTTCTTCGAACTCGAAGTCTTCCTCGAATTGCCTCAGAAATTCCTTGGCCTTTGCCACCGTGGTGAGCCAGTAGTTTCTTCCCTTGTACATCACCATGATCCCTTCTCTCTTCTCCCATCTGTATCTGATGTTGTATTTTCTCAGAACATCTGTTATAAAATAGTAATCTCCCCTTTTCTGTAGTACCATCGCGGGTATTTCTTTTAGGATGTTCAGTTTTTTGCCCTTGAAGAATACCGGTCTTTTCGAGCTCCATCTTAGGGCCTCATCTTTTGTCCTTTTAAGTACAAAATTCACCACTACGTCTCTGGGTAGATTGTTCTTTTTTGTATAATTCGATGGGACTCTGAAGACCCTGTCGACCTTCTCTGCAAGGGATTCCTCTGGGGTGTCAAGGATCTTAGACGTTATTGTGAGGATGACCTCCATTAATTTCTCCTCCCTCTCCTCCTCTATCCCGCGATATCTCAATTGAAATTCCTTCTGGTGAATTTCTGTAGTTGTTAATTTATATTCCAAATCCTGGGTCTTCATTTGTAGTTCCTTAATCTTCTCCAGGTTCCCCTTTTGTTTGTGCTTTAGTTCGGCATTCTCCACATTGAGTTCTCTAATTTGGCCACTTAGTTCCATCATCTTTTTGTTTGTTTCTTGCATCCCTTTCTTCATGTCTCTTAAGTCTCCTTTGAGTTCGCTCTTCATCTCCTTCAGTTCACTTCTTTGTTCTTCTCTCATTTTCCTCCTTTCTTCATCTCCATTGCGAATCGCGGATCTTACCTCTTGGATCTCTGCTAGAATCTCCCTCCAGCCTATTTCTCCCGCTCCTGAGGGTCTTCTGGTCATCTCCACTCTATTATCCACTCTACTGTCTCCTCTGTTGTCTTTCCCTCTGGCTCTTGTTGCCATGTTTATCATTGCTTGGTGTCTTGGTGTGCAGGCTGTATTGGGGATCCTGGCTGTTCTTCACCTTCCCTTTCTGGTCTGTATCCTCCCCTTTCTGGCGCTTTCAGCCCGGCCTCTCCCCCGGCTTCATTGGGTTCTTTAATCCCCTTTCCTTCCCCTCTCTCGCCAACCCTTTACCTTATCTTTCTTGTCTTCCTTTCCCCTTTCCTTCTCCTTTCCTCCTCCTTGGGTGCAACAGCCCGTTGCCCTTCTCTTGCCAGCCGGCTTTCTCTCCTGGGTATCTGATGTGTAACTCTCAGGTTTCCCTCTTTTACGGCCGCTCCCTTTTGCTTCCTTTACGGCTTTTCTTTTCAAGTCTGTCCGCGCCTTAAGCCTTCCCCGAGTACTGGACTTGGCTTCCCCTTCCGACCCTCTGCTCTCCTAGGACCTCCCCTTCCATCTTCTTCAGCTCGCCGCTTGTTTACCTTAGAAGGACAGCTTATCAGTTCATTAGATCTTCGTCGCCATCTTCTCGCTGAGCCTCCCTGCCAGTGTCTAAGCTTCTGGCTTCTGGCTGCGTAAGCTGACTTCTTCTTCTCTCCGACCTCTTTCCCTTTCTCTCTCTCTTTCTTTTCTTCTGCTTGGGACTTTTCCTGTTCCCGGGTCTGGCCCTCCTCCTTTCCCTCGGTGTCTTGCACTTACTTCTCCCGCTCTCCTCTCCTAGTTACACGCATCCATCGCTGGGAAATCCGACCAAGGTTTTCCTTCCCTTCCTGCTGTCTCACTCTTCAAAGGTGTGTGCATGGTAGTGTGTCTGGTGGGGCGAGCTTTCTCCGCGGCTTAATGCCGGAATGGCTTGGCTGGGGTCCCTCGGGTCCTCTTCTGCTCCCTGGAGCCCCGATCTCGTCAGGTCCCTTGAGGGGGCCCCACTTGATCGGGCAAGGAGTCTTACCTAGACCCTGGACCTTCCTGCTTCTTTTGGGATCCAAGCAGCGGCGGAGTAAGATCTCCAACCCCAGCCTGAGTCTCAACTCCAGGAGAGCCTCTCCTAGGCTGCAGCGCTTGCCTCCATATCCAGACCAGTTTAATGGTCAAGAACATTATGGAAAAAAGGAAACAGAGACTACACGAAGTCACTGGTATGAAAATACAGGAGGGGGTTAGATATCTAGGCATTAATTTGACATCTAAGAATTCGAGGCTGTTCAAAAATAACTATGTAGAATTGTGGAAGAAAATCAAAAAAGATATTGAGAAATGGAGTAATTTGAATATTTCCTTCATGGGGAGAATTGCAGCCATAAAAATGATGGTACTTCCCAAGATTAACTTCCTCTTCATGACCCTACCAATAATAAAGAACGAGAAGGTCTTCAGGACTGGGAGAAAGACATCTCACGATTTATATGGGGGGAGGAAGCCCAGAGTGAGGATGAAGACCCTCCAGGACCCGCTGGAGAGAGGGGAACTTGGAGTACGCAACTTGAAACTTTACCACGAGGCCAGTTGTTTGAACTGGATTAAAGATTGGATACTCCTAAAAAAAACTACAAGTTAACTAACCTGGAGGGACATGATCTTAAATTTGGACTACATGGGTACCTGATTTACAATAGGAGGAAAATGGATGCAACCTTCAACTCCCATTACATAAGGAGCTCTCTATTAAGTGTCTGGCAAAAATACTCCAATGTACTGCATGAACAAAAAATCCCACTGTGGACATCAGTGAACGAGGCCTTCAAAATCAGGGAGCTAGCGGATAATAACTGGACAACGTACAGGGAATCATTAAAGCGAAATGGGGACAGTACATAATTAAATCTAAAGAAGAACTAGACAAGGAAGGGATACAACTAGGATGGTTCTCATACTTACAAATGAGGGAAAAGTTCAAGGAAGACCAAAAGAGGGGTTCATTGCAGAGGAGAAAGAATTGGAAAGAAGGATGTTGAGGGAAGAGGAGAAACCAATAGGGAAAATATACAAATTGCTCTTGGAGGCAGACACAGCAAAGAATCAGGAAAGGAAATATATGGCCGAGTGGTCTAGGAACCTTGGGTTCAAGATCAAACCCCAGATGTGGAAAAACATCTGGTGCAATGTAGTTAAAAAATCTTTAAGCAACCCCTTTAGGGAGAATTGGGTCAAAATGATATATCGTTGGCATCTCTCTCCGGATAAACTAGCTAGAATGTACAGGGGGGTTGATCCAAAGTGTTGGAAATGTGGAAACAAGAATGGTACCTTCTTCCACCTTTGGTGGACATGCCCCAGAGCCTCTAGGTACTGGGCAATGATCCAGAGGGAAATCCAAAAAAATGATTAGATTTAACTTGGAAAGAAAACCAGAGATCTTTTTGTTGGGAATGGTGGAGGGAACAATGATACCAATCGAAAGAAAAGTATTATTGATAGGGATAACCGCGGCTAGAATTTTGTATGCCAAGGGTTGGAAAACACAGACCATCCCGACAAGGGAAGAATGGTTCGCGAAAGTCAGAGAGACAATACAAATGGACTGGCTGACGGAAAGGCTGCGGAACAAACAAAAAAATGAGCCGGAAAGGACAAACTGGGAGGCAATTCGGGACTATTCCAGAAGGGAATTTAATGTTGACCTACTCCTAGACTAAAGCTAAAACTTACCGCTCTTCTACTTAAATGTAGGAAACAACAAAAGAGAAGTTACCCAGGAGGAAATGAAGATGATGTAACCAGGAAGAAGTCTCTACTCTTCACACAACTTTGTCCACACACTTCTCTCACCCTTGTCTGATTCTTTGTAACCTCGGGAGCCACTTCTGGGCGCCCCGAGGATTACTTTCTGTTCACTCTTTTTGTTAAATGTCTTTCTTTTCTGTTTTATACTTTCTGAAAACTAATAAAGATGGTTTAAAAAAAAAAAGGAACTGAGACCCAAAGGGGCTAACAAACTTTAAAAAGTATAAAATTTAAGAACTTAGTAAACACAAATATTAAAACAGAATTAAATATTATTAAGAGCCATGATTAACTTCAAAGTTCTTTAAAAACCAACTCAAACATAAAATCACATAACACAAATAACATCACACGAGTAACAATAAACTATTAAAAAATAATTCAGACATTATACACTGTTCTTGTTTTCTTCCATCTTAGATTTAACAAAACCTCCCTAGTTCATAGAGAAAAGCATTTTAATTAGGAGACACTGAGGATTTATATATATTTTTATTTGTACAATTTTATATTTTATATGCTAGTGTTTTTAATTGCATTTTATATTGTTGGTGTAGCAACCCCGTTCTCATTCGTGCCGGGGGGGCAGGGGGCTGCCCCGGGGGTCCCGCTTGCATTAGGGCCATTTGAGGCTGATGGGGAGGCAGATGAAGGGGATGATGAGGCAGCTGGGCCTTCATCTCCCACGGAGAGTTTGGAATGGGATGATGGCTGGCCCGATGAGTATGAAAGCTGGGAAAGTCAGGCCGACACTGATGGTGCTGATTCAGATAATCAGTATGAGAGACCAGGTGGTTTCGGTTCGCAAGAAAGGGTCAGGGAGATCGCCCATGGAAGCTGAAAGGGAGTCCGGCTCTCACGAAGATAGCGAACCAGGTGCTGGGAGGCAAGGAAGGAGCTTTGATAGGAGACGGAGCATCGAGTCCAGTAGGAGGGAATGGCACCGAAGCCTAGAGCGCCAAAGGAGCTTTGGGTCCCATAGCACAGATTGGCGCAGAAGCCTAGAGTGCCGTAGGTCTCACCAAGGGAATTAAGTATAGGATCCGTGGGAACGGATCCTCAGTTGCTCGGCCACTTCTGATCTAAAGGGAGTGAAGCGAGTGAAGATCCACGGAGCCAGGACTGGGGCTCGTGTTGCCCAAGAAGTTTCTTGGGCCTTTGATTCCATGAACTTTGCCTTGTTTGAATTGCCACGGACTAAGTCTGTTTTGATCCGCATTGCTTTTGCGGAAACTTTTGCCAAGCTCTTTGCCTTTGGATTTACTTCAGAACTCATTACCATTTTGATTGAACTTTTTGATACTTTTATGGACAATTTACCTTTTCACCTGTTTTCTTTTATTCAATAAATAGTTAGCTGATGAACGTCTCTGTGTGTGTGATTAAGGGGCTGGGCCGAGACCCTGCATCGTGACAGTTGGGGGCATCGAATTGTGCCGACTGTAAACCGCCTTCCGTTGCCTTCGGGGCTGAGAAAGGCGGTATATAAATACTGTAAATCAATAAATAAATTTTGAAAAGAATGAACAGGTTGAAAATTGAGGAAATTTATGTAGTAATATGCAGTAATTTTTCCACGTGCCTACCTCAAAATATAGTGTAAGGTGGAGGATTGGAGGAATTGTGTGCTGAATGGAAATATTCATGAAATGCATCCTTCTCAATAGCATCACTGTAATCCACATCTTTTCTCTTCTGTAATTAATTCTCAAGTGGCATGGATGCTTAAGATAGGCTTCTGGCAGATAGCTAATTTGGGGGAAATAGCCCCATATGAGTGTTGATGGAGAGAGAGAGAGAGAGAGAGAGAGAGAGAGAGAGAGAGAGAGAGAGCCTCTTCACTAATTATACAGATGAAGGATTGGATAAATGATAGAGTACCACTGACAACCCAAATGGTGTGATGACATACTTTGGCAAGAGGAAGACTCCCATGAACACAGAGGCTCTACGTTGATGGTATTGATGAAGAGAGAGAGAGAGAGAGACCGGGGCAGATGCATTAGCAAAGAGCTAAAGTAGCAGCCCAGGGAGAGGGCCAGGGAAGCCTACTTTCAGGAGGAAAGAGGAGTGGTTCTCTTGAAACTGAATTGATAATGGAGATGACAAACGGCCAAGGACATGCTTTCAGTTAAATTGACCTCCCACCAAGAAATAACATGGTATTGTAAAAAGAGAAACACTGGGCACTTTTTCTGGATTGAAAGGTATTTAGATCAGTCCCGTAAAGCACTGGCCATTAGCAGAGTGGAAATAGGGAGGGAGAAGAATGTCATTGCCTCTGCCTCTTCCTTTTTGATAAAAGTAGCACAAAAGCCTGAAAATTATTGCACAATTGGAAAGAAAGGAATTTGAGGGTTTAAAAATATCACATGAGAGCCAAAAAATAATATGGAGGGCCACACCTAAAGGCTGAACTACATTCTCCATAATATCAATTGAATTTCTTTAATAATAATAATAATAAAAACGCACTACATTGCCTTTTTGATATATTAATAAGACTGATAAGAGTATATGTTACGAGCAATGAAAAAGAGAGGTCGTCATAGGAAACATGACATTTATTCACTAAAATTTTACAAAACAATTGTTAACAAAATGTGAACATTTGTATCATTTGTGATTCATTATATCAGGGGTCAGGAACCTTTTTGACACAGAGAGCCATAAAAGCAAAATATTTGGAAATTTATTTCAGTGAGAGCCATATTATATATTTTAAGACTGAATTCAACTAAATGTGAGTATAATAAGCCCCTGAATTTATTCATAATAATAATGATGATGATAATATTCATTCAGCCTCTGCTAATAATAACAACAACAACAACAACAATAACAACAACAACAGGTTCCTAGAGTAGGAGGAGACCTCCAAGGGCCATTCAGTCCAACCTCCTTCTGCCATAAGGGAAAAACACAATCAAGGCACTTCTCAGAGATGGCCATTCAGCCAATAATAATAATAATAACAACAACAACAGGTTCCTAGAGTAGGAGGAGACCTCCAAGGGCCATCCAGTCCAACCTCCTTCTGCCAGGGCCCTTCCACACAGCCCTATAATCCTGAATATTAAGGCTGAAAATCCCACAATATCTGCTTTGAACTGGGTTATCTTAGTCCACACTGCCATATAATCTGATTCAAAGCAGATAACATGGGATTTTATTCAACTGTGTGGAAAGGGTTATCACCCAGGGCCCTTCCACACGTCCTATTTTACAGTTGACACACGCAAACTGATTTTTTACCACTCGACGAATTGCTGCCAAATTTGGCCTACAAGGAGTGACCATCACTTAAAAAAACTGATTTTGTCATTTGGGAGTTGTAGTTGCTGGGATTTATAGTTCACCTACAATCAAAGAGCATTCTGAACCCCACCAACAACAGAATTGAACCAAATGTGGCGCACAGGACTCCTATGACCAACAGAAAACCCTAGAAGGGTTTGGTGAGAATTGACCTTGAGTTTGGGAATTGTAGCTCACCTACATCCAGAGAGCACTGTGGACTCAAACAATGATGTATCTGGACCAAACCTGGCTTGAATATTCCATATGCCCAATTATGAACACACATGGAGTTTGGGAGAAATAGACCTTGACATTTGGGGGTTGTAGTTGCTGGGATTTATAATTCACCTACAATCAAGGAGCATTCTGAACCCCACCAAGAAGGAAAGGGAAGGAAAGAAGGAAAGAGGGAGGGAGGGAGGAAAAAAGGAAGGAAGAATAGAAGGAAGGGGAGGAAGGAAGGAAGGAAGGAAAGAAGGAAAGAAGGCAAGGCATGAAGGAAGGAATGAAGGAAGGAAGGAAGGAAGGAAGGAGATGAGGAAGGAAGGGGAGGGAGAGAGGAAGAACAGAAGGGAGAGAGGGAAGGAAAAAAGGGAGGGAAGTAGGGAAGGAAGGAAAGAGGGAAGGAGGGAAGGAAGAAAGGGAAGAAGGGAGTTAGGAAGGAAGGAAAGAGAGCTAGGGGGAGGGACAGGGAGGGAGAAAAGAGGAAGCCCATTCCCGGCTTACCCACAGCTCCGTGCTCCAGTCCATGCTGGCAGCAGCCACGGTGGGAGCACCCTTTGACCACGCCTGCTCCCCTTCTCTTCTAGGATCCAGAGGAAAGAGAGCCCAGAGCAGAAGGGCGAGGACAAGCCTTGCTGCTCCTGCGGCTGCCCCACATGCCTCTCGCTGCTCTTCCAGTCCTCTGCTTTGTTTGGAAGCCTCAAAACGCGGCAAGAGGTGCGTTGCGTGGGGCAGCTGCAAGAGCAGCAAGGCTTGTCCTCGCCCTTCTCCTCTGGGCTCTCTTTCCTCCATATTATGGAAGAGAAGTGGAGCAGGCCTTGTGCTGCTGCGGCTGCCCCAGGCCTGGAAGTTCTTCTGGAGCCGCAGAGAGGGACAGCAACGGAGACACTCTCCTCCCTCCCTCCCTTTTTTCCCCATAATATCCGCGGGCCGGTCAGAACTGGCTCACGGGCCTCATGCGGCCTGCGGGCCGTAAGATGCCCACCAGGTCTGATCTACAGTATAGAATTAATGCAGCAATGGACTAAAAACATATGTTAAAAGATCAGCTAATAGCCCAATTCTGGCCAGGAAATGAGCATATTTGTTTCACTGTATATCCCTGCACTCTGAAAAACATGAGTTTTCCTTCTCTCCCTTCTCTCTCCTGAAGATCATAAGACTCAAGATGGCTCATATGCAACCTTTCAGATAGCGTGGACATAAGTTGAATAGGGCTACAAATGGCATAACCGCAATGGTTAATTGTTACAGGAAATGGACCCGTGGCCAGTGAAGCTGTTTCAGTAAGAGAATCATATGTTCCCTATAACCAGCCCCAGTCATCAGTCTTGCTGCTACATTTTGAGCCTGATGAGGTTTCTGAACAGTTTACAAATGCAGCTGCACATAAAGCTCATTTTCAACGGGCAAATTACCCCAGTGTAAATCTGCCAAGAACATGTCCTGTATCCAGCACCCATCAAGATAGAGTCACGTTTAGCAGTGTTGTAAGATTGCAGCCAATGCAATGGACCTCAATGCAATTAACAGGCCTCGATAATTAACAATATTGATAGTTAATTATTAGTATTTCCAAAACTGAAGTATAACAACACTTTCACATACACATTCTCTCTCTCTCTCTCTCTCTCACACACACACACACACACACACACACACACACGTGTGATTTGCATTATTAGCAAGAAGAAATTATGGTCTAAGAAGATATTGTTCTCTCTGGATGGCCATCTGTCGGGGGTGCTTTGAATGCATTTCTCTTGCTTCTTGGCAGGATATCGGACTGGATGGCCTACGAGGTCTCTTCCAACTCTATGGTTCTATGATTCTATTGTTTACAATATTAGCTGTTGCTGGACTGTATCAAGAGCTTGGTTTTACTTTAATGTTTGGAGCCGTCAAGACTCACCTTTCCTGTTTTAACCTTGCAAAATGGGGTGATTCAGAAGCCATGAGATTATTCACAGGATAATAAGGATGAGGCTTTCCAGAATTCATTCAGAAACTTGCAAGCATCGCCGTGTATCAGCACATAAAAATGGGCTTAAAATACCTTCAAATGCACATCAACATGCAGCTAAGAGTCTTTCAATGAGCATTAGTGCATAGCAACAAGCTAAAAATGAATCCTTTAATTCTGCATTTGTTTTAAAAAGGAGGCATTTTGCACATCAGCAGACTGAGTCGGGAGGGTGTTAGAAAGGCCTTTTAACATGTATTAGCATATGCATCAGCTCACAGTGATGAGATGAAAAACAGCTAGCCAAAATCGTAAAAATGGGGGTAGGTGGTTTATGTTGTCCTTTTTACATTCTTCAAAGCAACCAGGCTTGCTCTGAAGATCACATTTCATGAAAATTCAATACCAAATTATTATAGATTTCAGGCTTGTTCATCTCTCCCCAATTGCCACCAGCATTTTGCATACTTGTCTGCATCATCATGCATACATATCAGGGGTGTATACCTCCAGTTTTAAAATACTTTGAAATCGGGTTTGCTTCATATTTAAAATTAATTTCAAAGTTTTTTGACCCTCGTGGCCCAACCCGGAAGTGTAATTTCTATACCGAACCCGGGGTCGCCATTTTTTGGTAAAAGTCACGTTATTACCGTGTTTCCCCGAAAGTATGACACCCCCGATTGTAAGACGTATCGGGGGTGTCAGAGGGGTCGGCTTATATATGCCGTACCCCGAAAGTAAGACGTACCTCGGGCGGCATGTCTTGGCTGGCTTGGCTGGGCCCGGAATCCTCCTCCTCTTCCTCCTCTTCTTTCCAGCGGCGCCTTCCATCCTCCTCTTCCTCCCAGCAGCGCCTTCTCCCTCTCGCCGGTTCCGCCCCCTCCCTTTAGTGAAGGGAGGAGGGGCGAGCCGCCGCCGCGAGAGGAAGAAAGCGCCGGAAGTCCCACCTGCACGGCGGCTCAGGCATCTTTCCCGCTGCCGCCCCGCCCGCCCGCGCTCAAGCGGGAACCGGGCGGCGAAAGCGCCTGAGTCGCCCTGGGGTGGGACTTCCGCGCGCTTCTCCCTCTCGCCGGATCCGCTCCCTCCCTTCACTGAAGCCTGCAGGGAAACCGATCGATCAGTGAAGGGAGGGGGCGGATCCGGCGAGAGGGAGAAGGCGCCGGCGGAAGTCCCGCCCGCACAGCGGCCAGGCACTTGCCGCCGCCGCCCGGCTCGCTCCTCTCGCCGGTTCCGGCCCCCTCCCTCAGCCGCCCCTCTTCCCTTCCCCGCAACGGAGCCTGCAGGGAGATCGATCGGCTTCTCTGCGGGGAAGGGAAGAGGGGCGCAAAAGGGCTCCCCATTGCGCCTGTCTTCCCTTCCCCGCAACGGAGCCTGCAGAGAAACTGATCGATCTCCCTGCAGCCTCCGTGGCGGGGAAGGGAAGAGTGGCGCAAAAGGGCTCCCCATTGTGCCTGTCTTCCCTTCCCCGCAACGGAGGCTGCAGGGAGATCGATCGGTTTCTCTGCAGGCTCCGTTGCGGGAAGGGAAGACAGGCACAATGGAAAGTTTTTTTTGCGCCCCTCTTCCCTTCCCCGCAACGGAGCCTGCAGAGAAACCGATCGATCTCCCTGCAGGCTCCATTGCGGGGAAGGGAAGAGGGGCGGGCTGAGGGAGGGGGCCGGAACCTGCGAGACGGGGCGAGCCGGGCGGCGGCGAAAGCGCTGGCGCTGGCGGGCGGGACTTCCGCCGGCGCCTTCTCCCTCTCGCGGATCCGCCCCTCCCTTCACTGATCGATCGGTTTCCCTGCAGGCTTCAGTGAAGGGAGGGGGCAGATCCGGCAAGAGGGAGAAGGCGCCGGCGGAAGTCCTGCCCCCAGGGCGACTCAGGCGCGCCGCCGCCCGGTTCCCGCTTGGAGCGCAGGCGGCAGGGCGGCGGTGGCGGGGAAAGACGCCTGAGCCGCCGTGCGGGAAGACTTCCGACGGCGCTTTCTTCCCTCTCGCCAGCGGCGGCTCCGCCCCTCCTCCCTTCACTCCAGGGAGGGGGCGGAACCGGCGAGAGGGAGAAGGTGCTGCTGGGAGGAAGAGGAGGATGGAAGGCGCCGCTGGAAAGAAGAGGAGGAAGAGGAGGAGGATTCCGGCCCAGCCAAGCCAGCCAAGACATGCCGCCCATGTAAGTCTTACTGTCGCCTTACTTTCAGGGTACCGTCGGCTAATGTAAGCCATACCCGAAAGTAAGCCGTAGTGGGGATTTTGGGGGTCAAAAGAAAGTAAGACGCTGTCTTACTTTCGGGGAAACACGGTAGGTTGTTACCCCCCCCCCCCGGATCTCAACTCGTGAGAGGAGACTGGAGGGCAGCAGCACCTGCCTTTCTCCTCTCGCGAGCTGAGAGCTGATGCAGATGCTTTATTCCCAAGCAGGGAAGGAAGTGGGGACGCGAGTCCCCTCTTCCTCCTCTCCATGGGAAAAAAGCAAGACAAGCTTGTCTCGCGTTATTCCAATGGACAGGAGGAAGAGAGGAGGCAAATCCCCTCTTCCTCCTTTCCATGGGCATAATGAGACAAGCCTATCTCACGTTATTCCCATGGACATACAATTATAGAATCATGGAATTGGAAGGCCATCCAATGCAAACCCATCCTGTGATGCAGGAACAGAAAATCAAAGCACTCCCGAGAGATGCCCCTCTCGCTTTTGTTTAAAAATCTCCAAAGTAGGAGATTCCACTACACTTTAAAGGAGCCTATTCCACTGTTGAACAGTTAATTCCATCAGGAAGTTCTTCCTAATGTTTTAGTGCGAGCAAGTATCGCGAGAATATGCAATCCACACGGATTTCGCTGTCAACGTGAGATCGCGCCGGCTTTGACAGCGAAATCCCGTGTGGATTGCGTATTCTCGCGATACTCTTCGGCTACTCTACTACTGGATCGCTGAGGCCCACAGACGCGATTAGGACCTTCTTCGACTCAGTCGGTTGTCGCCTCTCTCGTCCGGGTACTCCTGGATGCTGCGCTGCGTTTGGAAAAGGTAGGCCGAAGCAGGGGGCTCCTCAGGGGCTCCTCATTCCCTCCCCCATCTCCCCTCATGTATTAAATATAAAATTAAATATATTTAAAGATGAAATAAGGGAGATGGGATACATTAAGGGGGAGGATGGAATTAAATATATTTAATATTAAATTAAAATAAGGGGGAGGGGAGGATGGAATTAAATATATTTAATATTAAATTAAAATAATTTAATATCTTATCCCTGCATTTTATCTCAGTAAAAGATTATATTTGACTGTATGCATGCAGGGGCGGGGCGGAGCCGGGTGAGAGGGCCGAGCCGGGGGCGGAGCCAGGGCGGGGGCAGACCCTACGGCCCCCCAGGTCATCAGTGACCGGAATTCAGGCCCCTGGGCCAGTAGAAGTTGGACAGCCCTGTTTTAGTGGAATCTCTTTTATCTGGAATTTGAATCCTTGGCTCCATCTTTGGAGCAGCAAAAGACATCCTTCCAGATATTTAAACATAGCTTCCATGTACCCTCTAAAGCAGTGTGTTCCCAACCGCTGTTCCGCGGCACACAAGTGTGCCGTAAGTGATCACCTGTTGTGCCGCGGGAAAACCTCTCTTCCCCTCTTTCTTCCCCCTCCTGCCGAACTCCTGCTGCTGTTGCTTGGGGGGGAGCGGAGGAGGAGGAGGAAGGGCCGGGCGGCGGCGGCGAAGAAGGAGCCGGGGCACTGCCTCCTTCGGCCGTTTCCCCAGCCAGGCAACCTCCAATCGAGGGAGGGCAGGGAATGGAAGCGGAACTGAGGAGCGCAGTCCAAGGCAGGCCCACCGGCTTCTTCTTTCGAACTGCAGGAAAGAAGGAAGAAAGGCAGGCAACCGTGGACTGAGTGAGTGCCTTCCCTTCTGGTGTGGAAGAGGGAGAGAGTCATTCAGGAAGGAAGCCACCTGGGGGTTCTGTGTGGGAAGTTTGGCCCAGTTCTGTCATTGCTGGGATACAGAATACTCTTTGATTGTAGGGGAACTATAAATCCCAGCAACTACAACTCCCAAATGGCAAGGGCTATTTACCCTGAACTCCTTCTGTGTTCATATTTGGGCATATGGAGTATTAATTTCCTGTCTTTTGAAATATATTTTTCTACTGATTTGTAATCTAATTTTAAATAACTGTTTACTGGGGAGTTGTCCTTCTCTTCTTAGGGCACTTCTGCCCGCTTTGTGCTGGTCAGTGACCGTAATAAAGTTTTGTTGTTGTTGTTGAGTATTAATTTCAAGTGTGGTCCAGATCCATCATTATTTCAGTCCACAGTGCTCTCTGGGTGTAGGTGAACTACAACTTCCAAAGTCAAGGTCAATTCCCAAGCAAACCCTTTCAGTACTTTCTGTTGGTAATGAGAGTTCAATATGCCAAGTTTGGTTTAATTCCATTGTTGCAAGAGTTCAGGATGCTCTTTGTTTGTGTGTTAACTATAAATCCCAGAAACTGTAACTCCCAAATGTCAAGGTCTATTTTGCCCAAACTCGATCTGTGTTCACATTTGGGCATATGGGGTATTCATGCCAAGTTTGGTCCTGATCCGACATTGTTTGAGTCCACAGTGCTCTCTGGATATAGGCGAACTACAACTCCAAAACCCAAGGTCAATGCCCACCAAACTCTTATCGCATTTTCTCTTGGTTATGGGAGTTCTGTGTGGGAAGTTTGTGTCTTTCTGCCATTCCTGCCAGGATATCTATGTTGTGTTCATCAAAACAGGCCCAGGTTTCACACTGAGTGGATAAATACATTTAAAAACATATTAACTATATGTATTGCCGTGTTAGAGTGTCATTTTGTGTCATTTTGGTTGGTGTTATGCCCCAGGATTTTGTAAATGTAAAAAATGTGCCGCGGCTCAAAAAACGTTGGGAAGCACTGCTCTAAAGAACCTTCTTTTCTCCAGGCTAAACATACCCAGCTTCCGAGGCCACTCCTTATAGAGCATGATTTCAAGAACTGTTACTTTTTTGGTCACATTTGCCTTCTTGTTGTCTGGCCACATCTATACTAGCACATTTTGATGTTGCTCAGCCATGCATATCTGTAAAATATGTGAGGGAAGTCCTATGTTTCTTGCTTTGCCACTTGAGTCCACACTATCCCTTTCTTGCTATACATTTTCTATTTGAGATTTTGAAGAAAAACCAGAATATTTTATAAAGGGAAATAACTGCATTCAAGGAGAGCAGTACACTAACTGGATTATTTGGCCTAATGCTTCCACCACCGCGTAGCATTATGGGGTTTTTTAATGTCTCTATTTAGTTTGACAGTCTCATGAAATGGCAGCAAAAGCTTCAATATGGAAAAAAACTCACAATATTATTTATGTAATTCCTTCAGACTCTGATTGCCCATCACCTATTAGTCTGACACCCAGCATTTGGGCATGAAATCCCTAAATTACAGAGCAATTGAGGCTCTTCAACTGACCCATAAAAGCAAGCACTTAGCAAAAGTCTAAAGAAAAGGTATGAAGCAGCCAAGAGCCCATGATGGCTTTGCCTTTTCAAGATCTCCATCGAGGCATGCAAAAATAAACATATGCTGGGCTGGCGGCAGTGGGTGCTATTTGTACAAAGTAACATGGCAATGACCTGAAGCAATAGAAATATCTGCAGATTTAAACCCAGAGGACTCTCGGCTGCATATCAATAGCAATGTGAGCAGCACAAACAGAGAAATGTATTATTTATAGGCCTATTTATAAAAACCTAAAATACCTTGCCGGTGGATCTACTTCTCTGAACTGAATTGCTTTTGATTCCAGCACATTGTGCAGTTTCATGTGGCATGAGCAGACCCCATTAAAGGAAAGACTTGCATTTGCACAGAACCACTGCCCAGGATGGATTTTTAACCCCACTTAGTCTGCTTTTCGTTGTCAACCTGACTTCATCCATTTCCATATATTGACCTTTGTGAAGCAGTCGAACGTAAAAGCTACCAGGGAAGAGATTTTCTTTTCTTAAGGCTAATTGCAGAACATGGGGAGAAGGGCGGGATTTCATCCAGCTGTAACCAGAGATGCAAGTTTTAAATCTCCTTTTCTTCTGTACTGGAATTAGTCCTCCTACAGGACTGTGGAGAACCATACAACATATTTTCACCCCATCCCCTATCAACAACAACAATTTTATTGATTAGCCAGAAGCCATATCAAATACACACAGAACACAGACACATTGCAATGATTCTAAAAACAATCTGAGGAGAATTCTAGACCATTACATCAATTAAACCCCTGTTTTGCCCAGCAGGAGGGATTCTAAGGGAGGTGGTAACAATTCACAGGTCCTCATCTCCAACACAATTTATTCCAATTGCATCTATGTAATCAGATCTTAGTTTCATGGCTTTACAGAGAAAACGAGCAGTAGCATCTGTTATCAGCTTGTTGGAGCCGGCCAGCAGAAGTGAGACTTTTGCTAGAGGGTCCCAATGATTTTTTCCCACAAGAAATATCTCTAGCAGTTGTTTTCTCTCTATTTGATAGATTTTGCAATAGAGCAGAAGATGAGTTAGATCTTCAATCTCAGGGGCACCACAAATACAGATACGCTCTTCATAGGGAATTTTCTTGAACCTCCCATATCTCACCATTGAATCTAATTGCTCAAACCTGGCTCTAGTGAAAATTTTCCTTAGGTGGTGTAACCTTCCTTGCTGTAAGTAAGTGGTTAATTGGAAGGATTTCTTAAAACCACTCAACCATCTCAGGGAAACGGTAGAACCCAAAGAGTCTATATCGGTTTGGGCCGCAATGTCATTAATTCATTGACGCACTTCTTTGAAGTGCTTACTTAACTCTTGACCAGATAGGTGGACTGGGAATATTACCTGAATGCTGCACGTTCTGATGTAATCAAACAAATGGTCAGCCCCCGATTTATAAGAACTGCTAGATTGTTCCAGCAAACATAATTTTTGGAGGCGAGACGCTCCATCTCCATGACCTTGAGCCAGTAGTTAAAGGCTCTGATCTTAGATTGTGTGCTAATAGAGAACATTCCCAACTCCGCCCTAACTGCCGCTGCTGGGGAGCTTCTATCGACCCCTAAAAACCACTTCAGATGTTGAGCTTGGGCCTTATTCAGGAGGGGAGTATCATTTGCACCCCAGATTTCAGAACCATAAAGAAGCAGCAGGGAGATTTTGTGATTGTAAACTTTCAGAAGGGGAACGAGGGAGCCCGGTTGCCGTTGATTCAGCAGCTTTAAGAGTAAGCTCGTTCTGCCCTTGGCTTTAGTTGAACACCTGTGGAAATGATTGTGCCATAGACCATTTTCTGCAAAGTCTAATCCTAGGTAAGTGAAGGATCTAACTTGTTCTAATTGTTCGCCTTTTATTTTCCATTTCATTTTGGAGGGGCGTTTACCAAAGATCATCGTTTTTGATTTGGTTTTGTTTATCTTTAGTGCGTTTCTAAGGCAGTAGTCACTACGTTTTCTTAATAACCTCCTCATCCCTATTTGGGTGTAGGAGAGTAGGATCATATCATCTGCATACAGAGGTGAGTTGATTTGCAAGTTAGCTACTTTAGGCTTATCAAAGCCCTATATCATAATTCTCAGGTGACTGTGAGATTTGGTATTGCTGATGACCGAACTGGCCCTATTAACACTGGCAAAGTGGTCAGACAAGGATGTATTCTTGCCCCCCTGCTATTTAATCTGTATGTAAATGACCTTCCAAATTCGCTTAGAGGGGCGGATGTCCATCCTCTATCATTTTTAAAGTACCCCCTACAGCCACTAATGACAACGGAATTTTGACTATCAAATAATATTTATTTACTTATTTATTTATTTATTTACCATATTTGTATACCACCTTTCTCAGCCTGGAGGCGACTCAAGGCGGTTCACAGTCAGCAACAATTCGATGGCACAACAATTAAAAGACAATTAAAACAGACATAAATACTAGGGGTGGTTGATCCATAAAAAATTGATTCTAAACTCGTGGGGGGGGGATCTCCGTTGCTGGGTCGTTATAGAAATTAATCTGAAAAAATATCAATAAATTTTGTAATTGAAACGTAATTAATAACGAAAATTCATTATTATTTCCTGTTAGTTCTCAGCAGGGAAGGAGGTGCCCTCACATCTTTCCCTGCCAAGAACTAACGTGCATCAAGCTTTGAGTCACGTTAGTTCTTAGCAGAGAAGGAGGTGCCCGCACCTCTTTCCCTGCCAAGAACTAACGCGCATCAAGCCTTAAGTCGCGTTAGATCTTGGCAGAGAAGGAGGTGCCTGCACCTCTTTCCCTGGCAAGAACTAACGCGCATCAAGCCTTCAGTCGCATTAGATCTTAGCAGAGAAGGAGGTGCCCGCATCTCTTTCTCTGCCCAGAACTAACACGCATCAAGCCTTAAGTCGCGTTAGATCTTGGCAGAGAAGGAGGTGCCCGCACCTCTTTCCCTGTCAAGAACTAACATGCATCAAGCCTTGAGTCACGTTAGTTCTTGGCAGGGAAAGAGGTGCGGGCACCTCCTTCTCTGCTAAGAACTAATGCGACTCAAGGCTTGACTCGCTTTATTTCTTAGCAGGGAAAGAGGTGTGGAGGCACCTCCTTCTCTGCTAAGAAATAAAGTGCGTCAAGTGTCAAGAGGGGAAAGGAGGGTGTTGCTGCCCTCCAGTCTCTTCTCGTGAGTTGAGAACTGAGGAGGGGGGAAAACGACCTAATAACGTGCCCTTTAGAAAAATGGCGATCCCCGGTTCGGTTTTGAAACTTCACTTCCGGGTTGGACGCCGAGGGTCAATATAGGCTCAAAATAATTTCAAATACAAAATATTAACAGATTTCAAAGTATTTAAATTGGAGATATCCACCCCTAATAAATACTATTAAAACACAGCGCACCGGGACCGTGGTGCAGTAGGCTGGGTGTCAGCTGCATTAAAGATATCTACTGACCAAAAGGTCATGAGTTCAAAGCCAGTCCAGGTCGGAGTGAGCTTCTGGCCAGTTGTGTAGCGTATTGTCGACTTTTGCAACCCGAAAGACAGTTGCATCTGTCAAGTAGGAAATTTAGGCACCTATGTGTGGGGAGGCTAATTTAACAAAATTTACGAGGCCATAAAAATCTCCAGCAAAAAGCATGCAGGGAATGTTGAAAGTACTTCATCAGTGTCGCAGATGGATGGTGAAGCAACAGCTCCCCTGGTGGCCAGAAGTTGGAATGTTAAATATCCTCTGACTGTCTATCTATATGTGTTGTGTGTCTATGGCATTGAATGTTTGCCACGTATGTGTACAATGTAATCCGCCCTGAGTCCCCTGCGGGGTGAGAAGGGCGGAATATATATATACTGCAAATAAATAAATAAATATAAATTTTAAAAAATTAGGATATAGTATAAAAATTGTACAAAGCAAAAATAAACATTATCATAAACATCTCCTTGCCAAAGTCATTATCCAATTGCATCGTCAGGTCATTCACTGATTTCATATTTACCAGGTTATGGTGCATTAGCGAAAGCTTGCTCAAAAAGCCAAGTTTAGATGGGAATGATTTGCCGATGGAAACAAGTAGAAACAGAATATATGCCACCAAGAGGTTCAGACAAGCAGATGAAATAAAGAATATTTTTTAATTCTAACCATCAGAAGATAGAATCTTAAATCAATAATGGAAACAATGCTGGATACAACCTGTACACAACATGACTTCTGTAAGACCATTATATGTAATCAGGAAGTTTTCTGCCATCCACGACTTGCATTTTCCAAAGCAAGTACTCTGTCTTTGAATGCTGTTGCCTGTGTATCCATAATGTATTATTTTTCCATCTTCTGTAATGGATGAAGTACTTAGCCAGGATGGAACTTCACTGAAGAACTAATCACAAGTAATGATGGGAAGGTGCAGCTCATCAATGGTGAGACATTTGTGTATCGGGTCAATAATGTTGGTCAGTATAGTGATGATGATTATCATCATCTTGACAGGAGAAATGGAAAGCAGAAAATTCAGGAGAGCAACCAACTAGACAAAGAGAGCCGTCCTCCTTCTTGGACATTTCCTTCTGCCAAAATATTTGAAGCCATTTTCTCAGTGTTTCAAGGTAAGTGTATGGCTGAGAAACTAGTTTCCTCTTTTCATTGCAGTAACCACAGGAAAAGCAACGAGTCTGCACTTGACAATACATTTAAGTAGCATGAGATACTGCTATCCCATGCTATTCACATGATCAGAGATTTTAGCAACTTAGCAGCATCATGATCTTCAATATCACACCTCTCTGAACAATGTCATTCTGTGACATTTTGGCAATCAGAGGTCCCACAATTACACTTCTAGTGTCAGCTCCGGTTGGTTCGTTTGATGCCATAACGGACCAAGCCGATCGCGCCAATTGATATGGACGCTGCCGGGCGGGAAACCACCAGGCTCATCCCCTTTGATCTGCCAGATACCTTCCTGGCCTTTGATATGTGGACTGGCCATCTGGTCAAGCCTTGGAAGGAGGGACCCTGCGGGGGGCGGGCCGGGGAGGGAATCTTGAGGGATGTTTGCGCGGGCTTTTCTTTAGTCTATCTTTGCTGAGCCTGGAGCAAGGAGCCAATAAATGATTTATCTTCCAACCCGCTTGGAGTGAGTCTGGTTTATCGGACCCCCCTTTCCGGAGCATTACATAAAGATAGACTCACCAACTTCTACGGCCGTGAAAACCCTCCGACCGTAACCAACGTCGCAGAGATGTCCCAGTCCAGAGGGATGCCCCTCGAGGAACAACCTCCGAGAGCCCTGGAAGAGGAGCTGGAGGAGGAGGACGAGGACGAGGAAGAAGCCGGAGCGTCCGGCGGAGAGCCGCAGGTGGCGGTGACCGGGGGATGGAGGGAGCGGAGAATCTTGACCAGACCCGACCGCCGAAGGACCCGGTTCGTCGCAAGGTGAAAGCCCCCAGCACCGAAATGTTGCGGATGGAGGTGCAGATGTTCCAGATGTCAGAAGCGATGCAAAAGATGCAGTCACAATTGGACCTACTGATGAGTAGGCAGGAGGAGAGGCCTTGGGAGATCCCCGAACCTGCCTTCCCGGGAAGGGGCCGGAGCCGAGGGGCGGGACAGCCAGGAAGAGTCCCGGAGAGAGTGAGGTTTTCGGAGGAGCTCTACCTCAACCCGCCCAGGAGGGACGCCTCCACACCCCACCTGGGCCTGGAGGACCAGACCCAGGAGATGACGGGATCCCGGAGGGACCTTAAGGTAAAATTCGACGGGGACCCCCGCCAACTGTCCTATTTTGTCACCAATGTCCAGAATTACATGGTGGACTATGGGGACTCGTTCCCCTCGGAAGCGGCCAAGGTGCGGGCCGTGGGGCCAACCTGAAGGAGGCCGCGCCGATTGGCTGATACAGTTAACGGACACTAGAGCGCCGCAGCTGAGGCGGCTAGACACTCTGCTGGAGGCCCTGCGAGCCCGCTTTGGGGACCCGTTAGCCGGGGAGAAGGCCAAGGCTCAACTAAGGAAGATTTACCAAGGCCAGAGAACCGTCTCAGAATATGCTCTGAGCTTCCGAGCCTTAGCGGGGAAGATCCGGGGCTGGTCCGAGTCCACTATACTCGAGTGCTTCAAGGCAGGCCTAAGGCGGGACATTCTAGAGTGGGCCATGCATCGGGGAAATCCCGAGACCCTGGAGGACTGGATAACCTCAGCGGGGAGAGTGGAGTGTGATATGGAGCAGATGCCCAGGCGCTACCGAGATGGCGGGAGGCCCGCGGGATGGGGCCGGCCCACAGGGGCGGTCGGGACCAGCCCGGCGACCCTCGCCGGGCGCCGGAGGCCAAACCGGCAACACCGGCCAAAACCCCTGGCCGAGGCAAGGCAGCGGCGGCGGCGGAGATGGCGCGGGGCCCCTAGGCCCCTACAGGAGGCGGAGGAGCCGGAGCTGGACACCGAGGAGAGCGACTCGAGTGGATGACGGGAAACGACAACGATCTGCTGTAGACGCCCGACGGCAGATCCAAACCCCTTCGGGCGGTGAGTCAGATCCCCTGGATGCGACACGTTCAAGTTGGACGTTAAAGTGTGGGGCCCCGGCGCAGGCCAACCCATAGAGACTACGGCCATGATAGACAGTGGCTGCACTAGATGCTTGATGTCCCCGGGACTAGCGAGGCAGCTGGGAATAAAGCCCCGGGCTCTAATTGAACAGATCCTCTTCTCCCAGCTAGATGGGTCCCCGGCCAATGGGAAGCCAGCCACCCACAAGACAGGGGAAATGAAGGTCCAGATGGGGACCCACCAAGAGGGACTAAAGTTTGTCATCTCGGCGATGGCCCACCAGCCCATCATTCTAGGAGCCCCTTGGCTGCGGGGCCAGAACCCGCAAATTAATTGGGAAACGGGGGCTCTGCAGTTCAGGGACGGAGAGGCTAAGGCAAGGCTAGATGACCTTGGAGACGCTGAGGGCCCAGCCCACGAGGGGGCAGGCGTAGGAGCCGCCGAGAGCCAACCCAATGAGATCCCACGAGAGTATGGAGATTTGGAGGAGGTCTTTAGCGAGCGGGAAAGTGACCAGCTGCCCCCCCACCGGAAATCCGATTGCGCAATCGAAATCGAAAAAGGCGCCAAACTGCCTAGCCCAAAGCTATATGCCCTGTCCGAGCCAGAAAGAAAAGCACTGAGAAACTTCATTGAAAAGAATATGGACAGAGGGTTTATTGAAAAATCCACCAGCCCCATGGCAGCTCCCGTCCTGTTCAGGCCCAAGGCGGACGGCTCACTGCGCCTGTGTGTGGACTATCGAGGCCTCAATGCAATTTGCGCCTCAAGCCCCTATCCGCTGCCTCTGATGTCCGAGATTTTGGCCCAGCTGGGAGGGGCACGGATCTTCACCAAACTGGACATTCGGGAGGCGTTTTACCGAATCCGGGTGAGGGACGAGGACTGCTGGAAGACCGCTTTCAACTGCCACCTGGGCCAGTATCAATTCCGGGTCACCCCGTTCGGGCTTAAGGGCGCCCCCAAGATTTTCCAGCAGTTCATCAATGAAATCTTCAGGGACTTGCTCTACAAGGGAGTTCTAGTGTATTTAGATGACGTATTAATCTACTCCAAATCCGAGGCGGAGCATGTGGAGATGACCCGGGAGGTGCTGCAGCGGTTGCGAGACAACCAGCTCTTTGTCAAACTGTCCAAGTGTGAGTTTCACCGACAAGAACTGGACTATCTAGGGTACCGCATTTCCACGCGAGGCCTGGCCATGGACCCGAGTAAGGTGAGGGATGTGCTCGCGTGGGAGGCGCCGCGAACCCGGCGGCAGCTACAGGGCTTTTGGGGTTCGCCAACTTTTATAGACAATTCATCCAGAACTTTGCTAATATAGCGCTCCCCCTGACCGAACTGTTGAAAACCAAGGGCCTGGGGGAGACCAGGAAGGCCAAGTCACCCGGTGCGAAGCTCAACTGGACTCCGCAGTGCCAGGAGGCCTTTGACAGCCTCAAGCGGAGCTTCACCAGTCAGCCACTGCTGAGACATCCCCAGCCCGACAAGCCGTTCACTGTGCAGTGCGACGCCTCGGAGGCGGCCTATGGGGCGATTCTCCTGCAGCGAGACGACGACGGGACCCTGCGACCCTGCGCATACCTGTCCAAGAAATTCACACCGTCGGAGAAGCGGTGGCATGTGTGGGAGAAGGAGTCCTTTGCCGTGCGGGCAGCGCTGAGCCACTGGAGGCACTTCCTGGAAGGCACCGCCCTGCCCTTCGAAGTGTGGACGGACCACAAGAACCTGCAGGCACTCCAAACCCCCCAGAGGCTCAATGCCAAGCAACTGAGATGGGCGCAGTTCTTCAGCCGCTTCAACTTCCAGCTCAAGTACCTGCCGGGCCCGAAAAACGTGTTGGCCGACACGCTCTCCAGGATGCCTGAAGCTGACTACTCGGCGCCAGAGGAAGTGGGGACCGTGTTCTCCAAACATCAGTTGGGCCTGGTGGCCCGCACCCGGGCGGCAGAAAAGGTCCCAAAACCCACGGTCCCTGGGACCCCGGAACTTTTAGCCGACTTGGCAGCAGCATATGGAGCGGACGCCTGGCTTAGGGAGCACCGCGAAGACCTAACGGAGGCTAAGGGCATATGGTACTACAAAGACAAGTTATATGTCCCCCAGAGCCAGAGAGCCCCGGTCCTAGCTCAAGCCCACGATTCCACATTGTCCGGCCACTTCGGCCTCACTAAAACTCTAAAGCTATTGGCCCGGCAGTTCTGGTGGCTGGCCATGAGAAAGGACACTAGTGACTACATAACGGAGTGCGAAGTATGCGCACGGAACAAGCCCAAGACGGGCCGGCCGACGGGGCTGCTACAACCGGTAGCCGACCCGGCCGAACCTTGGAGCGAAATAGCAATGGACTTCGTCGTCGACCTGCCGCCCAGCAACGGATACACTACCATATGGACGGTGGTGGACTTGTTCTCAAAACAGGCTCACTTTGTCCCCCTTCGCAGGTTGCCCACGGCCCCGGAGCTGGCTCGCCTCTTCGCCCATCACGTCTTCCGGCTCCACGGCTGCCCCCGGCGCGTGGTGAGTGACAGAGGACCGCAGTTTACGTCCAGGTTTTGGAAGGCGTTCCTGGCAGGGCTGGGTCCCGGGCGGGCCTGAGCACGGCGTTCCATCCGGAGACGGACGGCGCCACGGAGCGGTTTCAACACACCCTGCAGCAGTACCTCCGCTGTTACTCGACCTACCAGCAAGACAACTGGGCCGAGCTGCTGGACATGGCGGAATATAGCTACAACAACGCCGAGCACGCTTCGACGGGGGCCTCGCCCTTCAGCATTGTGGCCGGCCGCGACTTTCCGCCCTTCCCTGCGGTGGCCCCAGCGGCCGACCCGGAGACTCCGGTAACCGATTGGGGAGCCAAGGTTGCAGCGGCCTGGCCTGCTATCCAGACGGCACTCCGACAGGCCCGTTACTTGGCTGCTGTGACGGTCTGGATGAGGGCAAACAAACTGAAATTGAATCCAGACAAGACTCCTGGTTAGTCAAAAGACTGAACAGGCCAAAGGGTTACAGCCTGTGTTGGATGGGGTTACACTCCCCCTGAAGATGCAGGCTCGCAGCTTGGGTGTGATCCTGGATTCATCGTTGAGCCTGAGTCACCTGCTGACTGAGAAGGATGGTATACAAATATAGTAAATAAATAAATAAATCCCAGATTTTGGCGGTGACCAGGGGAGCATTTGCACAGTTAAATCTTGTGTGCCAGCTGCACCCGTACCTTGGGAAGCCTGACTTGGCCACAATAGTCCACGCTCTGTTTACATCCCATACATACTGCAACACGCTCTACATGGGGTTGCCTTTGAAGACTGTTCGGAAGCGTCAAATGGTCCAGTGGGCAGCAGCCAGGTTGCTAACAGGAGCAGCGCTCAGGGAACATACAACTCCTCTGTTGTGCCAGCTACACTGGCTGCTAGTTTGCTACCAGGCACAATTCAAAGTGCTGGCTTTAGCCTATAAAGCCCTAAACAGTTCCAGCCCAGCTTACTTGTCTGAACGTATCTCTCCTTATGAACCATCTAGGACCTTAATATCCTCTGGGGAGGCCCTGCTCCCGTTGCCGCCTTTGTCACAAGTATGTTTGGTGGAGACAAGAGACAGGGGCTTCTCTGTGGTGGCCCCTCAGCTGTGGAATGCCCTCCCTATAGATATTAAAAACCACCTCCCTTTTAATGTCAAGAAGTGGCTTTTTGAACAAGCATTTGCAAATGCAGAGTAACTGACATAGGAAAATGGAATGACTAGACAATGAGTCCGGACAATGCTTTTAACAAGGAGACACTATGAATTTATATTTTATTGATTTGTTTAGTTTTTATTATATGTTATGTTTTAAATTATATTATAATATTGTAAAGCATTGAATTTTTCCTTGTTAACCGCCTTGAGTCACCTGCAGGCTGAGAAAGGTGGCATACAAATACAATAAATAAATAAATAAATAAATAAATTAAATGTTAGCAACCTGGCTGCCATCCATTGGACCATTTGAAGCTTCCGGGCAGTCTTCAAAGTCAGCCCCAAATAGAGAGCATTGCAGTAGTCTATACGGGATGTAACCAGAGTGTGGATTACCGTGCCCAAGTCCGACCTAATCTGAGGCTAATATCATCTAGCTCTGGCTAATATCATGATACCACGAAAAACCTGTATAGTTGTAATGTGCTGTTTCAATCAGCATCTGATGAAAAAGGAAAATCTTTTTTCAGACATTTGCCACTATTATCTGGGGAAGCTAAACGTCTTTGAATGGAGCATTACAGCCAGCCATCTTCCACGATTCCAGCTGTTTCTGATTCCCAGATTCCAATAGGAGACAGATGACTCTCTGCTATTAACCCATGACTCCCCAGACACAGAGTTTTGCTGTAACTTAGAAAGGTCTTTTTCTACTGGTAATGGAAGAAGTATTTCGGAACAGTCCAACTGACTGACAACAGTGCCATCATGTGGTCTGCTTTGCCAGAAAGAGCAATGCATAATATTTCTTTCACAGACACAAGCACACCCATTTTGTACAAAATCATATGAAACAGAGTGATCCATTATATGCCAAAGATATAGAATACCTTTGTTTCATTTCTGTCACTATCATTAATAAGTTTTTGTCCTTGGTGCTTTAGATATCTTTTTTTTACATCTGGATTTCACAGGTGTTCCCTAGATCAGTGTTTCTCAACCAGTGTGCCGTTTCTCAACTAGTGTGCCATGAGCGATCATCAGGTGTGCCGTGGGAAATTGGAAATAGGAGAGAGAGAGAGAGAGAGAGAGAGAGAGAGAGCCCTCCTGTCCTACCAGGAAGACCTATCCGGCGCCCGATCCCTTGCCTGAGTCCCACTAACACAGCGTCTACTCACCACGTGCCTTCTTGGGCTTCCTCCTCCCCTCCGCTCCTTCCTCGGCATCGGAAGGGTTGAGCTGAAAGGCGGGGACTGCGTCAGGCAGAAAGAGCCGCGCAGAGAGAGAGAGAAGATCTTGGGATGGGACTTCCCCGGGTCCCCTGGCTGCCTGGGGGCGGATCTACACTGTAGCATTCATGCAGTGAGGCACCCCTTGGTCTTCCAGGGTTCAAGGCTGGGGAATCCTGGGATTTGTAGTTTGGGGAGGCTCAGGATAGTGTCAAACTACCACTCCCGTGATTCCCTCTCACTCAGCCAAGGCGGGTCAAGGGGCGTTCGGGACCCAGGGTTGAGGCACCTTTAAGCAGGGGCCAAAAACTAACAGGGTTTGCTCACTTAAGGCAGGCATGGGGGAACTTGGGCCCTCCCTCCAGGTGCTTTGGCCTACAACTCCCACCATTCTCATATATATATATATATATATATATACATTTATATATATATATATATATATATATATATGTGTGTGTGTGTGTGTGTATATGTGTGTGTATATATATACACATGTATATATATTATAATATTATATATATACTGTATATATATATACTGTTATAATATGTTTTATATATATATATATATATATATATATATATATATATATATATATATATTAGCTGTATAAATTTATTAGCTGTACCCGCCACGCGTTGCTGTGGCCAACCTTCCCTCCCTCTTTCCTTCCTTCCCTCTTTTTCTTTTCCTTCTTCTTTCCCTTTTTTCCTTCTCTACCTGTTTCTTTCCTCCCTTTCTTTGCTCTTTTGGTTCCATTCTTCCTTCTCTCTTCCCTTCCTTCCTTCCTTCCTTCCTTCCTTATTGATGCATAAGAACACAGAGAGAGAGAGACTGACAGCTGTTGAGCAAGACCTTTGTGTGTCTTTCTGCCATTCCTGCCAGGATATCTATGTTGTGTTCACCGAAACAGGCTCAGGATTCACACTGAGTGTATAAATACATTTAAAAACATATTAACTGTATGTATTACTGTGTTAGAGTGTCATTTTGGTTGGTGGTGTGCCCCAGGATTTTGCAAATGTAAAAAGTGTGCCACGGCTCAAAAAAGGTTGGGAAACACTGCTCTAGACTGTAAGAATCCGGTTAATTCTGTGAACGCAATGGCAAACTTCTCAGAAGGCTCTGTTAGTAGAAAGGCGTTGATGGAGCTGATGATCAATATTTCTTTTTAAATTTTTAATGTTTGCCCACTGTGGAATGCTGTAAGTAAAATAAGCTAGCTGCTGGAAGTCTATGCTTCATACTTCTTTCTTTTAAGTGTTGGTTCAGCAATCTTGCTAACTACCAGCTATAGATATGGCCTTAAAATGTCAACAGTAATAAATCAAGGGCAAAATTTAAATAACCTCTAGTGGCAGGTCATTTTTCAGAACTCCCAAACTCTTACTTGTCCTCCAAGTAATAATTGTATAAGCATAGGTGGGGGTGAGTGGGAACATGACAGAACTATGAATACCAAATCTGGAAATAAAACAAAAGCTCCATCAGGTTGTCATTGTGTTTAATGAGGCACAATGCAAAACATTTGTTTGACCAGGAAATGACTACAACATAAATAATATCACTCTTAAACACAGTACTATCCTACATGTGGCTACTCAAGGGTAAATATCAATAAGTCAACGAGGCTTACTCGCGGGTATGTATCCATTAGTTGAACAGTTATGGGGTTGAAATGGGCATTGGATGGCCAGAAAGCCAGCATCCTCTTGCTGATTTATACTTTACACAAGCGTACATACTTTTTTGGGCATTGTAAAAGAAGCATTGTGCAATATAACTCATAGAATCACTGAGTTGTTGGAAGAAATCAGCAGGCATTACTTTCCATATCTTCAATTTAAGTATATTTGTTGGATTATATGCTTTGCCAGGCCCGGATTACCCATAAGGCCAACCTAGGCCATGGCCTAGGGGTGCAAGCTGAAGGGGGGGGCATATCACAGACCCCCCCCCCAATGTTGAAATAAAAACGCTGCCTAATCCACGTCACAGTCTTGTGGGAGTTTATTGTTATTTTCAAATCTCAAGAGGGGACCACCTGCTGCCTCCTTTCTGCCTAAGGCAACCAGCTCCCTCGCCCACTTCCGCTGACGTCAAGGCCTTCACCGGAAGATGTTTGCTTGAGCAGGAGTTTGTCACGCGCGCGCAGCCTCTTTGCATCAAGATGTCCGACAACGAGGATAAGTAAGTGAGCGAGCCTCTGAGGGGCCTGCCAGTGTTGGCAGTGAGAAAGGGAGGGAGAAGCGAGGGCTCTGGGGTCCTGCCACCCTCGGTGTTGTGGCCCTCTTGGTGCTACATTTGACTCCTCAAATCAGGGAAGACGGGGTTCTATGGAACCCTGGAATTTGCAGTTGACTGAGAGCAGGCTCTACACAAGGCCTCACTCACACTGTGGCCCTCTCGTAGGGCGCTGGAGGGGGGGAGGGGAGCCTGATTGGGTGGGAGGGAAGGAAAGAAGGGGAGAGAAGCGTGTCCTGAGGGTGGGTCACCTGGAGGGACGGGAGGCTGCTAAAGAGGGCTCAGTCTCGGTTTCCCGGCTCTTAAGGTGGAGGTTTCCAGGCGAAAGGATCGTGATTTGAGCTTGGGGCAAGAGGAGAGGGATCAGGCACTGCTTCCCCACATGTTGTGCTCCCTCCTACCCCTCCCTCTCTCTCTTGGGCCCCCAAACCCCTCCCTTTCCCCACGCCCGGACCCGCAAAGTTTCCCTCCCTCCCGAAGTTGAGGTTCTCTTTCCCTGCCCCTGCCTTCCCTTTGCCCAGCCCCAACCCCGTGGTCCATGGAAGGCAGAGCACGCCAACCTGCCAGGCATCCTTCCCCGTGGCTTCCCTCTCGCAGCCAGCCATCCATTCCTTGCCCGCGAGCATTTGGGTTGTGTGTTTTTTCCTCGGGGGAACGTGGCCCCAGTGCTTTTGCTTTTATGTATTTTTTTTTAAAGTAGCCAAAGAAAAAAGCAGTGGTAGAGGTTGGCTTAAAAGGGGCGTAATTCCAAAGTGGGGCCTAGGGTGCAAAAAGGTGTTAATCCAGGCCTGTGCTTTGCCAGCATGTAATAGAATCTCAGCTTTGATTTCCACTCGGGGTGTGAAAGTAATTTATTTACTTACTTTTTCCCATTTTAGTGCAGTTATCTAATCCACATTGATCGACATGTAGAGCAGATCTACATTGACCATGGATCCCAAGGCTGATCCAGAGTGACAAATGCCAGATTGGCCCTGGAAAGGTTTAGACTGCAGTGTCCCCCTGGCTACTGCAGAGGTGAGAGGGAGCTCTGATTGTCCAGCAGTGCTGAACCTGGTTTGGTGCCACCCTTACCATCCAACCCGTTTTCCTCATCATGGCAGCCAGCAGGCACAACATGGCTAGCGTCAGTCACTCATCTCCTGGAATGATGTCAGTCAGATCACCAGAGTATGTGGGAGTGGAGAGAGGAGGGAAAGTAATAGCCCCTCCTCTTCCCCCCCCCCTTTCTCTGGTGGTATTGTCACTCCAGCCAGTGTCACTTCATGCAATGAGCGACCAACATTAGCCATGTTGCACTCAATATCCATCATGATGAAGGGAATTGTAGTGGAGGAGGGGGTGAAAGTGAATGCCATTCCATCTTCCCAGGCCACCCAAGCCCAGGGAATGTGGGGTGGTCATGTGTTTACATGGTTCCATCTTGGAAGCAGTCCAACATTTTACATGGGCCCAAGCAACCTGTGACTTTGGCCAACATAGTTCAAGGCCGTATTTCTCCATTAACCTGAAGAAAGGGGTTTGTGAAACAGTATAACTCCAGTATCCATGAGGAAATACATTCCTGGAGTTTTTGTAGATATGTGAAACTGCAGTTCATAGTCAATCCTATTGAAATGAAGGACTTCCAGTCCAAGAATATCATAGAACCATAGAAGTGGAAGAGATCAGAAGGGACATCCAGTCCAACCCCTTGCCATGCAGGAAAACACTATTAAATCACTGCCAGTAGATTGCCATCTAGCCTCTGTTTGAAAACTTCCAGAGAAGGAGAGTCCACCACACTCTGGGGCACCATATTTCATTGTTGAACAGCCCTTGCCATCAGTAAGTTCTCCCTAATGTTTAAATGGAATATATTTTCCTGAAATTTTAATCTGTTGCTCCATGTCCTAGGAATCTCTTTTCCTAAAATTTTAATCTGTTGCTCCATGTCCTAGTTACTAGAGTTATCCTGGAGGACCTGGGAAATACCTAGAGAGGACATATTTTATTGGAGGAGGATGAATGAAACCATAGATATCAGCCCTGTAGATAGAATTATTGTATTTGGAAAAAACTGAAGACAAGAGGACATTAACAGAGATGTACATGAAAGAGGGGCAACGCCATCTCCCCCACCCCTTTCCTACAGTTTGGCCAAGGCTGCCATGTACTCTGGTGGCCCGGAAGCGGGGCTCAACTTCTACTAAGACACTTGGGTGTGCTATCTGCATTATGCCAACAAGGTCAGGGAGTCCTTCTGGGGCATCATCCCAGTCTCTTTGGCCTGGGCCAGATTTATATGAAAATGTACAAACTGAAAAGGAAATGTACAGCCTCAAACCCATCTTTAATACCAATGTAGCCAATAAATGAGGGCGATTGCTTCCTTCTGAAATTTCAGGATGAGTCTTGGTTTTCAGGCCTGTTCCTAGGGTTATTTAGGACTGTTTCCCAACCAGTGTGCCAGGGCACACTAGTGTGCCGTTAGCGATCATCAGGTGTGCCGGGGAAATTGGAACCTCCGGGGGGGGGGGGGGAGAGTCTAGTGTGTTGAAGTATAAAAACCCTAAGAAACCTACCTCGATAAAGGCACAACATTACAAACACCTCCCTTCCCCACCCGTTGTCTACTTGGTCTCTCCCTCTCCATGCATTGGGAAGGCCCACCTCCCTTTCCCCAAGTAGAGACCTCCTCTTGCCTCCTGGGGGTTCTGTGTGGGAAGTTTGGCCCAGTTCTATCATTGGTGGGGTTCAGAATGCTCTTTGATTGTAGGGGAACTATAGATCCTAGCAACTACAACTCCCAAATGTCAAGGTCTCTTTCCCCTGAACTCCATCTGTGTTCATATTTGGGCATATTGAGTATTCATGTCAAGTTTGGACCTGATCCAACATTGTTTGAGTCCACAGTGCTCTCTGAATATAGGTGAACTACAACTCCAAAACTCAAGGTCAATGCCCACCAAACTCTTATAGCATTTTCTCTTGGTTATGGAAGTTCTGTGTGGGAAGTTTGTGTCTTTCTGCCATTCCTGCCAGGATATCTATGTTGTGTTCATCGAAACAGGCCCAGGTTTCACAATGAGTGTATAAATACATTATAAAAACATATTAACTATATGTATTAGGTGTGTTAGAGAGTCATTTTGTGTCATTTTGGTTGGTGTTGTGCCCCAAAATTTTGCAAATGTAAAAAGTGTGCCGCAGCTCAAAAAAGGTTGGGAAACACTGATTTAGGACACTGATTCAGAAAATTGCACTGGATAGACCACACCAGCTCTAGTTTCTTAGATGTTATTATCATATTTTTAATGGCTGAGCGGATATCTCAAAACCTGGAGCTAGTAGGGGGGAACTGGTGCCATTTTTTGGGAATCAACAGGTCAGATATAACCAGAAATGAGGCTAACATGTTGGCTAGTCTTATGAATATGTGTGGGTACAATGATGGAAAATGCCCTTTTCCTCGTCGAAGTAAGGCGATGGACGTTGGCACTCAGGACAAGGAGAAGATCCTGGTCTTCTGATCTCAGCGATCTCATGGGACAGTATGGGGTAAAGCGGTCCCTCAGGTACACTGGCCCCAGACCATACAAGGCCTTAAAAGTCAAGACGAACACTTTGAAGGTGATCCGGAATTCAACAGGCAACCAGTGCAGATCTTGCAGGATAGGCGTGATGTGATGGCACCCGAGCTGTAGCGTTCTGCACCAGCTTAAGTTTCCGGGTCACCAACAGAGGTAGGCCAGTTTAAAGAGCGTTACAGTAGTCTGCAAAACCAGGTGTTGAGATGCTTGGATCAGTGTTCTGCAAGGCAGGTCACACCAGAACAAGTCCAGCCTTGAGGGGGCCAACTTCCAGGCCAGGTGAAGATGGAAAACCGCTTAAGTTTCTGGGTCAGCTAACCATGGAGACGTGAGTCTCCATAGAAAGCTGGGTGTCCAAATGGACTCCAAGGCTTTTTACTGATGACGACGGACATAGAGCCACGCCGTCCAGGGTTGGAAGCTGGAGTTCCCCACTGCCCAGGCGACCTAGCCAGAGGATCTCCGTATTCGCTGGATTCACCTTCAACCTACTGGCTCGCAGCCATCCAGTGACGGCTTCAAGGCAAAGATGGAAATTATCGGGTACAGAGTCAGGCCGACCTTCCATCCTCATTCTCACTCATCACAATTATTATTATTATTATTATTATTATTATTATTTCCAACTTTTTCTCTCCAGAAGGAGATTCAAAGTGGCTCATGCTGCATACCTCTGCTGATCCTTAAACCTTACCTGAATCACTCACTAGAATCTCAAGTTAACCCACCTCAATGTTGTGATGATAAACACGGAAGCCATATAAACTACCTGGCCTTTTCAGAAAAAAAAGAGATAAAATGTGTCCCAAAATGAATATTGGTTCATTTGTTTGAGCTCCAGATTTGTCTGAGCTTCAAAACATAATTGCATCTTGTCATATCAAATTTGGAGCTTGCTCATTTTTCTGTCTGTGCCATTTTCTAAAATGAGATAAGCTGTCCTTTGTGCAGCTTATTAACATCCTCTCTGGTTTAACATTCTGTTATCCTTCCCTTCAAGGAATCATGGAATCTTAGAATGCATCTACACTGTAAAATTCATGCAGTTTGATACCACTTTAACTACCCTGGCTCAAGACTATAAAATCCTGGAAGTTATAGTTGTCAGTTGGCACTATTTCGGCAGAGGAGGCTAAAGATGGGACTGTGCCACAGCTGGCTGGGAATCAGCTGCATTAGATAACTACTGACCAAAGGTCATGAGTTTGAAGCCAGCCCGGGTCAGAGTGAGCTTCCAACCATTGTGTAGCTCACTGTTTATCTTTGCAGCCCGAAAGACAATTGCATCTGTCGAGTAGGAAATTTAGGCACCGCTTATGTGGAGAGGCTAATTTAACTAATGCCGTAAAAATCTCCAGCAAGCATTCAAAGAATGAGGAAAGTACTCCATCAGTGTCACAAATGGATGGTGAAGCGACAGCTCCCCTGGTGGCCAGAATACCCTCATGAAGCTGGAATGTTAAATGACCTCTGAATGTCTGTCTAATTATATATGTTGTGTGTCTATGGCATTGAATGTTTGCCATGTATATGTACATTGTAATCCACCCTGAGTCCCCTATGGGGTGAGAAGGGTGGAATAAAAATACTGTAAATAAATAATAAGATAAATAAATACTGTAGACGCACATTATGTAGTTAAATGCAGTTAAACCACATTATATAAGTCTACACTGACTACATAATACAGTTCAATCTGAATTATAATGGGAGTGTAAATGGGGCCTATCTTTTAGAACTACAACTCCCATGATAGCATTGAGGCATGGCAGTTAGTTATGTCAAATTATATTAATTATACAATATAGGATGTGACTGCAGCCAACCCATCATTAAGTAAGACAGAAAAAAGACCAGGCACATGTATTTCATGGTAGGTCCCCCTTCTCATGCTGAATCAGCAGAGCAGTGGAGAAGACAGTACATGGATTGGATATCCATATGGAATATCCTTAAACTGGGCTGGGGCAGGGCTGGGCCGGATACTCTTTTCATAACATATGTAAAACTTTCCAGCTTTACATATGAACACAGATGTTGGTCTACATGGCCCCTTTTAAAGGAGCATTTATGTCTCCTGCTATTGAGGCCATACTGATTCTCCTGTGATACAAGATATCCATGAACAGGACTAGTAACACAGGATGATGTATTTCCTCATCTACCTTCTGATTAAAGATAGAGATACTTTATTCCATTGCATCAACGAGCTGCACAATCTCCACATCTATTCTGAAGTATATGCTAAGGTGGTTGCCTGACATCCAGCCTTTACAATATCGTCTCCTGGGACAGAAGGAACTTTTAAAGAAATGAGGAAACACTGTGTGGAGCAGGGGTGCTCATTATGGTGATCGGGAGCACCTAGGTGATCTTCAGCCCTCTTCCAGGTGATCTTTGTGCCTCACCAGCCGGATGGTGCGCTCCTGCCATGCGCGCGCATGTGCGCTCCTGCGCCTTTGCGGCGATTGGGGAAGCACCTCTTCCACTCTTCCTTCTCCTGCCCAGGTAAGGAAGCCTCGAGGGAGGGGGGAAGGGGGGAGGGTGCTGTGGGGAGGCTCCAGCCTCACGTGGGTCCCTCTCCCGGTTGAGTTTCCTGGCCCAGGCAGCAGCCAGGCGGCCCCTCTTCCCAGCCCTGAGCCTTCCGAGCCACCGCCGAAGCCATATCTGGCCAGAGTGCTGGCGGGTGCACCTATAAATACCCTCCTGCTGCGTGCGTGGGAGGGGCCTGCTGTGCACACAAGAAGCAGGATGGGATGGGGACTTCCTGCTTCGCGAAAGCACGTAGCAGGAAGGAGGAAGTTAACGAAGACATTAAGAGAGAAAGCACGCGCAGGCAAGGAGGATCCCCTTCCCGGGTGCGTGCGACGGCGAGTTCGTGGGCAGGCAAGAAAGAAGCCCCGCGCGGACAAAAGGCTGCAGTAGGAGCGTGCACGTGCGCCTGCGCACTCACATGCACAACAGGTGATCTCTTCAACTTGATTGTTCATATAGTAGCTCGCATGATGAAAAAGTGTGGGCACCCCTGGTGTGGAGCAATAATACCCAAGAAACAGGCATGAAACTAGCCAGGAGTTTGGGGGGACCAGGGGCGGAGGTGGGGTGGGGATGATGTTGGACAAAAAGATATTTCCTGATTCACAAAACCTCACATTTTTCCAATCTTCTAGATCAGGGGTGTTCATTAGGTAGCTCGGGAGCTACTAGTAGATCTTCGGCCCTCTTCCAGGTGATCTTCGGGCCTCACCAGCCGGATGGGGCTCTCCTGCCATGCGTGCACACACCCTGCGCGCACGTGCGCTCCTGCTGCTGGCTTTCGCTCTTGCGGTGCTTCTTTCGCCTACGGGGCATTGCAGGAAGAAGGAAGCATGAGGCGGGGCCTCTGGAGGGAGTGCCCTGCCTCTCTCTCATCCAGAAACAGCTGTGCAGCCTCCATTGCCGGCGAGACAGGCAGGGCGGAGCGCTCCCTCTGGATGCCCCGCCTCGTGCTTTCTCCTTCCTGCAATGCCCCGCAGATGGAAGAAGCGCTCTTGTGGCGGAAAAACAGCAGGAGCAGGTGGCACAGCGGCGCGGAGCGGCGGGAGCCGCAGGAGCGCGCGGCGGCGGGGGCAGGTTGATCTTTTGGACTTGGTTGCTTTAAGAGTAGCTCGCATGCTGAAAAAGTGTGAGCACCCCTTTTCTAGATGAAATAAAACCACCTTTAGGCAAGAAATAGAGTGCTTTAGCTGAAAAACGCTTTGCAAAGGCTGTAAGAACAAGTAATAGATCCCATGTGGGAATTTGGGTGGATGATACAGGATAAAATGAGGGCAGCCCCAGGAAAGAAAGCATTCATATGTAACTGATGAAACATAGCTACCTTAGAGGGGCCTCACCAGTTCATGTGCAGTCATTGTTGCATGCTTCTTAATCGTCTGTAGCGTTTGTGTTTGTAATATATACCCAAGTACAGTATAGCTAGAATACAGAGTATAGCATCGAATAATTGCCTATGTTGTAAAGCTGCCTTAGGTCACCATCGGGTTCGAGAAAGGCAGGAGAGAAATATCGTAAATGAATGAATGAATAAATAAATAATATAGGATTGTGTAGTTTTCCACAAAATGTGTTGATCTCCAGTAGACCTGTGCGATCAAGGAAAAAATGTTTCAATAATTATTACTAAATTAGAGGAGCGTGGAGAATAGTTTCTAAAGTGTTTCTAAAATATCGTTAGGGGTCTGTATCATAACTATAACCATACAACAAATTCTTTTTTACTTTTCATTAAATAATTGTCCTCTCCATTGGTGCCCCCTTGTCATGGGGGAGAGGCTTGTGTACCTTAATGAAGTTGTGAGCTATGCTAGCGGTAAACACGCTGGGAAACTACTGACAATATTGAGAAACACTCAAAGCAACTAGTAAAGGGCGGTGGTCAGTCCATTGCTGAAGAAGCCCGGACTAGATCCCGCGGCTCCCTCCAATTACCGCCCAGTGTGAAACCTTTCGTACCTGGGCTAGGTGATTGAGAGGGCAGCACTGGACCAGCTGCAGACATTCTTGGATGATGCAACCTGGCTAGACCCCTTCCAGTCCGGCTTCCGTTCAGGCCATGGTACGGAGACTGTCCTGGTCTCCATCACAGACCTACTCCGTTGCCATTTGGACCGAGGTGGATCGGCGCTGCTCGTGTTATTGGACCTCACGGCAGCGTTTGATACCGTTGATTACCAACTTTTGATACACCGCCTGGCGGTGGCGGGGGTGAGGGGGACAGCCCTCAACTGGCTGTCCTCCTTCCTCCAACGCCGCCAGCAGCGAGTGAAGTGGGGAGGGGCGGTCTGGCTTCCGATTGAATTCCGGGTCCTCTTCAAGGTGTTAGTTCTTACTTTCAAGGCCATCTATGGTTTGGGGCCAGTGTACCTGAGGGAGCGACTTACCCCTTATGTGCCTGCGAGATCACTGCGCTCTGAGGAGCTTAACCTCCTTGAGGTGCCTTCCCTCGGAACCTGCAGATTGGCCTCCACACGGCGGAGGGCTTTCTCTGTTGCTGCTCCAATTCTCTGGAACGGCCTCCCTGAGGAGATCCGGGCCATCCGCGCTCTCCTGCCCTTCCGCAAGGCGTTGAAGACTTGGCTCTTTAGGAAGGCGTTTGGCTCTTAACCCAATCATACTGTGTGCCATGCCATGCCACCTATGGTTGTCCCAGACCCTCATCATGTCCCACCCAGCCTCCGTTGAGGGCTATTGCTTCGAAATGTTTTAATTGTGTTAATGTCTTAATGTGTTTTTAATTTGTTTAATCTGTTTTATCATACTCACTGTGTTTTATACATCCTCTGTACACCGCTCTGAGCCTCGGGTATAAATAAACTGTATAGTGACCACATGGTTTTGTACGAGGAGTCATAGAACTGTGGGTAATCTTAAGGGAGTGGTCTGAGTGGGTTACGATATCTCTGACCAATTTAACCAGATCCTTACTGTGTGGGTTCAGAGTCACAGGCCACACATATCGTTGGGTTGTCTTTCTGGGTGAGGGTCAGAGAAGAGTAGTTCTAGGCATTTCTTCAGCTCTTTCTCTGGCTTTATGGATAATATGCATGGGGTATCCTCTCTCTATGAAAAAAGTTCATTGACAACATCGCGTCCAGCTGGCCACGCCTACTGCACAGAGCGACGACGCCAGTGGTTGCCCCCACCTCTACGTCATCACGCTCAGCCAGCCATGCCCACTCCGCGGAGCGACAATGCCGGAATCCACCGACACTTCCTACTACATCATCGCGTTCAGCAGGGAACTCTCTACGCTTTCGCCTACGACGTCACTAGGCAACGCGGCTCCTTTCACTCTACCTTTTGAATTGAGCGGACCCTATTATTTTACGTTTTCCCGGGTAGGTCTTATACCACCTTTAGGTTATTCTCAGCGGGACTTCTTGATACCTACTGGACTTACGTTTATTGTGGGACACACACAGTAAGTCTCGGATGACGATTTCAATTGTATGAGCTGACCCTGCATTACTACTGAATACTACTATTTGTATTTTGTGCTAGTTGCTTTGAGTTGTTCTCAATAAAGCTATGCTAGCGGTGGCATAATAGCCACCAGTAGGGCCTCCCATGCCAGACAGGTCACAACTGAAGAACGTCAATGGGCAGGATGGGCTCTCTAGCCTTTTGGCAACCATCCTAAGAGAAGGAAAACTCTAATTTCAAACCTGGGGAGATGGTGTTCATTTAATTTAACCCTGTAAAGTCAACCATCTAAGAGAAGGAAACTCTAATCAAACCTACGACCTGAGGACCTCACTGCCACTGTCCAAGCTTGCTAGGCCCCGGTAGACGAACCTTTGGTTTAAAGGGTGAGGCCAGTTCTGTGCACGCTGCGCTCCACCAGAAAAATCCATTGCACAGGCTTGAAGGACACATCCAACTTCCAAAAAAGCCCTGTAGGTGTGTTTCAAAGCAAGGCCATCTATTTGGAAGGGGAGCCCCAAAGGTCATCTAGTCTGGATCCCACTCTGCCTTATAGCAACACACAGCTAAATCCCTCCTGAAAGATGGACATCTAACCTCTGTATAAGGACCAACAAGGAAAGGGAGCATACCATTTTCAAAAGAAGGCCACAATTAATTATGAGGGCGAACAACCAAGGGCCCACTGAGTACAAGTTAATCTGACCTGCATGCCCTGTTGGGCCAGCATCGCTGGGAGTGTGGCTACAGCAGCAGCTTCAACAAGCAATCCTTCTTTATTTTGCCTTCTTCCCCTGACCCTATCATGGTAACAAATCCCCCAATAAAGTATCATTTAACTGTAACTTTTCCCTCTCCATAGTGATACCTTGTGTCTTTTACTGTCTCCAACTCTCACAAAGCATGAACCTTTCCTTTCCCGAGCCGCTGATCGCTGCCAGCTTGCCCAGGATGCTCTTACAGTGTCCCAGGGAGGCCAAAACTGCGTTTCTCTGAACCGCGGATACGGAAACCCATCGGGGCCCCGTATCCGCAGGTCAGTGGATCGCCTCCATTTTGGTGCCATATTTTTCCTAGATTAATTACAAGACGAACTGCTATCTCGCTTTTGCTCTTTGGGACCCTTTTTTTATCAGAAGGAACATAAACTTTAAATTGAGACCAGCTGATTGTCATCCATGGCTCCTCACTGCAATGTCGATCCTGCCGACGCCTCATGGATGTCCAGAAGCCCGTGACCCGGGGAGCTTGCTGTGGAAAGCGACCCTCAAAGGTCATTTAGCCTGTACCCCATTCTGCCATTTATTTATTTACAGTATTTATATACCGCCTTTCTCACCCCGGGGGGACTCAATGAAATATACACATTCCCAAAGGTGCCCACCCAAGCTGTGGGACGAAACGGCAGGTGTAAAGATGCACTGGAAGCCGCAGAGCCAACCCTGCATGCAGGCGGCTCAGGACTTTCCTGGAAACAACATCACCCAAGGAGACTTTCTGCTGTGCTTTCTGCAACCAGACTTACCTATCTCAGATTGGCCTTTTTAGTCATCAACACGCTTGTAGAAAGCATGGGATGAGTCCTTCCTGAATCTTCGTTCGCGAAGAAAAGCCAAGAAAGAAAAAAAAACCCCAAAAAACCCAATATAGAAGCAATCAGAGAGATGGAAGTGGCTAGACAGTCCATTTAGTCTCGTTCCCTGCTCAGTGCAGGATATTACCATGGAATGTTGCTGAGGAAGTTAAAGTGGAATCACAACCCTATAACTATGTAGCAAGAATTGGCTGCAGAACTCCACTTGTGCTACTGTGAAATGAATACAAGTATTACTCCCTAGCCAAAAAAAGTACAACTGTGTGCATAAGAAAACTTACATTTCCATAAAACATAGGAAGGGTTCTAGCTATTTTTTTAAAAAGTGAGCTTCTGCTAAGAAGAGAAGCTATACACCAAATCTAGATTCTTATCTTTAATAAGAAAGAAACAGGCAATTCAATTATCTCATGTATCCTCATTTTTGCACATTGGAAAAGTACATTTGGTTTCAGATAAGGCTGTTTCTTGCAAGGGGTACACTGTAGTGTACGCATAAACAAACACTGACCTTTGAAACAATCTCTCACCAGGGGAAAAGCACCATAAACCATCCGCAGGAAAGGATGGCAAATTTGACATGCTGGGAATGAAACATGTAAATGAGGACCAAGCAAATGATGGTTAGAGCCAGCAGTCGCTAAAACATCAGGGACTAATTTCTAACAAACCATTAGCTGCGTGGGGGATTGTCAAACATTATTAAATGTAATTTGCCACATCTGTTTTATTACGGAATTCATTTGCCACATATGCTATTGACTTTGGACAGTATTGAGGAATTCTTTGCCTGAGTTTGTGGTTACGAATTTCTCTGTTTTCTTTTTCTTCTGTGTTTCCTTTTTATCCACCTTTTCTTGTAAACATTTCTTGTAAAGTGAGTTAATTAATTCATTTATTTATTTACATCATTTATATTCTGCCCTTCTCACCCCGCAGCAGACTCAGGGCGGATTACAATGTACATATACAGGCAAACATTCAATGTCATAGAGACACACAACATATATAGACAGACACTCAGAGGCTATCCAACATTCCAGCTTCTGGCCACCAGGGGAGCTGTCACATTCCTTCATTCTTCGCATACTTCCTGAAGATTTTATGGCCTCGTAAATCAGTTAAATTAGCCTCCCCACAAAGTGGTACCTAAATTTCCTACTTGACAGATGCAACTGTCTTTCGGGTTGCAAAGGTCGACAACAAGCTACACAATTTGGTCAAGAGCTCACCCCGGCCCGGGCAGGCTTCAAACTCATGACCTTCTGGTCAGTAGAGATCTTATGCAGCTAACTCCCAGCCAGCTGCGCCACAGTCCAGGTGCAAGTTGACGCTTCTTGTTGTTGCTAACTGCCTTTAAGGCAGAGCTGGGCAATTTCCGGCCCTCCAGGTGTTTTGGACTTCAACTCCCAGAAATCGTAGCCAGTTTACTAGCTGTTAGGATTTCTGGGATTTGAAGTCCAAAACACCTGGAGGGCCGGCAATTGCCCAGGTCCGCTTTAAGGTGACTTTGGTCACTTCCAGACAGCCCTTTATCCCAAGAGCATCCACATTTTAAAAATGCAGATGTTCCTGGAGGCCTGTCTACATCCAGTAGAGTCTTACTTGGCTTCCAGTAGAGCAGTGTTTCCCAACCAGTGTGCCGGGGCACACTAGTGTGCCATGAGCGATCATCAGGTGTGCCGTGGGAAATTGGAACCTCGGGGGGGAGTCTAGTGTGTTGAAGTATAAAAACCCTAAGAAACCTACCTCGGTTAAGGCACAAAATTACAAACACCCCCCTCCCCATTCATTGTCTACTTGGTCTCTCCCTTTCCATGCATTGGGAAGGTCCGCCTCCCTTTCCCCAAGTAGAGACCTCCTCTTGCCTCCTGGGGGTTCTGTGTGGGACGTTTGGCCCAGTTCTATCATTGGTGGGGTTCAGAATGCTCTTTGATTATAGGGGAACTATAAATCCCACCAACCTCAACTCCCAAATGTCAAGGTCTATTTCCCCTGGACTCCATCTGCATTCATATTTGGGCATATTGAGTATTCATGCCAAGTTTGGTCCTGATCCAACATTGTTTCAGTACACAGTGCTCTCTGGATATAGGTGAACTACAACTCCAAAGCTCAAGGTCAATGCCCACCAAACTCTTATAGCATTTTCTCTTGGTTATGGGAGTTCTGTGTGGGAAGTTTGTGTCTTTCTGCCATTCCTGCCAGGATATCTATGTTGAGTTCATCGAAACAGGCCCAGGTTTCACACTGAGTGTATAAATACATTTTAAAAACATATTAACTATATGTATTACTGTGTTAGAGTGTCGTTTTGTCTCATTTTGGTTGGTGGTGTGCCCCAGGATTTTGCAAATGTAAAAAGTGTGCCGTGGCTCAAAAAAGGTTGGGAAACACTGCAGTAGAGTCTTGCTGGAGCTCTCCCGGCATGTAGAAATGACACACCCGGGGGGGTGGGGGTGTGACTCTACTGGAGACCAAGTAAGTTTGTTTCACTTTTTAAAGGGTGTTGGGGGCTGTGGGGGAGACTAATTTCATCCTGAAAACTTTTGGAATGCTGTCTGGACTACACTCCAGACACCGGAAGTAGTGGGTTTATCCCATGCTTTCCAAGAAGGTGCGGAATAAATCCACTATCTAATTAATTCGCCACAAACCAGAGTTTTCCTGCTTTGTGGCAAATTAATTGCAGGTAGGCAAGAATGTCATCTGGATAACCCCTTTTTTATTGTGGAAGTTTCTGCAATAAAGGGACTATCTGGATTGGCCCTTTGATCCATGGCAACCTCAACTGCCTCAGGACTGCTGTTTCTGTGATTGAATGTATCCAGTAGGCATGAGAAAAAAGTTATGAAAATGAAATGATTCGTAAGAAATTCGTAAGAAATGCTACTTTTGAGTATTTCCGCATCTGGAACACCAACCAGGAAGTGGACTTTCTTTATAGAACTTCGGGGGGCCAGGATTTTCTTAAGTGTCGTTATTAGGTCGTAAGGGGGGGGGGCACCCTCCTTCTCTCTCACCACCCTCCCGCCTCCCTTGCCAATAAGTATTATGGCAAGGCAAGCCCTAAACTCGCTCCTTCTTTCGGCTGGAAGCCTGGAAAAATGTAAACAGAGAGGTTTACTCAGAAGTAAATCTGCAAAGGAGGGCACTTTGGATGAAATGCCCTCCTTTGCAGATTTACTTCTGAGTAAACCTCTCTGTTTACATTTTTCCAGGCTTCCAGCCTCTCCTGCCTGCCAGGATCTAAAGCATCAAAGAGTATTGGGGTGAGAAACCAACCTAATGTATAATAGAATGAATGCTACTGTAAGTGCCTAATATTATAAGTAATCCAACTGGTCATACCTACATTCCATGCACATGCAATAATACAGCAGTAATAACATTAACAAGAGGTAAAATTCAAACCGAAGTATTCTGACTGGTCCCTCTTCATGCGGTGCAAACGGTCTCTTCTCTATGAGCCCGGGAAAAGCCAGCGTTTTCTGCGTGGGGGCCCACACATACAAATTCTTGGGGGGGGGGGGGGATTTGCTGCAGAATCCCGGGCTCATAGAGAAGATTCTGCAGCAAATCCCAAAAAGAATATGTATGTATGTGCACCCAAGCAGCAACGCTGGCGGCCGGGCTCTCAGAGAAGAGCTTTGCACCTGAGAGACCAGTCAGAATACCCGTTTGAGCCCGTTTGCACCGCATGAGGAGGGACCAGTCAGAATACTTCGGTTTGAATTTTACCTCTTCTTATACCCATTGTTATTACTGCTGTATTATTGCATGTGCATGGAATGTATGTATGACCAGTTGGATTACTTATAATATTAGGCACTTACAGTAGCATTCATTCTATTATACATTAGGTTGGTTTCTCACAGGATCTAAAGCCTTGAAGAGGCTTCATGAGGGGCCAACTTCAGCCCACCAGGTGTTTTGGACTTCAACTCCCACCATTCCTCACAGCCTCAGGCCTCTTCCTTTTCCTCTCAGCCTGGGCAAACTTGGGCCCTCGCTCCCTCAGGATCGGGGTGAGAGAGGGCAGCGAGGAGCGAGGGGGCCCCTCCTCCTCTTTTTTGCTGCTTCCAAGAATAGAATACCCCTCCCTCCCTCCTTTGCTCCCTCCTTCCTATTTGGAGAGTCCCATCTAGAATTCAGTGTGATTTATTCAAGTTTTGGCCTACAACTCCCAGAAATCCCAGCCAATTTACCAGCTGTTAGGATTTCTGGGAGTTGTAGGCCAAAACCATCTGGAATGCGCATGCGCTGGCATACGAACTACTAACGAATTTTGTTAGTAATTAAGTTACATTTTAGAAATTTTTGGAAATTTTTTTGTAAGTCTTTCTATTACTAATTAAAAAATGCCCCCCCCCTCCCCATTAGATTTTCGATTTGCTATTTTTGGGTTCTAAACCATGCCTAGTATCCAGCTAGAATGAAGTTTCCCCATTTTTCTAGTCAAGACCACTGAAACACACCAATATTTTTTCAAGGCATTGCTCTCACCTTAAGATTCCTTCCCTTTGTTTTGAGGATTGGAGAAAGGGGCCAGACCATGAAATCTGGAAATTCTAGTTGCCACAGGACAATCATGCTTTGTAAGGTTGCTATTCTTTCAAAACAGGGAAAATCTAACAACAACATATATAACGACTTTTCTTTGCGAACGAAGATACAGGAAGGATTCATCCAACGCTTTCTACAAGCACGTTGATAATTCGGAGGTTGGATGTGTCCTTCGAGCCTGAGCAATGGATTTTTCTGGTGGAGCGCAGCGTGCACAGAACTGGCCTTACCCTTTAAACCAAAGGTTCATCTGCCAGGGCCTAGCAAGGTGGGACGGTGGCAGCGAGATCCTCAGGTCGTAGGTTTGGTTCGAGTTTCCTTCTCTAGATGGTTGACCTTACAGGGTTAGACAAGCACCATCTGCCCGGGTTTGAATATAGAGTTTTCCTTCTCCTAGGATGGTTGCCAAAAGGCTAGAGAGCCCATCCTGCCCATTGACGCTCTTTGTCAGACCCTTTGGTTGTGACCTGTCTGGCATGGGAGGCCCTACCAGTGGCTATTATGCCACCGCCAGCATAGCTCACAACTTCTTTAGGGTACGCAAGCCTCTCCCCCACGACAAGGGGTCGCCAACGGAGAGGCAACAACAACAACAACAACAATAACACCCTAACTCCTCAAGGGAAATCAGGGCGGATCACAGTACACATAACAGCAAATGTTCAATGCTGTTTTGGATAGACAGAACAGAGACAGACAGAACAGAAAGGAAGTATTTTGTGTTGACGTCCAGCTTTTTGGCCCTTTTGGAGGTTGTGCTTGAATCCAGTCATCAGGACTTCCTCCTCCCTTTTGGTCGCCAGGCATTTTCTGATCTTTTTTTTATATGGTGCTGTAAAATACCTTCCTGCTTGTTTTAGTGGTCCCTAATTTCTCTACTTACTGCTAAAGCTGTTTTCGAATTGCTTACATCAGTGTTTCCCAACCTTTTTTGAGCCGCGGCACATTTTTTACATTTACAAAATTCTGGGGCACACCACCAACCAAAATGACACAAAATGACACTCTAACACAGTAATACATATAGTTAATATGTTTTTAAATGTATTTATACACTCAGTGTGAAACCTGGGCCTGTTTCAAAGAACACAACATAGATATCCTGGCAGGAATGGCAGAAAGACACACACGAAGGTCTTGCTCGACAGCTGTCAGTCATGGGAAAACCTCGGCCCTCTGGGAGCTTTGGACTTCAACTCCCACCATTCCTAACAGCCTGAGGCCCTTTCCTGCTTAAGTGGCTGAGGGGAAAAAAGGAAAAGGGCCTGAGGCTGCTATGAATGGTGGGAGTTGGAGTCCAAAACAGCTGGAAGCTCCAAGTTTGCCCATGCCAGCTTTCGATTCCATCGCCACATCTATCTTCAGCCTCTGGCAGCTTGAATATATGTGATTATATACGTGATTTTCTACCTTGTCACTATGATTATGGTGCTGCTTCTTTAAATTGTCCTCAAACTGACTGTGTTATTGTGCGGATCCCGGAACTGACATTGGATAACATCGTGAGGATACACTTTGTTTTTTGCACTCATTTCCGTGAGGAGCGTTCCGTGTATTCGCTACTTTCTGGTTCGCAACTCCTCCGCTTTCTGTGGCGACCACGCCGAACTACCTTATGTAAGACTTTTGATTTTCTTCAGGAGGACTGGGTACTTTGAATGTGTTTTTTGCGTATGATTATGTATGATTAATTGTGCATCTTGTACTGTGACGCAGCGGCGCTCCTTTAATAAGTAAAGGTATTGGAGGTTCCAATTTCCCACCTGATGATCGCTCACGGCACACTAGTGTGCCTTGGCACACTAGTTGGGAAACACTGGCTTAGATAAACAGTAAGCTGTGCTGACAGTTGGGAGTTCACACCAATCCGGGGCTTCAAATTGGCAACCTTTCAGTTGGTAGATTTTATCATTGCTGGTGATTTACCAGCTGTGCTAAAGCCCAGCACAGAATAGACAACAGAATTAGTGATAAGGGAGGGAGCTTTTCCCCTCCCGGAGACTGGGCTAAGAGGGCAATGACCCTCCCCTGAAATGATTTAGCAAAATTAGGCTACCAAGCTCCTATGTAGGGTAGCCTCATCTAGAAGTATAAATCAAGAAGGTACAAAATGATCAAGTCCTCAGAAATAATAAAGTAACTGAGCCGAGTCAGGACTATGAAGTCTGCCTGAGAACTATCCTATGGGTACTTCCAATAGTCTTCCTTTTTAAGAATGTTTGAATGAGAATTGATGATGGGAAAGGAAATTTGCCATATCTATGGGATTGGTTCCATGGTTTCATGTATCCAAATCTGACAACATAAATAGTCCGTAGACTTTTTCTAGGTCATCCAGCATGACTATAAAGCAGGCATAGGCAAACTTCGGCCCTCCAGGTGTTTTGGACTTAAACTCCCAGAATTCCTAACAGCCTACTGGCTGTTAGGAATTCTGGGAGTTTAAGTCCAAAACACCTGGAGGGCCGAAGTTTGCCCATGCCTGCTATAAAGTGTTTTTGTGCCAGAGATTCTTCACTTCGATACTGTTTGCTGTTTTGTGTGTCCAGTCAAAATCTGGGAACGAATGACTCATGGATATGGGAGCATCTGCAAACAGGCAAAATGGATAACTTGCTGGTCTGGTTCGAAGCTTTGGGCTGGAATGTTATCAGTATGCTGATGACACCCAGCTCGTTCTGAAAATGGAAGGCCGACTGGACTCTGTACCTTCTTGTTTCCAACAGTGTCTTAAAGCCGTTACTGGTTGGCTGCATGCCAGTAGATTGAGGGTGAATCCAGCAAAGACGGAGGTACTGTGGCTGGGCCGTCCGGTTGGTGGGGAGGCCCGACTGCCTAGCTTGGATGGCGAGGCATTATGCCCGACATCCTCAGTTAAGAGCCTTGGGGTCGTTTTTGACCTGTTGCTGTCGATGGAGGCCCAGGTCTCCACCGTCAGCAAAACCGCCTTTTTCCATCTGCGGCAAGCTAGGCGTCTGGCCCCCTACCTATCCAGAGATGACCTGGCCATGGTGCTCCAAGCCATGGTCATCTCGAGACTGGACTACTGTAATGCCCTTTACCTCGGCCTGCTCTTGTCAGTGATCCGGAAACTTAAGTTTGTCTAGAATGCCGCTGCACGACTTCTCACTGGGGCTCCAGTGAGATGTCACATAACACCTATCCTCCAGCAGCTTCATTGGCTTCCGGTTGAGCACCGGATCACCTTCAAGGTGATGGTGTTAACTTTCAAGGCCTTGCATGGTCTGGGGCCGCTGTATCTGAGGGACCGTCTTTTCCCCTACCAACCCCAGAGGTCACTTCGTTCCGAACAAATGAACCTCCTTGAAGTACCGACCTTCAAAGCAATCCGTCTTACATCAACCCGGCGCAGAGCCTTTTCTGTAGAGGCGCCGTCAATATGGAACACACTTCCTAGTGATGTACGGGCCATGCAGGACCTTCTCTCCTTCCACAAGGCCTGAAAGACTCACCTTTTCCGGCTAGCCTTTGATTGCTAGGCCAGAAATCTTTTTTAAGCTAGTTTAATATGTATGCTTTTACCTCTGTGTGTTTTACCTGATTGTAAGCTGCTCCGAACCCTCGGGGAGTGGCGGCGTACAAGTCCAAATAATAAATAAATAACAACCAATCTGCTGTACCCGCCTCACCACTGCCTTAAAAACATTTTTGGGATCAATCTCAATGGATTTCACCAGCATTCCTGCTGAAAACCCTTAAGCTCAGAGTCAAAAATTACCTAACTGTAGCATTGTTTTGGACTTGATGGATCTTGATTTGAACAAATACAGCAGTTGTGATGTAATATGAGCACAGATAGAGCTATAGAACCATAGCTATCAAACAGCTGTGTGCATGGATGTACGCATGTACGCATATGGAAGTCAGCAAAAGCAGTTCCCTGTTGGAGCTTTTTTTTATTCTGTATAATGGCATGAACACATGCAGTTAGATCTGAGTGCTTGGCCCAGGCAGATACAGCTTTCCCATCCATTTCATTGAGCCATTAATATTTAAAAGGAAGCAGACTCTGAATTGCATTGGAGAGGGGGTGCTAAGTCCAATATTGGAGCTGCGCCTGATAGCCCATAAGAGCCGACATCAGCCATCCCATCGCGCTTCGGCTCTAATCTTGATCAAAACTAATAACACCATCCATAACACTGTAAAGATTTATTCATTCTGGCAGATCTATACATTAAACAAATCACATTGTGGGCCTGAATGCTAAGTCAATGCAGCCATTCTTTAAAAGGAAAGGAATAAAAGCAAAAGAGGACTGAATGTCCGAAACTCTACTCCAAAGCAACAAGAGAAAAAGTTACACTTTGGGATGCGAAAGAAAACAGGGGCTGTGATCCTACATCGGTCTGAGGAGCATAAAGCTCTGCCAAGAATAATTGTGATGTTCTTGGCCAGGTGTCCTTCAGTTCAATGGGATTTGCTATTATGTATGGTTTCGTTTATCCACACAAATTCATAGAATCACAGAGTTGGAAGAGACCTCGTGGGCCATCCAGTCCAATCCCTGCCAAGAAATAGGAAAATTGCATTCAAAGCACCCCAGACAAATGGTCATCCAGCCTCTACTTAAAATCCTCCGAAGAAGGAGCCTCCACACACTCCAGGGCAGAGAGTTCCACTGCTGAACAGATCTCACAGTCAGGAGGTTCTTCCTAATGTTCAGGTGGAATCTCCTTTCCTGTAGTTTGAAGCCATTGTTCCGCATCCTAGTCTCCAGGGCAGCAGAAAAGAAGCTTGCTCCCTCCCCTCACATATTTATACATGGCCCTCATAATGTCTCCTCTCAATCTTCTCTTCTGCAGAGAGCTCTTTAAGCTGCTTCTCCAGACTCTTGATCTTTTAGTTGCCCTCCTATGGACACATTCCAGCTTAGACTCAACATCTCCCTTCAATTTCAGTGCCCAGAATTGGACACAGTATTGCAGGTGTGGTCTGACCAAGACAGAACAGAGGAGTAGCATGACTTCCCTGGATCATATTTATTTATTTATTTACATTTCTACCCTGCCTTTCTGATCTCGGAGGGGACTCAAGGCGGCTTATCCCCTGGATCATATTCCAGGAACACATCCCCTATGCCGTTGCGCCAGGTGCCTTTGAAAATAAACTGCTATGTGCTTCCTATAAGCCTGGTGGACCGCAGGATGCCTACTTGAGAAGCTCAGGGGTTCAGCAACCCAAAAAACCACTCCAGGTTAAAGTTGAAGAACAAATAGTTTATTCAGCTACAAAGTCTTTGAAGGACTTGGCACAGAGCTTAAAGGTTGCAAAGTATAAAACGAGGGTAAGATGAAAATTCCCTGGGTTGCTGACTAAGACTGCAAAGTCTCCCTTTGCTTCCTCTGAATGGCAAGGAAACCCGAAGATATTCCTCACCCTGACCCTAGGTTACTGAATAGAAGGAACTATGCCTTCCCTATCTATGCCTAGGGCCAGTTCAAAGGCGAACTGATGCTTAAATGGCAGTTAGATAGCTACAATATACAACAAGCAGGGCTATTCACAGCAGGGTATCATTAGCCTATCTAACTCCAGCAGTCAAGAAATTCAGTCAAGCAGTTGGTCATTCATGAAATTCAGTAAGTCAGTTCAGTAAGTCAGTACTTACGGTGGCCTATACACAGCTAACCTGACTGGCCAAGCACATCTGAGCTCTTCTCCTGCCTGAGAAGGACTGAAGAGAGATCTCAAAATGGAGAACACATCCCCAGGGAAAAAGGGGCGGCCCCAAACCAAAGGGATACATTTTGCAAGGCTCAAACAGCAAGCTTTGAAAAACTGGCTGTAAACTTGTAAATTATTAACTAACAGGGTGCCAGTGGGTCTATGGCAACCCTAAAGGAAAATGCAAAAGGAAGCTGCCATCTAGAATTGGGAGCAACACAAAACAGGTGTCTGGAAGACGGAACATCCCCACATAACGGAACATCTGTTGGTGACCTGGAAGCTCAGGCTGGTGCAGAATTCTGCCGCCCGACTCCTGTCTGGAACACCAGCAGGTAGTCACATAACACCTGCCTTGCAGGACCTGCACTGGCTGCCAATTGAGCACCGGATCACTTTCAAAGTGTTGGTTCTCACCTTTAAGGCCTTACACGGCTTGGGGCCAACGTACCTGAGGGACCGTCTCTCCCCCTATTGCCCAATGAGATCACTGCGGTCGGAGGGTGCCAACCTCTTAGACGTCCCCTCGACGAGGCTCGTGCGTTTGACAGCAACCCGCAGGAGGGCGTTTTCCGTCATTGCGCCCACACTGTGGAACGCCCTCCCGGCAGAAACACGTGCTATCCAGGACTTGCTCCCCTTTAGACGGGCTTGCAAGACCTACCTCTTTCGCCAGGCTTTTGACCTGTAGGTCTTGCCCCTGTGTAGCCCTCCTGGTTTTAATTGTTATCTGTGGTGGTGTGTTGCTTCACAGATTCTTAATTATTGTATTGTTTTTATGCTAATCTGTTGTTGTTTTTAACCATTGTTGTTGTTTTTATTGTGCCTTACTTGGATCTTGTGAGCCGCCCCGAGCCCCGGGAGTGGCGGCATAGAAGCATGAGTAATAAATAAATAAATAAATAAATAAACATATGCTGGAGTTGTACTGCAAAATATATTAAATAATTAATAGATTAAAACAAAGATCAGATGTATTAAAAAAATTTAAATGAACTAAAATAATGTGCCTGGAAGATCCGTAATAAAATCTGTTAGGCCCACAAAGTGTTTCATGAACAGCAATGATGGCACCAGTCAGGCCTTCAAGAAGTACCCAATAGTAGGGCGAGGGAGGTTGCCCACTTAACCCCAGCCTAGATCTTGCTCTTCTCCTAGTTCCAATTCTCTGATAACTGGTCCGGGTTCCAAATGAGAGAGGACAAAGAACTAAGGAGCCCTTTAGATTTATATCCCAAGCCGAAGACAACTTTTTAAATTGAAGTCATGATAAACTTGGAAACCATTGCTAATGGCCCTTGTTGCTACCGTTTAAAATGCTTCTCGCTGTGTATCCCATTTTCATCCTTAAATACTGACTTTTAAAAAGTTACTGAACCATGTTATCTCCACTCACGAAAGAGCTTGGTCTTAACAGCAAATTGAGAGAGGAAAGAGAAAAGTCTCATTAACATTGGTTTCAAACCAAGTTTTCACATTAAGGGCAGCTTCCATCCCCCATTGTTTCAGATGAAGTGTGTTTATGAGGGATTCCACATTTAATTGTTTCCCCCTTAGTTTTAATTTCCTTTGCCTCACATTAAAGCTATAAAATATACCAGAAGGTGGGTTCTTGATGCACAGCAGCTCAGGCTTTATTCACTTCCTCCTCTCCCCCTCCCTCTTTAGAAATATTATTCGGGGTTTCCACAAAATCTAGATCGCAATAGAATTCTGCTCTCACCATTGAGAGATAAAGTGTCTTATTTGCACTCAAAGTGCCATAAAAGGAAGACCTCCTGCCTGAAAGTGAAAAAGGACCCTCATACCCATTATTATTTTTCCACCTCACCTAGCTAACTCGAAAATCACAGCCTGCACTGTAAAGAGAAAGACAGCTGCAAAGTGCCATTAGCAATATGAGGACTCTCTCCACTTGACCTGGTGAAAAACAAACAAAAAACACAACAGAAAAATCATCATGTTTCAAGATTCACCCTGGGAAATCCTTCCATTAATTTTCAGTTTGTAAATCCTCTGGAATATATGCAAGCCAAGTGCAGCCTCAGACAGTGGACTGCATCTCCCAGAAACCCCAGCCAACGATAATTTTGGAATTTACCATCCTGTGGCCCATCTACACTGATCATTTAACGCAGTTTCAAACCAGTATTGAAGAAAGTGGTTTTGCTGTGGATATGATTATATAGGAAACCCTAGAACGGTGTTTCTCTTCCTGTAGGTCCCCAGGTGTCTTGGCCTACAACTCCGAGAAATACCAGCCAGTTTACCAGATGTTAGGATTTCTGGGAGTTGAAGGCCAAAACATCTGGGAACCCACAGGTTGGGAACCTCTGCCTTCGAACCAATTGGAGGCTCACACAAGCAACAAATTTTTTTTCTAAGGCTTTCTTTCATGTGCTTTTGTGGGAGTTTGTTATCTGGCCACCATAGCTTGAAGCTAGCTAGCTTCAGTCTGCATTAAATGGTCAATGCAGATGGGCTGTAAAGTATTACACAATAAGGCTTATTCAGATATCATATATATATATATAATATATTCAGAACCAGAGCACAAACAATAATAACATCAAGGACATACCATACCCAACATAGGTGCATGCGTCTTCTCAGCGGATTCAGGGTTCAAACAATCATAAGACAGATATTTTCAGTGTGAAATCCACTAATTCAAAGTCCACAACACAGTCCATAAAGTAGTCCCAAATATAGATGCAATTCAAAGTCTCTGGTCTGAAGGTAGGCAAAAATCCAAGTGATGAAGGACACAAACAGGAGAACTGAAATGAGCTCCTCAATCAGGCTGCTTGTCCTCCGTTTCGCCCCCGGACGGGGCGTGATCCAAGCCTTCTCAAGCTCACGAGGCTGTTTGCCTGGAGCAAAGCCATGACAATACCTGGAGGGGTAGTTCTTCTCAATGGTTGGAGAATCTGAAGCCTAACCTCACTAGCAGAGTGAGGTGATCATAAAGGTAGGTTATCATTCAAAGCTTGGGTTATCATTCAAAGACATAGCCATGTTTGTTTGAATCTGCATGCAAAGGGCTGTTGTGCCTTTGAGACCAACTGAAAGGAAAAGGTTGGTAGCATAAGCTTACTTCATCAGATGCATGGAGTGAAGTTACTTTAAAAAGACCTTTATAGCTATGAATGAGATAGTATGTGTGAACAGCAATAAAAATGCAATGCTTGTGAGTATAGTGACAAGTTCAATTTTAAGGACAGTCACCGAAGGACAGAGCAGGGGGAAAGATGTTGTGTAAAGTCAAGGTGAGTAGATAGCATATTTGCATTACCATATTTAGATTACCGTATTTTGAAAAGGAAATAAGGAGATAGCTTTACGGACTGACTACCGAATATATCAGGTCTCGTCTGATCTTGAAAGTTATGCAGAATCAGTCCTAGTTAGTGAATGCCAGACATTCTTGGCTATTCTGGTATTAGGAATATTAGGAAGAACTTTGTGAGAGTGAAACAGACTTCTGCAGAAGGAGGTAGACTTTCTTCCACTGGACATTTGGTTATATGGCCACCGCTCAGTGTTAGCGAACAGAATTTGGGTTGGCTCTGCCCATAAGAGGCGAGGGCCCTAGTGCCCAAAAAGAGGGATTGGTACACTTGGTGAGCAAAAGCAGGATGCATAAAAATCCCACCCCAAGTTTTCCCAATAAATCTCACCAAGTTGAAGAAAAGCCACCGAGGTTTTACTTCTTATCAGCTGAGAAGGATAAAAGCTGCAATATCCTTATCACAAAGCAGTCATGAGGTTACATTCAAAATACATGCCATTTTATAAGGTTACAGATTCAAATTTCCCACTTCTCGCCCCCAGACTGGCTTCACGTTGATTGGATGGAATCTTGCTGGCTGGCTGCATCTTAGCCAATGGGGGTTCAATCTGCTTCCGATTCCAGTCAATGAGGGCGAAGAGGCGGGCGATGAGTAGAACAATGAAGGCAGAAAAACTTTTGATGGGATTAAATATGTAGATCAAGTAGCCAAGTGTTCAGCAAGAACCCTCCTGTTCTCAAGCTGAGCAATTCTATTGTCTTTTGGTTGATGATCAAATGTCCTCATCTGTGTTTTTCTCTGTTTGATAGACACAGATTAACATATTGCTGCAGGGTCTCAGTTCTTTGGATGGTAAACAAATGAAGAAGCTGTAGCCATGTACCAGTTTCCAAGGCTGATAGAGGTGGCAGTTTATGAAATATAGAAATAGTTTTGCCTATTAATCAATGGCACAAAGCAGGGCCGTAGCCAGGATTTTGATTTGGGGGCTGAGTTTGGTTCGGGGGCTGAGACTGGGTGGAAGAGGGTCTACCCTAGCAAACCTTTTGTATTGTTATCCCAATAACCCCATTAATGTGGGATATAATGAGCATGGTGATCAGATCATGATATGAATTAACATAACAGTTTAAATAATGTACCAGTAAGGCCTTTTCACGGACCACCCTGAGAATTTCGGGGGGGCTGAAGCCCCTTAGCCCCCCCCCCCCCTGGCTACATGCCTGGCACAAAGGGAGACTAAACTCAGAAGCCTTTGTCTATTGATTAGCAAAAACCAGTTTTGGCCCAAGGGGGAAAGACCCTTTTGGAAAAAGCTGGCTCCTGCTATTGTCATGCAAATGAGGCTTGTGAATGGGTGATTAAATCACAGACTTCAGGAATGCAGCTAGCAAGCCTCACCCAAGGAGCTGGCTAAAGGTAAACAGTGGCACTTTCATATTTTTAAAATTGCATACATGGGAAAAACATGAGGGGAGATATATTGGGGTTCATGGTGAAAATATACCATCCAGATCACCCCTGCCTACCCACCAGAAAGATACACAGTTTATTGGATTCATAAAAGATAGTCCAAGGGGTCCTGGCAGGTATGTAGCCAGGGGGGGCCTAAGGGGGCTTCAGCCCTCCCCGAAATTCTCAGGGTGGTCCGCGAAAAGGCCTTACTGGTACATTATTTAAACTGTTATGTTTATTCATATCATGATCTGATTACCATGCTCATTATATCCCACATTAATGAGGTTATTGGGATAACAATACAAAAGATTTGCTAGGGTAGACCTCTTCCATCCAGTCTCAGCCCCCTGAACCAAACTCAGCCCCGAATCAAAATCCTGGCTACGGCCCTGGGTCCTGGAAAGAAAGGGGGGAAAGTCTTTGGGAATTCATGTGGGTGATAAACCATGAAGCCCCTCGGAGGGGAGAAGCGTCCTGAGTCCATGTGGTGGAAAAAGAGGGGAAACTTTGCAAGTTTCATAAAAAAGTCTTTGAGAGTGAGCAAAAGTCCATAAGAGTAATGCAAAAGGAAAATAACTGGGTGCATTCATAAAGTGTGGGTTACAGGGGCATTGTCATGTGGGACCATGGGGCCATGGGAAGAGACTTAGGTTCCCACGTGGGGAGAGATAGGGGATTATGAGATCACTTCCAGCCTGGTGTTCTTGGGAAAGCTATGAATCCCTTGGTTTTTATCTTCTACAGAGCCCAAGAAAAAAAGGGGGGTCACTTCCGATATCATTAGGGCTGCTTGATCAGTGAATTTCTGTATTCAGAGGATGTTGGCTTAGATGCCTCCTAAAGTCACTTCCAACTCTATACTTCTCTTATTCCGTAATGAATCTATTTCAATAAAAAGCCACCGTGGACATTTCAAAAGGTAGTTTTACAATTCAGAGGTGTCTATCTAATTATACTTTTTACATGTCTATCATATACTCCATTACCATGACTTTGCTCAAAAAGAAAGAAAGAAAGAAAGAAAGAAAGAAAGAAAGAAATAAGAGAAGGGGGGAAGGAAACTTCTGCCCCATCACTCCTTTCATTTTGTTACCTTTGAGATGGAGATAAAGAAGATTTTTTTCTGCTCTGTTACTTCCTGTAATTCAGTGCAAGTCTGACTGCTGAGCAGATCGAATAATACAGAAGGGCCATGCTTAGCATCGAGCAATGGTTTCAAATTACAAAGCCACGACACTCTTCAATGGGTTCCTTTTTAAAAGATATCAAATTGAAGTGAGCATGTGGACTTCAGCAAAAGACCCAGAAGGCATCATAATGGCCCTGGAATGCTATCTATTGGGATTATTTAATGCCTGGTGAGGTGTTATAACCTTACTAGTGTTTCCCTTTCCTTTCCTTTATTTAAAAGTATCTGATTTCTTCATGCTCACAAATTCTCTCCTAAGATAATTCTTATTCACTATACCATGAACTGCCTTCCCTCTAGGAAATGAGCATTGGATTATCTGCAGGTGCTAAATGAGACACTTCCTTTCATCACTAACCTTCCATTGGCTCACGGATGGGAAGCCCAGTGGCTACTGGATACATCCTTGAATAACCTCTGTGTCCATAAAAAAAGATCCGTTCTAATGGAAACCGTAGAGAGGTTTCTATAAAAATGAAATGTAACAGTTCAGCAACATACTAAATAGCATCAGTGGTCGCTTAAAGAATTTTCCAAGGACATTTTCCAAACTAAAGAGGTTGGTCCAACTTTTATAGGAAGTGACAAGTGCGGGATAATGAAACAAGGATGCAGTCAGTAGAGCCCACAAGGTTTCCAATTTGTTTATTATGTTATTCATTTCTAGCCTCCCACTTTTCCCAATAATGAGACTAAAGGTAACTCAAAACTGATTAAATTTAAACCTACCGTATTTTTCGCACCATAAGACGCAGTTTTTCCCCCCCAAATTAGGAAGAAAAATCAGCCGCGTCTTATGGAGCAAAGATGCAGGCAGGGAGGGGGAGGTGCTGGAGCAGAGGGGGGGGCGATATACTCACCAAAAGTGTCTGGAGACCGCCGCCTCTGTTGCCGCCTCTCCTCTTCTCTGGTCCGTTGCGGGTCTGTCCCTTTCCTTCCCCCCGCCCTTTCGTCCCTCGAGCAAAGGGCGGGGGGAAAGGAGCAGGAGGAGGAGCGAAGCAGCGTCGCGTCAGAGCGTCTGACGCGACGTTGCTTCGCTCCTCCTCCTGCTCCTTTTCCTTCCCCCCGCCCTTTCTTCCCTCGAGCAAAGGGCAGGGGGAAAGGAGCAGGAGGAGGAGCAAAGCAACGTCGCGTCAGAGGAGGAAAATAGAAAAAAAATTTTTTTCTATTTTCCTCCTTTAAAATCTAGGTGCGTCTTATCAGCCGGTGGGCCTTATGGTGCGAAAAATACGGTATTTATAAACAGCAAAATGTATGAAAATGAAAGTTGTTTTTTTTTTAAAAAAGGAAACCATGCCCTGTGTTGCACTTCAGACGAGGAGCACTCCCTCTAGTTCACGCACACAACAGACAGTCTGAATAATAGGCTTTTATTGAAACAAATATAGTGTCCAACAAAAGGGTTAAAAGAAGATCAATTGTAGAATATATCCAAGGTAAAATCACACAGTTCAATTAGTCCCAAAATCCAAAAGACAAAGGTAGCAAGCTTGATGCAAATCCCATGAATGATACAAGGCAGCTTTGGAAGCAAAAACGTGCACAGAGGCCTAGGCAAAGTCAAGAGCTTGGAGACAAGAATAACTTGGCATGGTATTCTGAACGAAGCCTGGAATCTAAAAGACAATTTCTCAAGCAAGCTCTAATAAGGACAATTTAGTTTCGGTTTCCCAAACGGCCGCTGCGTCGTAAACTGGCAGCCTGCCTAGATTCTCGAATGTTATCCCTACGATTGAATGTAAGCTCGTTAAAATTCCCAGGTCTTCTGTTATCAGTCTGAAGGCCTTCAATCTCCTGAACACAAGAATTCCCATCTAATACAGCCCTGGGAATTGGTCTATTCTCAGGAAAGCAAGCCTCATCTGAAAGTTCACTTTGCAGTTCAGAGTTCTCATCATCAGCAATTACATTAACAGCATTTTCACCATCAGCCCCATCATCCCTAGCATGCACATGAACACCAGGCTGAAACACCACACCTTGTGAGAAGTGGCTTAGGGAGCTGTGTATGTTTAGCTGTAAATATGACTTAAAAGCACCAGATCCCATCTGATCTTAGAAATTAAGAGGGTTAGCCCTGGTTAGTACTTGAATACAATACAGCTAAGTGAATACCAGGTGTACTATAGGATATATTTCAGAAAAATAAGACCTAAACAACTTATCAAAACCCATAAAAAAATTATAAAGCAGCACATCATTAAAAGTCCATCACAGCCAGTTTCTAAAAGTCTGAGGGAAAAATAATGTTTTGACTTAAAGATCTTGGAGTCCTCGTGGACAATGTTATGTGGCGGCAAAAAAAAAACCCAATTGGATTCTGGTCTGCATAAATAGGAGTCTAGTGACTAGATCCAGGGAAGTCATGCTACCCCTCCATTCTGCCTCGGTCACACCACATCTACAATCACACTGTGTCCAATTCTGGGCATCGCAATTGAAGGGAGATATTGACAACCTAGAAGGTGTCCAGAGGAGGGCGACTAAAATGATCAAGGGTCTGGAGAACAAGCCCTATGAGGAGTGGCTTAAAGAACTGGAGAAGGCTGAGAGGAGACATGATGACCATGTATAAATATGTGAGGGGAAGTCATAGGTAGAATGGAGCAGACTTGTTTTCTGCTGCCCTGGAGACTAGGACGTGGAACAATGGCTTCCAACTACAGGAAAGGAGATTCCACCTGAACATTAGGAAGATCTTCCTGACTGTGAGAACTGTTCAGCAGTGGAACTCTCTGCCCCGGGGTGTGGTGGAAGCTCCTTCTTTGGGGGCTTTTAAACAGAGGCTGGATGGCCTTCGGTCAGGGAGTGTTTTGAATGCAATTTCCTGCTTCTTGGCAGGGGTTGGACTGGATTGCCCACGAGGTCTCTTCCAACTCAAGGATTCTATCATTCTACGCCATATGAAGGAGAACAATGAGTAGATGTTCCTAGCCTCTCTAGAAAATGAGTTCCAAAGCCTGGGAGCAGCCATTGAGAAGGAACTCTCTCTTGTTCTCACCAAATGACTCAGAAGGAGATAGGATGAGGGAAGAGTCTCTCTTGAAATACTGAACGCATTTTGGGATAGTCTTCAGCAACTTGGATAGCTTATCTAAAGAGCAGGCAGTTGGTAACAGAGCCTAACATCTCCCTCTGTTGCCCCACAATTGCCCAATGATTTCTCCCACTGTCTCCTGCTTTACCCCTGCCCTTCTGATAAGTTCCATTTTTTTGTAAACCACTTTGAGTCCCCCCAGGCGTGAGAAAGGTGGCATATACTGTAAATACTGTAAATAAATAAATAAATAAATTCCTTAGCTCAGTGTTTCTCCACCAGTGTGCCGTGAGTGATCATCAGGTGTGCCGTGGGAAATTGGAACCTCCAATACCCTTACTTATTAAGGGAGCGCCGCTATGTCACAGTACAAAATGCACAATTAATCCTACATAATCATACGCAAAAAACACATTCAAAGTACCCAATCCTGCTGGAGAAAATCAAAAGTCTTACATAAGATAGTTCGCCGTGGTCGCCACAGAGAGCGGAGGAGTTGCAAACCAGGAAGTAGCGAGTTCACGGAGCGCTCCTCTATGGAGAACTCACGATATTTGATGAAATCACAGAAGTGAGTGCAAAAAACAAAGTGTATCCTCACGATGTTATCCCATGTCAGTTCCAGGATCCGCACAATAACACAGTCAGTTTGCGGACAATTTAAAGAAGCAGCACCATAATCATAGCGACAAGGTAGAAAATTTATTTATTTATTTATTTCAGGATTTTACCCCGCTCTTCTCAACCCCCGAGGGGGGACTCAGAGCGGCTTACAGTACGGCACAATTCGATGCCACATCATACAGTATGAAACCCCCAAACCCCACAACAATTAAAATACATTAAAACACATTAAAATACAGTTCCATCAGCAACATACACAGTCATTCCAAGTTAAAACAATATTCAATCCATAAAAACATTGACCCTCTTCATCCATTCCATTAAAATCCCCATCTAACATGCTGCTTAGTGCTGGTGTGCAAACGCCTGGTCCCAAAGCCAGGATTTTACCTTTTTCCTGAATGCCAGGAGGGATGAGGTGGACCGTACCTCCATAGGGAGCGCATTCCACAGGCGGGAGCCACCGCCGAGAAGGCCCTGTCCTGGTCCCCACCACCCGCATCTGAGAGGTCGGGGGGAGCGAGAGAAGGGCCTCCCCGGATGATCTTAGGGTTCGGGATGGGACGTAGCGGCCGATGCGTTCGGACAAGTAAGCTGGGCCAGAACCGTATAGAGCTTTAAAGGTCAAAACCAGCTCTTTGAATTGAGCCCGGAATTGGACAGGCAGCCAGTGGAGCTGACACAACAGGGGGGTGGTATGCTCCCTGTATGTAGCTCCCGTTAATAATCTGGCTGCCGCCCGCTGGACTAATTGCTGGACTAATTGCAATTTCCGAACTGTCTTCAAAGGCAGCCCCACGTAGAGTGCGTTGCAGTAATCTATTCGGGATGTGACCAGAGCGTGGACGACCGTAGCCAGATCAGACTTCCCAAAGTCACGTAGATAATCACATATATTCAAACTGCCAGAGGCTGAAGATAGATGTGGCAATGGAATCCAAAGCTGGCATGGGCAAACTTGGACCTTCCAGGTGTTTTGGACTCCAACTCCCAAAATTCCTAGCAGCTTCAGGCCCTTTTCCTCCCCCCCCCCCTCAGCCACTTAAGCAGGAAAGGGCCTCAGGCTGTTAGGAATGGTGGGAGTTGAAGTCCAAAGCACCCAGAGGGCCGAAGTTTTCCCATGGCTGACAGCTGTTGTGTCTTTCTGCCATTCCTGCCAGGATATCTATGTTGTGTTCTTTGAAACAGGCCCGGGTTTCACACTGAGTGTATAAATACATTTAAAAACATATTAACTATATGTATTACTGTGTTAGAGTGTCATTTTGGTTGGTGGTGTGCCCCAGGATTTTGTAAATGTAAAAAATGTGCTGCAGCTCAGAAAAGGTTGAAAAACAGTGCCTTAGCTCAGTGTTTCTCAACCAGTGTGCCGTGGCACACTAGTGTGCCGTGAGCGATCATCAGGTGTGCCGCGAGAAAAGCTCTCTGCCCCCCTTCCTTCCCCTCTCCTCCTGCCGAACTCCTGCTGCTTGGGGGAGGAGGAGGAAGGGCCGGGCGGCGGCAAAGAAAAAGAAGAAGTGGCCGGGGCGCCGCCTCCTTCGGCCATTTCCCCAGCCAGCCTCCAATCCACCATGACTCCCACCATGACTCTCACCCCTCGCTCGCTGAAGCTGCGCAGAGGAGGAGCCCCGCCCACTGAATCCCGTCCACTGCTCATGCTCCTCCTCTGTGGGAGAGCTGAAGCCGGGGGAGGGGCAGGGCATGGCGCCCCCCCCCCAACCTGGCTTCAGCACTCACACAGCTTTGCCAGCCTTGAGGGGGCAGTGCCAAGCCAGCAGTGGCAGAGCCAGCACACTGCTGGCTTGGCACTGCCCCCTCAAGGCTGGCGAAGCTGTGGGAGAACTGAAGCCGGGGGGGGGGCGGGGCATGGCACGGCCTGGCTCCTCCCCCAGCTTTGGCACTCCCAGCAACTGCTCCCAGCAGGCCACCATCCCCCAGCCATTCTTTACTGTGTTAGAGTGTCATTTTGTGTCATTTTGGTTGGTGGTGTGCCCCAGGATTTTTTTAATGTTAAAAGTGTGCTGCAGCTCAAAAAAGGTTGAAAAACAGTGCCTTAGCTAATGAACTGACATGTAAAGCATGTGTTCTACCTCTCGGTCATGCTGGGTAACAACCAGAGGTTGTTTGCAACGAATGCAGGGAAGGTGGGTTTGGTTTCAGCAAGACTCTTTCAACCCCCCAAAAGTACCTTGTGGAATGATGGGTTGCCCATAATTCTACAGAATTTGTTGTTTGACCTTTCCTTTGCTCGAGGTGGCACCATCCATGCGGTAGTATATCATCATCTTCTTCTTCACACCCATGATGTATTTTACTAATAGATCATTAGGAAGGAAGCTTCATCTGAAGATGTATTACTGCAATACATCATCATGGGAAGGGATGTGTTTCCAATGGGAAGAGAAAGCAGAATCCTGGAAGAGGCAAAGCTAAGAGCAAATCAGTTTAATTATGCTGTGATTAATCGTTCTCACTTGCTGCTCATTATTACTAACAACTTCTTAGATTATTAAACATCAGCTCTTCTCTCCAGGAGCAAATGTCCAGTCAATTTTGTCTTGCTTTCGAGATAGTTTCACTTCCCAGGTCTCTTGGAAATTAGCACAATGCTTACCGTTCACATTTCCAATTATCCAGGGTAATGTTTCAGCGCTTCAAATAGCACACACAAAAAAGATTTCTTCAATTGCTATAGCAGGCAACAGTCTCCATTAAATTCAGAACATTGGCTGTTATAACAACAATCATTTCCATTTTGCAGTGCAAGGGAGAGAGCTGCCATCTACTCCTTAAATTGTCGTAATCTGAGAATATGTTCATAGCGGACCCCTCTGGTGATCACTATTGTCAGATGGAACAAAGGAAAACAAAGCGGACAAAAAGGGAGACAGGGAAGGTGCATTCTGCAGAAATACCATTTCCATCCCATTAACATACGGCATATTTAACTTGCAATATTCCCCAACTCCCCATTAATCCCTCATTCATAAAAATAAGAATTTTTTCTAAAAAGAATAATGGAATATATGTTGAGCTACCTCAGCATGACTTATGATAGTATTTCCTGCCCAGTCCACCAGTTTATCGCACTTTGTGCTCCTGAAAAAATGTATTGTGCTCATTGACATTGTATCTCAGTAAATTCTCTTCCGGCCATATTGTGTTTTGTATAATTTGTTGTTTTGTTTTTAGTTGATTTTTTAATTGCTAAATGTTTTTGTGTGTATTAATTGTCTGTTTGGCTTGTCCCTTATAAGCCGCCCCGAGTCCCCAAGGGGAGATGGTTGGCGGGGTATAAAAAATTATTTATTTATTTATTTATTTATTTACTTATTTATTTATTATTCGGTTTTATATTCCGCTCCTCCCTGCAGGCTCGGGGCGGATCACAGTAGCAATAAAATACATAATAAAACATACAGTAAAATTCAGTAAAACACAAATACATAATCAGTAGCCAGCTTTTGGATCTTAGCTCGGACGCTGATGTGCATCTTCATTCAGGCTAGCCGAACGCTAGTCTGAAGAGGGCAGTCTTACAAGCCCTTCGAAAGGGGCCCAGTTCGTGAATCGCCCGAGCGTGACTGGGCAGCGAATTCCAAGTCATGGGAGCCACAGCTGAAAAGGCCCGCTGTCTTGTGCTGGACAAGTGACAGGAGCGGGGTGATGGAATAACTAGCCAGTTTTGCTCTTCCGAGCGCAGTGATCTCGGGGGAATATACGGGGTAAGGCGGTCCCACAGGTACTCAGGCCCTAGACCGTGCAAGGCCTTGAAGGTTAACACCAACACCTTGAAGACAATCCGGTACTCAATAGGCAGCCAGTGCAGTTGCCGCAGGATGGGCGTAATGTGCTCTCTCGCCGGTGCTCCGACCAGCAAGCGAGCAGCAGCATTCTGCACCAGCTTGAGTTTCCGGACTGTCGACAAGGGAAGGCCCACGTAGAGGGCGTTACAGTAGTCCAGCCTCGAGATGACCGTCACCTGGATCGTCGTGGCCAGGTCATCCCTGGACAGGTAGGGTGCCAGTCGCCTAGCCTGACGGAGGTGGTAGAACGCCGTTTTGCTGACCATGGAGACCTGAGTCTCCATGGTCAGCAAAGGGTCCAATTGGACACCTAAGCTCTTTACGAGGAATGACGGGCTGAGCTGCTCGCCATCCAGGGTAGGCAACCAGCACTCATCAGCCCAACAACAACAAATAAAGTTGTTGTTATTATTATTATTATTATTAATAATCTATTACATATAATCAAAGTCAGTGTTTGCGGTGGTGCGACCGAGCGAGCGATCGGAGGAATATGTGCCAGCGTTTCAATTGGCTGCCATTGTGGGTTTATTTGCATAACGGGCTCTAACTCTAATTTTATTCTTAACTGTTTGCTTTTATTATATGTATACTATGTGGCATCAAATCGTTGCCGTTGTTAGGCCGCTCTGAGTTGAGAAGAAGCGGGGTAGAAATGATGGAAATAAATAAATAACTGGCCAGCCTCAGAACACCAACATTCTACGGCCCCAGACAGAGGGGATTGGTTGCCACTGAAATGGAATTTGCATAACTGCCTTCAAATGGTTGACCACATTCAAACATTCTAAAGTGACTCAGAGGGAAAGGCCTCAGCCAGTCAGCCACTGAGGCCCACAGCACTGACAGATCAGGACCAAACTTGGCAAACAGGCGACCAATGGCCCACTTCACTACCTGGTGTGGTTTAGGGCAGGAGGGGCCACGAATGATGGGATTTGCAGTACCTTCACGTCATTCACTTCCCAAACAACGCTAAAGCCCCTATAAAACACAAACCAGCCCCACAATTGACAGAAAGGCTTCCTTAACTTGATTTTCCTGACTAGGCCTCAGCTCATGGAATATTGTTAGGCTTCCTTAACTTGATTTTCCTGACTAGGCCCCCGGGACTCGCAGTACCTTCACTAAGTTCCTGAGACCACTGCAAGCCACATAAACATCTAATAGGAACCAACCTTGGCACACAATGCCTTCCTCAAATAACCCGGGCACCGCCGGGTCCTCAGCTAGTACTATATAAAGCCAGAAATCTAACATTCTGATAGATTTTTTGCATGTGATTATTTTTTTAAAAAAAAACCTGAGAAAAAAACTGAAGCTATGTCCCAAGATGTTTAACAGACTTATTGAATGAATTTTTAAAATATATTTATTTAGTAAGTTTTAATATGACACTTAATACTTATATTACAAGAAACAATAGAAAGGCAACATATATGTATATTAAAAAGTCATGCATGCACAAGTAGCAGCCAATAATGAAAAGATCAAGGCAGTGACATCTCTGACCCATCCCTTGTTTGGATATCAGCCAGCATGCAAATGCCTTCAATCGAGAAATCGTTTTCTAAAATCTGCAGAGGTACTCACAGGAACACCTCGGCAAGCAAGAGTCCAAAAGTGGCAGGCTAAAACCTGGAACCTCAAGCCATAGCTCATACCAAATGACAGACTCTCCCCATGCTTCTACTTTCTTAGTAAAAAAGCACAATGTGTTTTGCATGGGTTTATTCTCAGGACCTTTTTCCAGGGTGCTATTTAAAAAAATTAAAAATGAAAATTTCTGGGCCAGGCACTCTGGAACTATTTATTGGACAAGTCTCTTTCTTTACATTTTCCTCCACCATTTAAGCATTAAGGGACAGATAACAAATGGAAAGAAAACATACATGAGAAATTCTGATACATTATTTTTTTAAATGTCACTTAGCCTGCCCCAATCTCATTGCAAGCTGTCCTAGGCCCTCCTAGATTTTCCTGAATGCCTTTTCTGTTGGAAATAAAGAGTTAAGTGAACAGTTTATACCTGTTGTAGTATCTGAGTAGATTCCCACTGTGGAGTAATCAATTAATCAGCTGTGTGCTGAGCTGTGTGCTGAGCTGTGTTTGGGGAGTGGTTTCCTGGTTGCTATAAAATCTCTCTGCTGTGCTAAATGTGTGGGGGATTGAAGAAGAAGAAAGTCTGGCCGAGCGTTTGGCTGATAAGGAGGAGGAGAAAGAGTTTGTTTGAAAAGACACGCTGATATCTTTGCCAAGGCTAATGACAAAGAAAACTGAAGACTCTGTTTATCCTGTTACTGTTTTGTGGTAGTTTTGTTTTTCTCTGGAGAACCACTTCATGGATGCAAACTACTGTAGCAGAAGGATCTGTGAGTCTCGGAGCGTGAGCAAACAAAACCTCCTGTATCTATGTTTGTGTTTTTGCACTGCCATGCAAGAGAATTTATCTTGTAGTGGATATATTTGCTGACTGGACTATACTTTATGAATTTTACAACATTAAAGAACTGAAGTCAACCTTTGCAACAAGAAACTTCAAGTGTCCTAAGTTCTTCCGCTTGCCGCTGTGTTTTTCCTTTTAAGGTGGAGTTGGGAATTTTATTTCCATCATTCCCAGCTTCCTACATATTTCAGCAGGTTATGGGCCCAGTACCTCTATGAACGATGTTGTTTCTGGAAGTTCTACTGGGAGTAAATTTTTCTTTCTACTCGAGAGTAAGAGGACAAAGTGTGGAAGTTCTACTAGGGAGTAAATTTTTCTTTCTACTCGGGAGTAGGAGGTTTGTCTTCTGGAGTAAAGTATTTGGACACTTTTGTTGTAATTTTTACAGTCCTGAAGTTTAGAGATGGCTGGAATGTTTAAGTTGGCATTTCAGAAACTAAATGGTCGAAATTATCTTACATGGGCTGAGAAGATGAAATGCTATCTCATCACACAAAGTTTGTGGAAAGCTGTTAATGCCCTCCCAGCTGATGATGACGATGAGGAACTGGAAATGGACCAAAAAGCCAGAGCCTTTATTCTGCTTGGGGTCGAAGACCAGCAACTTATCCATGTGAGAAGATTAGAGCATGCCAAGGAAGTTTGGGATTGCTATAAAACTCTTTATCAGAGACCTAGTGCTGGCTCGAAAATTGTTCTTTGCAGGAAACTTTTTCTCTTCGATTTGAGAGTGGATGCATAGAAGATCATGTGAATGCTATGCTGTCTATCTTTTCTGATTTGGAGCAACGCGGATTGCAGTTTGAAGAAGACTTGAGAGCTCTTATTTTGTTGGGGAGTTTGGGAAAAGGTTTTGATATTTTTGTTGACTGTCTTGTAAATATTCAGGATAAAGATTTGAATGTTGATTATATTTCCTCAAAACTCTATGAGTGGGTGGCTCAGAAACAAGTTAGAACTTCTGTTTCTAATTATCACAACAAAATAGAGAGACAAACTAAGTCTGTTTATGAGTCTGAGGCAGCTTGCATAGCTAAAGCTCATAAAAATTTAAGTTTTGAAGTTTAACTAAAGATTTATCTTTGCTTCATGATTTGCACGAAGCTCCAGTGACCTCTATCACTTTGGCAAATGGTCAGAGAGCAAGTGTAAATAGGGCTGGGGCTGTTTTTATTGAAAAACTTGCTTTAAAGTTAAATGAGGTCTTGCATGTTAATAATCTGGCATATAACATCTTAAGTGTTAAAGAATTGATGAAAATGGGTTATGCTGTTATCTTTGAAAATGGTGAATGTTTAATCAGAAATTCTTATGGAGTCAGGATTGTAATCAAGGAAGAAAATGGTCTTTTTCTACTCAAAAATGTAAATGTATCTGTAGGATGTGTAGATGTTGAGAATTGCCCAGGTAATGGACAGCCGATTCATAACAAATGTGTTCATCTATGGCATAGAAGGCTAGGTCATTTACATTTTTGAGTAGAAAAAGACCATTTTCTTCCTTGATTACAATCCTGACTCCATAAGATACATTATTTTTTTAAATGTCACTTAGCCTGCCCCAATCTCATTGCAAGCTGTCCTAGGCCCTCCTAGATTTTCCTGAATGCCTTTTCAAGAGCTAAAAGCCCTCAGACCTTTTGCAACCTTCTCTTAGCATCCATTAGCCAGCTTCCTCTTTAATTGCATTCTTCCCACTCAAAAGGGACACCTGCAATCTTGTTTCCAGGCTTCGGTTATGATGAGGTCCACTCCTCTCCTCGGGCTGTTATCTGTAATTTGGTTCTCCGGCGACTGTCAACAAAGCATATCAGAAAAAGTAAAACACAATTAAACACCCCTCCAAATTGCAGCTTAATTAGAAAAGCCCTCCGATGAGGTCGCAATTATTGGACAATCAGATAGCCTTCCACAGATGCATCAGATAATTGACAAGATTAATTCCTCCACATAGAGCAGACAAATTGCTGTTTATTAGGGGAAACAAAGTGGGCCCATTAAAAGGAAAGATACAAAGGACAGTCAGAAGAGAAGCTTAATCCATATTTTGCAAAGCCCTACATGAAAGTGGTATAAACATTAAGAGGGGTTTTTTTTGCCAACTTCTCAACCAGTCCCTGTAGCTCTGTCTTTTACAGCCGATTGATAGGTAGCTAATAGGCATGGTTTCGAATCCAAAAATGGCGATTCTAAAATCAAATGGGGGGGGGGATTTTTTTTGATTAGTAAAAGAAAGACTTACAAAAAATTTTCCAAACAATTCCAAAATGTAACTTAAGTACTAACGAAATCGTTAGTAATTGTATGCCAAAGCATGCGCATTCAGATGGTTTGCCTACAACTCCCAGAAATCCTAACAGCTGGTAAATTGGCTGGGATTTCTGGGAGTTGTAGGCCAAAACTTGAATAAACCACACTGAATTCTAGATGGGACTCTCCAAATAGGAAGGAGGGAGGGAAGGAGGAAGGGAGGGAGGGGGTATTCTATTCTTGGAAGCAGCAAAAGAAAAGGAGGAGGAGCCCCCCCCCCCTCGCTCCTCGCTGCCTCTCTCTCACCCCGATCCTGAGGGAGCGAGGGCCCAAGTTTGCCCAGGCTGAGAGGAAAAGGAAGAGGCCTGAGGCGGTGAGGAATGGTGGGAGTTGAAGTCCAAAACACGTACCTGGAGGGCTGAAGTTGGCCCCTGCGATGGGGCATGGCAGCAGAGCAACGGGGAAGAGAAGCATCTGAGAGAGCGCAGGGAGAGAGAGGAGGAGAAGCGCGCATGTGTGTGTGTGAAGCTGGCCCTGCAATGGGGCATGGCAGCAGAGCAACGGGGAAGAGAAGGAGGGGGGGGAAGTGTGGAGGACTACACTTTCCAGAATGCATTGCCTACCTAGCAGCAGCGTCACTTCCAGTTCCCCATAGAAATGCGGGAAAAAGAAGCTGAATGAAGGCGGGAAGGAAATGAGGGGGAGAAGACAGGGAGAAGTGAGTACGTAGTACAATAATTAATTAATTAATAATTAAGAATTTATTACGATCATAATGCAAATTGTTGGCCTCAAGGACCGTAAAAGGAAGTCTACTTCGGGTTCGCGGCAGCGATCGTAAAAAGCTCAAAAGTCTACATATGAATCTCTTACGAATCCTTTTAATTTGCGTTTCATTTTTCTCATGCCTAGTAGCTAATATAACACAATGCATGCAGATTTTATTTCTCTTTTGTTTTGAGAAGAAATTACTGAAAATTTTACAGATTTTCATACGTGGGATGGAAAGAACATCGGATTTGAGATTGTAGATGGTACATGTACATGCCTTCATTCATTCATTCATTCTTACGGTCCTTGAGGCCAACAATTAGTGTTATGATCGTAATAAATTCTGAATTATTATTTAATTAATTATTGTACTACGTACTCACTTTTCCCTGTCTTCTCTCCCCTCATTTCCTTCCCGCCTTCATTCAGCTTCTTCTTTTTCCCGCATTTCTATGGGGAACTGGAAGTGACGCTGCTGCTAGGCATTCTGGAAAGTGTAGTCCTCCACGCTTCTCCCCCCCCTCCTTCTCTTCCCCGTTGCTCTGCTGCCATGCCCCATCGCAGGGGCCAGCTTCACACACACACGCGCGCGCTTCTCCTCCTCTCTCTCCCTGCGCTCTCTCAGATGCTTCTCTTCCCCGTTGCTCTGCTGCCATGCCCCATCGCAGGGGCCAACTTCAGCCCTCCAGGTGTTTTGGACTTCAACTCCCACCATTCCTCACAGCCTCAGGCCTCTTCCTTTTCCTCTCAGCCTGGGCAAACTTGGGCCTCAGGATCGGGGTGAGAGAGAGGCAGTGAGGAGCGAGGGGGGGGCTCCGCCTTCTTTTGCTGCTTCCAAGAATAGAATACCCCCTCCCTCCCTTCCTCCTTCCCTCCCTCCTTCCTATTTGGAGAGTCCCATCTAGAATTCAGTGTGGTTTATTCAAGTTTTGGCCTACAACTCCCAGAAATCCCAGCCAATTTACCAGCTGTTAGGATTTCTGGGAGTTGTAGGCCAAAACCATCTGGAATGCACATGCTCTGGCATACGAATTACTAACGAATTTCATTAGTACTTAAGTTACATTTTAGAAATTTTTGGAAAATTTTTTTGTAAGTCTTTTCTTTTACTAATAAAAAATCCCCCATTTGATTTTAGAATCACCATTTTTGGATTTGAAACCATGCCTAGTAGCTAATATAACACAATGCATGCAGATTTTATTTCTATTTTGTTTTGAGAAGAAATTACTAAAATTTTTACAGATTTTCATACGTGGGATGGAAAGAACATCGGATTTGAGATTGTAGATGGTACATGTACATGCCTAATAAAGGCCCGGATTACCCATAAGGCCAACCTACACCATGAAAGCCAAAAGTGCTGATATTACCTTAGCAAAACACAAGTAAAAGACCCAAAACTAAGGAAAATATATAGCCACAATAATTGTTGAATGTCAAATGTTATTATTATATCAATCATTCAATGTTATACTCACGGACCACAATTCAATATGTACATTCAAATAATTTCCACAAGGTAAGTTTCAGTCCACAGACATATATGTAGAATTCACAGGCCCGGAGGATAGTAAAATCATAATCCAGAGTTCATAATAGTAGTTCAAAGTTCATTAACACAACGTGTATATTGAATTGTAACATTTGACATTCAACAATTATTGTGGCTATATATTTTCCTTAGTTTTGGGTCTTTTACCTTTGTTCAACCTATACCATGGCCTAGGGGCGCAAGGCGAGGGGGGCGCAGATGACGGACCAAAAAAAGTTGCAACACGCATGGACTCAGGACAGAGATGACTCCCTCTCTCTCTCGGGGGAGAGCGCTGCGAGGGGGCGGGGGAGAAGGGAATGGCGCCCCCCTCACCCTCTTGTCAAGGAAGGACGGCACGAGGAGGAGGCGGGGCTTCCCTTCCTTCCTCCTCCTCGCGCCCGGTTCCCTCCTTGACTCAAGGAAGAATGGCGCGAGGAGGAGGTGGGGCTTCCCTTCCTTCCTCCTCCTTGCACCCAGCTCCTTCCTTGATTCAAAGAAGGACGGCGTGAGGAGGAGGAGGTGGGGCTTCCCTTCCTTCCTCCTCTTCCTCGCGCCCAGTTCCTTCCTTGACTCAAGGAAGAATGGCGCGAGGAGGAGGCGGGGCTTCCCTTCCTTCCTCCTCCTCCTCGCACCCAGTTCCTTCCTTGTGGTAAAGGGGGCGTAATTCCAAAGACGGGCCTAGGGCGCAAAAAGGTGATAATCCGGGCCTGGCCTAACAAACACAGACACGCCTCCTAGTCAAGACCAAGGTGCTTGTTTATAAAGCTGTTGTCCTCTCAACCCTGCTCTACGCCTGTGAAATGTGGGCTGTCTACAGATGTCACACTCAACTCCTGGAATGATTTCATCAGTGTTGCCGCCGAAAAATCCTGCAAATCTCTTGGGAAGACAGGTGGTCAAATTTCAGTGTGCTGAAAGAAGAAAAGAGTACCAGGTTTTTAAGCGATGCGCCTACGCCATCAACTCCGCTGTCCATGTTGTCCGTATGCCCAACTGCCGTCTCCCAAAGCAGTTACTATACTCGCAACGGAAGAACAGGAAACATAATGTTGGTGAACAGGAAAAGAGATTTAAAGATGGGCTTAAAGCTAACCTTAAAAACGATGGCATAGACACCCAGAACTCAAAAACCCGGAGCGCTGTAACTGGAGGTCAGCTGTGACCAACAGTGCTGCATAATTCAAAGAGGCACAAATGGAGGGCAAAAGGGAGAAACATGCCAAGAAGAAGGCGCATCAAGCCAACCCTGACTGGGAACGCCTTCCAGTGGAAACCAATGTCCTCAATGTGGGAGAACATGCGGATCAAGAATAGGGCTCCACAGTCAACTACAGAACCACCACCAAGACACTACACTTGGAGGACCATCATCCTTGAGCTACGAGGGATCACCTAACAGTAACAGTCCTCCTAGAGAAGGAGCCCTATGAGGCTGCTGCTGACTCGTGCATGGACATAAAGACAGGCAAGAAGGGAGATGACTGCTGGGATCAAGCAAAACATTATAAAAACAATGCAGCGCATGTATCATTGAAATGGCACCATAACACCCAGTTTATGTAAAGGATCCCCTTCTCTAGTTTAATCTGCCCCTTACACTCGTCCTCTGGGACAGTGTTTCCCAACCAGTGTGCCAGGGCACACTAGTGTGCCGTGAGCTATCATCAGGTGTGCCGTGGGAAATTGGAACCTCCAATACCCTTACTTATTCAAGGAGCGCCGCTACATCACAGTACAAAATGCACAATTAATCATACATAATCACACGCAAAAAACACATTCAAAGTACTCAATCCTGCTGGAGAAAATCAAAAGTCTTCCATAAGGTAGTTCGTGGTTGCCACAGAGAATGGTTGCCACAGAGAACGGAGGAGTTGCGAACCAGGAAGAAGCGAGTTCAAAAAACAAAGGAGCACTATTATCGAACATAAGAACATAAGAAAAACTGAATCGGACCTCAGATATTTGATGGAAATCACAGAAGGGTGAGTCCCGACCCCCACAACCAGCAAAAAACAAAGTGTATCCTCACTTGGATGAATCTTTATCCAATGTCAATTCCGGGATCTGCACAATAACACAGTTTGTGGACAATTTAAAGAAGCAGCACCATAATTATAGCGACAAGGTAGAAAATCACGTAGATAATCACATATATTCAAACCGCCAGAGGCTGAAGATAGATGTGGCGATGGAATCGAAAGCTAGCATGGGCAAACTTGGACGTTCCAGGTGTTTTGGACTCCAACTCCCACCATTCCTAGCAGCCTCAGGCCCTTTTCCTCCCCCCCCCTCAGCTATTTAAGCAGGAAAGGGCCCTCACAGCTGTTAGGAATGGTGGGAGTTGAAGTCTAAAGCACCCAGAGTTTACCAGCTGTTAGGATTTTTCCCATGACTGACAGCTGTTGAGCTAGACCTTCATGTGTGTCTTTCTGCCATTCCTGCCAGGATATCTATGTTGTGTTCATCGGCCCAGGTTTCACACTGAGTGTATAAATACATTTTAAAACATATTAACTATATGTATTACTGTGTTAGAGTGTCATTTTGGTTGGTGGTGTGCCCCAGGATTTTGTAAATGTAAAAAGTGTGCCGCGGCTCAAAAAAGGTTGAAAAACACTGCTCTGGGAGATATTATTTACTTCAACCAACCAGAGGTCGAATAGCAACTATCACCTTTTTGTCAGCTGCCTCTGGACTGTGGAATGATCTTTTGAGAGGGATTCAACAGCTAAACATGCGGACTGAATTTGAAAAAGCATTCAAGACCTATCTCTAATCGCAGGCCTACCCAGTCGGTTTTAAACTATGAATTTTAAATTGAAATTTTATAGGTAAGAGTGATTTTAATATACGTTTTAATGTTATGTGTCTGCATTTTTAATCTATGTGTTTTAAATGGTTTTATGTTTTAGATCTCTACTGTATTTAAACTCTGCTGTACCCTGCCTCGAGCCTTGGGGAGAGGCAGGTAATAAATTATTATTCTTGTTGCTGTTGATAATGATGTTGTTGTTATTATTATTATTATTATTATTATTACTGATAAATTGTGAAAGTGATCGCTTTCATACCAGGTTGCTTGTACAAGGTAATTGCTCTGAAAGAACAGGGTCATGTGATAAAGCTCTTAATGGGGCTGAAAAGTCCCCTGGCTAAGAATTCTAAATACTCTTCCCTGAACCTATCTCAGGATTTCATAGAATCATAAAGTTGGAAGAGACCTCGTGGGCCAACCAGTCCAACCTCCTGCCAAGAAGCAGGAAAATCGCATTCAAAGGACCCCTGACAGATGGCCACCCAGCCTCTGTTTAAAAGCCTCCAAAGGAGACTCCGCCACACTCCAGGGCAGAGAGTTCCTCTGCTGAACAGCCCTCACAGTCAGGAAGTTCTTCCTCATGTTCAAGTGGAATCTCCTTTCCTGTAGTTTGAAGCCATTATTCCGCACCTAGCCTCCAGGGCAGCAGAAACTAGGACGTGGAACAATGGCTTCAAACTACAGGGAAGGAGATTCCACCAGAACATAGAAGAACTTCCTAACTGTGCGAGCTGTTTCATACAATATTGCAATAACAATTAAAGAGGAAATCTGGTATGCTGCTGTAACAGTATAGCATGATAGGGGCCTTCCTGTACAGCTTCGGAGCATTTGTCCTATTCCACATTACCATCCCTTGTTTTGTGGAGACCATCCCACTTAGTCACATACAAAATGATAATATATATCTGATGCCCCTTCTACAATCTATTATATAAAGGAGGTCCCGTCATGGAACGACTGCCATAGACAGAGAAACCATCCAAGGCAGAACCACCAAATTTGGCAACAAAAATAGGCCTCAGGCAAGGTAGGTTTTAAGCAAAGAAACTTCCCCCCCAAAACCTAGAAGGCCCCCAAAACAACGATACAAAAACCCCTACATTTCCCAGCATCCTCCGCGGCCGCCAGCGAATCCCATTGGCTGACATCGGCCCACACAAAATGCAGGGAGGCTGAGTTCCCATAGTAATGGTGGGCTGAGCCAGCCAAGGCTAGGTTAGAATGCTGAGTGATTTGAATTTAGTCAGTTGGTGTTTGTGGGTTAAACATACCTCTGCTAAACAGAAACCTACACAGTACAACCAACTAACACAGGAGGACATAACAACTCCCAGGAGGACATAACACTAACACAAATAGGGCACCAGGGACACAGGCACCACTGACAAACACATATAGCCGGAATAACACAAACTTGCAAAACCCACAAAAAAAACCTGTAACACAAAAATCCACCCCAACCAAAATTCACAACAAACACCACTGGCAAAAGCCACACCCCCTCCACATCACCAACTATGTCACCACAACAGACACAAAATAAACCTTACAAATACCTGACAACTTCCCCAACACAAAACCCAGGACTGCAGTCACTACTCACCACCACACACACCTCCAAATACACACACGTCCCCGGCACAATACTCCAGCAATTCCTACCCACACAACACAACACAATTTCCTATCACAACCCATCCCTCCAACCTTACGGGACCCCGCACACACAACACCTACCACCACCACAAACAAAAACCAACTCCACCTATACTCCAACCACAACGCTACACTGATACTCTACAAACACACACAAACACCCAAAACACCCCACCTACACAAGCATTCCACAACATACTACCTCCCACAATGCCATCACACACCCACTAACTCACCAAAAAAGTAATACCTACACACAACACAATACGCACATGACCCCACCAAGACCATAAGTAACATCAATTCCAACCCTTACATACTCAGACTTTCTCACATCTCGTAAATAGGGCACAGCAACACGTGCCGGGTACAGCTAGTGCCATATAATTCACACTACCTGCTTTGAACTGGATTATATGACTCTTCACTGCCAGATAATCTGGGATAAACAGATAATATGGGATCAGATCCTGGGATATAGGGCAATGTAGAAGGGACCTTTGGCCCCATCTATACTTCCAGATAAAATCCAGATTATCTGCTTTGAACTGGATTATGTGGCAGTGAAGATTAATATAATCCTGTTCAAAGCAGATAATCTGGATTATATATGGCAATGTAGATGGGTCCAAAGGTCCCTTCTACACTGCCATATAGAATCCAGGTTATCTGCTATGAACTGGATTATATGGCAGTATAGACACATATAATCCAGTTCAAAGCAGATAATGTGGATTAAATGACCACTTTAACTGGTATGGATCAATACTATGGAATCATGGAAGTTGTGGTTTGGTGAGACATCAGCACTATTTGGCAGAGAAGGCTAAACATATTTTTAAACTACAGCCTTCATGATTCCATAGCACTGAGCCATGGCAGTTAAAGTTCTGGAAAAGAGCATTAATTCTGTAGTGTAGACCAGGGATGCGCAACCTGATGCTCTCCTGGTATTTTGGACTTCAACTTCCAAAATTCCTGATCAGTGGACAAACTGGCTAGGGCTTCTGGGAGTCCCAGGTGGTGGGCCTATAGGAATGGACTCTCGGGAATTCTTCCACAGTCTCGTGGGTCAATCTCCACAGCTATCCCAGTTCTTTAGTGTCCAGTCTCAAACATCTGGAGGGTCGCATGTTGTGCAGCACTGGTGTAGATCCACCCTTAGAGAGGGTGCATCAGAGGTAGACCTATTCAATACTTGCTTCAAGACTGCAAGATTTCTAGGTTCTTGTGAAATTTGATATGAGCTTTATGTCAGGCTGCCCCCTATATCCTTGCCAGTCTTTAGTTGGTTGGGCAATGAAAAGAGTTGCTCTATATTGGAGTAACAAAAACCCGAGAACCCAACTTTTAAAAATTTAGAAGGGGATATTCACATTCTGTAATTCAAGCAGCTTTGTTTCACTTCAAATGCCAAGAAATTTGGAGATTTGTTGATTGGTGAAATGGTCAAGATTCTGTACTGGAAAACTTGTCCACTCTCTGGCAAAGAATTATAAGAAGCTCCCCAAACAATGAATCCCAGAATTCCATAAGACAATCAGAAATGTATTGGCCACAGTGGTCCACGCTCTGGTTACATCCCGTATAGATTACTGTAACGCTCTCTACGTGGGGTTGCCTTTGAAGACTGTTCAGAAGCTGCAACTAGTCCAATGGACAGCAGGCAGGTTGATAACAGGAGCGGCACTCAGGGAGCGTACAACTCCCCTGTTGGCTACCAGTTTGCTTTTAAAGCCCTAAACGGTTCGGGCCCTACTTACCTATCTGAACGCATCTCTCCCTATGAACCATCGAGATGTTTAAGATCATCTGGAGAGGCCCTGCTCTCAGTCCCGCCTTCTTCGCAGGCGCGACTGGCGGGGATGAGAGACAGGGCCTTTTCAGTGGTGGCTCCTCGGCTTTGGAACGCGCTCCCTAGAGACATCAGATCAGCCCCTCCCTCCTGACATTTTGCAAGAAAGTCAAGACCTGGCTGTTTGAGCAGGCATTTGCTGATGAAATATAAAGGTTTAATTAGATATATGGAATGATGACGATGTGACGGAAACTGATTTCAACATGACGCTGAGACTGCAATTGTATGTTTTTAATTGTTAATTTGTTGTTATATTGTTATTTTTTGGTTTGTTTGCTTGTGTTGTATTGAGGGCAGAGACTGCTTTGTGTAAACCGTCCTGAGTCACCTTCGGGCTGAGAGGGGCGGTATAGAAACATGACAAATAAATAAACAAACAAATAAATGTACAATTAAAGTTGCAGTGTCCTCTTTTGCTGCTCTCTTCCTTAGCTGGACCACTGTGGATGCAACAGGAAGCAATGGTCACTATTTCCAGGAGCCCAATTGCGTTTCCAATTTAGACCAGTGTTCCATTAGTCCTACAGCAACAGGATGTTTACCCTTAACATTAACTCAATATGGCCTACTTAGATAGACAGCAGCCCTTGACATAAAGGTCCATGACGTTCTTCATTCAAAGCAGCATTCCTGTCTTTTGCAGTTGCATGAGAAGTTATTGTGGGTCAGACCTCTTGGTGCGTACACCAGGGACCCCCCATGCACAAGGCAAGGCTGGATGAAGCCAAACAGCCACAAACCTAGATTTATAAGTGACTATGGAAGAATCTTGTCAGCTTCAGAGCGCCATTTGTCTAAGCGCCAAACAGGGAATAATTGTTTCATATCCCATCAAACAAGGTTGTAAATCATTCCAGAACAGCTTGGACATTAAAGATAAATGTGTTTGACCCAGTGGGCCTGATCCATCCATTTTGCTCATGCTAAATAGCCTTGCATTTTTCTCTCTAAGAATCTCATTGATTTTTTTCCACTCTTTTCTTTATACCATGGCTTACAGAAAGGCACCAGTGTGCCGTCACACCTGGTCTGTAAATACTCAGTAAAGGGCGAGGACATGGTCTCTCTATACCAGGGGATTGCTTCTTGCCTTCCTTTAGAGGCTTGGGGCTCCCAAGGACCAAACTGGACACTATAGTTAACTCAAACAGGCTTTATTGTTCTTAACATGAGTTAATTTCACTCAGGCACTTTACTTTGTTCCCCAAAAGATAAAGAAAAAATACTTTACACTATAGGGGTGCCCACACTTTTTCATCATGCGAGCTACTATATTAACAATCAAGTTGAAAAGATCACCTGTTGTGCATGTGAGCGTGTGCGCGCATGCGACGCTCCTACTGCAGCCTTCCGTCTGCGCGGGGATTCTTTCTTGCCTGCCCACGAACTCGCCGCTGTGCACACCCAGAAAGGGGATCCTCCTTGCCTGCGCGCGTGCTCTCTCTTAATGTCTTCATTGTTTTCCTCCTACCTGCTGCGTGCTTTCGCAAAGCAGGAAGTCCCCATCCCATCCTGCTTCTTGCGTGCACAGCAGGCCCCTCCCACACACGCAGCAGGAGGGTATTTATAGGCGCACCCGCCAGTGCTCTGGCCAGATATGGCTTCAGCAGCGGCTCAGAAGGCGCAGGGCTGGGAAGAGGGGCCGCCTGGCTGCTGCCTGGGCTGGGAAACTCAACTGAGAGAGGGACCACGTGAGGCTGGAGCCTCCCCACGGCAGCCTCCCCCCCTCCCTCGAGGTTTCCTTACCTGGGCAGGAGAAGGAAAAGTGGAAGAGGTGCTTCCCCAAAGTGACCGATGCAGCGGGGGAGAGTGCCCTTCCTTCCTTTTGAGGGTGTCACTCAGAAAGGACGCCCAAGTGGACGGCTGGTAGGAAGGAGGACCCCTCCCATTGGTGGCAGTTCATGCCCACTCACGGAGAGAGAGAAAGGGTGGCTTTTTCTAGCCGGCTCTGAAGAGCCACCCTCTCTCTCTCTCTCTCTCTCTCTCTCTCACTCTCTCTCTCACGCCCCTGGGCCCTCGCCACCTTTCTCCTATGAGGGCGAAGGAGGGCGAGGCGGAGAAAGGCGGCGAGGGCACAAGCAGCAGCAGCAAGTGGAGTCTCCATCCCCGAAGCCCCCTCCTCCTCGGGGTCAGCCCCAGGAACACGGCGGAGCCCTCCCTCCTCGCCCCCAACCAAAGAAAGAAAGCAGGCCCACACAGCTCGCTCACCCAGGTCTCGGCTTGGAATGGGAGTCCCGAGGGCAGCAGCAGGGTTTGCGGTGGGGCTTGCTTGGCTTTGCCCCACTTTGCCCGGCCTCCTTTGCCCTTTTCTCTCTCTCCCTCTCCCTCTCTCCTTCCAGCGCCCACCTGCCTGCCTGCAAAAAGGATCTGAAAAAGTTCTCCGGATTTCTTTCTTCTCTCCTTGGCTCTCTCTCTCTTCTCTCTCACACACACACATTCCCTCCATCCCTCCCACAGCCTTGCATCCTATCCATGCGCGTGCCTTCACCTTGCTCCCCCCCCCCCCAGCAGCAACCAATGGACGGTCATTTCACCACACCGTGCGTGGCAAGACGAGCACCAGGGCCCGCCCACTAAAGCTGCATTTTGGCAGAAGAAGCCCTGCGAAGGCGGCGGTGGGAGCGCACGTGCACGCGCATGGCAGGAGCGCACCATCTGGCTGGTGAGGCCCAAAGATCACCTGGAAGAGGGCCAAAGATCACCTAGGTGCTCCCGATCACCATAATGAGCACCCCTGCTTTACAGTCTCTTTGTAGCTTTGTAGCTTCAGCCAGATGGCGCTCCAAGTCCTGATGTTTCACCTGCATCTATGGTAGATCTCACAACCTCTGAGGATGCCTGTCATAGATCAAGGTGAAATGTCAGGAGAGAATGCTTCTGGAACATGGCCATACACCCCGAAAAACTTACAGCAACCCCAAAGGGGAAAGGATCTCAGGAAACAAGGATTCTTAGGCCCTTTCTTTAAACCTAAGTCTCCAAAGGGAAAGGATTGCAGAAAGAGTCATATCTTAAGCCCTTTCTTTAAACTAGGACTATTCGACAGACTGAAGGGGAAATGATTGCAGAAAGAGTGGTATCTTATAGGCCTGTTTCCGATAATCGGATACTTCTGATTTTTGGATGTTTTTTTCGGACTTCTGAAATTGAAGCAATATCAAGAACAGTGCCCAAATCAGGAAGTGGATTTGCCATTCCGAGAGCTCCATCGCCATTCTCGGAAAGGGCTCGGATGTCATTTCCGCCCTTTCTTGCTGCCTCTCATCATTGGCTGATGGCTATTAGGTGGTTTGTGTGAAATCACCAGATTTCCACCAGCCAATCAGGGTAAGGCAGCAAGAGAGGGGAGGGGCCAGTAGGCTTTAAAAGGCGAGTTTGACTCTCCCTTCTGCTGATTTTCACGCATCGTGCAATCGCGGACACTATTTCCAAATACTTCTGAATATCGGAATACATCTGAATCCATTTTGATAAAATCACTTAAAAAATCAGAAGTGATTCACATCCGAAGCCAGAGCAAAGCCAATATCCAATTTGACTTCCGAATCGCATTTTTCCGTTCGAAAACAGGCCTAGTATCTTAACTCTGATGATTTTAATCCAGGTATTCCGTCTTCCAGACACCTGTTTCTGGATGGCAGCTTCCTTTTGCATTTTCCTTTAGGGTTGCCATAGACCCACTGGCACCCTGTTAGTTAATCATTTACAGGTTTGCAGCCAGGTTTGCAAAGCTTGCTGCTTGAGCATTGCAAAATGTATCCCTTTGGTTTGGGGCCCACCCCTTTTTTCCCTGGGGATGTGTTCTCCATTTTGAGATCTCTCTTTAGTCCTTCTCAGGCAGGAGAAGAGCTCAGATGTGCTTGGCCAGTCAGACTAGCTGTGTATAGGCCACCGTAAGTACTGAATGAACGACCAATTGCTTGACCACTGGAGTTAGATAAGCTAATGATACCCTGCTGTGATTAGCACTGCTTGTTGTATATTGTAGTTATCTAACTGCCATTCCAGCACCGGTTCGCCTTCAAACTGGCTCTAGGCATAGATGGCGTAGTTCCTTCTATTCAGTAACCTAGGGTCAGGGTGAGGAATATATTTGGATTTCTTTGCCATTTGGAAGGAGCAAAGGGAGACTTCGCAGTCTTAGTCAGCAACCCAGGGAATTTTCATCTTACCCTCGTTTTTTTTTGCAACCGTTAAGCTTTGTGCCAAGTCCTTCAAAGCCTTTGTAGCTGAATAAACTATTTGTTCTTCAACTTTAACCTGGAGTGGTTTTTGGGTTGCTGGACCCCTGAACTTCTCAAGTAGGCATTAGGCATGAGAAAAAAGTTATGAAAATGAAATGATTCGGAAGAAATTCGTAAGAAATGCTACTTTTGAGTATTTCCGCATCTGGAACGCCAACCAGGAAGTGGACTTTCTTTATAGAACTTCGGGGCCAGGATTTTCTTAAGTGTCGTTATTAGGTCGTAAGGGGGCACCCTCCTTCTCTCTCACCACCTCCCGCCTCCCTTGCCACTAAGGATTCTGGCAAGGCAAGCCCTAAACTCGCTCCGTCTTTCGGCTGGAAGCCTGGAAAAAATGTAAACAGAGAGGTTTACTCAGAAGTAAATCTGCAAAGCAGGGCACTTTGGATGAAGTGCCCTCCTTTGTGGATTTACTTCTGAGTAAACCTCTCTGTTTACATTTTTTCCAGGCTTCCCTGCCTCTCCTGCCTGCCAGGATCTAAAGCATCAAAGAGTATTGGGGTGAGAAACCAACCTAATGTATAATAGAATGAATGCTACTGTAAGTGCCTAATATTATAAGTAATCCAACTGGTCATATACCTACATTCCATGCACATGCAATAATACAGCAGTAATAACAATGGGTATAAGAAGAGTAAAATTCAAACCGAAGTATTCTGACTGGTCCCTCCTCAAGCGGTGCAACGGGCTCAGAAGAGCCCGGGAAAGCGGGCACAGCGTTTGCTGCCTGGGTGCACACACATACATATTCTTGGGGGGGGGATTTGCTGCAGAATCCCGGGCTCATAGAGAAGATTCTGCAGCAAATTCCCCCCCCCCCCCCCAAGAATATGTATGTGTGTGCACCCAGGCAGCAAATGCCCGGGCTTTTGGCTTTTCCCGGGCTCATAGAGAAGAGCCTTTTGCAGTTTGCACCGCTTGAGGAGGGACCACAGTCAGAATACTTCGGGTTGAATTTTACCTCTTCTTATAGCCATTGTTATTACTGCTGTATTATTGCATGTGCATGGAATGTAGGTATATGACCAGCCTGGGCAAACTTGGGCCCTCACTCCCTCAGGATCGGGGTGAGAGAGAGGCAGCGAGGAGCGAGGGGGGCTCCTCCTCCCTTTTTTTGCTGCTTCCAAGAATAGAATACCCGCTCCCTCCCTCCTTCCCTCCCTCCTTCCTATTTGGAGAGTCCCATCTAGAATTCAGTGTGATTTATTCAAGTTTTGGCCTACAACTCCCAGAAATCCCAGCCAATTTACCAGCTGTTAGGATTTCTGGGAGTTATAGGCCAAAACCATCTGGAATGCGCATGCGCTGGCATACGAACTACTAACGAATTTCGTTAGTTACTACGTTACAGTTTAGAAATTTTTGGAATTTTTTTTGCAAGTCTTTCTTTTACTAATAAAAAAAATCCTCCCCCCCATTTGATTTAAGAATCGCGATTTTTGGGTTCTAGACCATGCCTAGTAGGCATCCTGCAGTCCACCAGGCTTATAGGAAGCACATCACAGTTTATTTTCAAAGGCGCCTGGTGCAATGGCATACCAGGTCTTAATGAAAGACATAAGGGCAAACTATGTCATTAGAACAACACACTGATCAGACACTACATCAATAGAGTAGCAATGTATCAATATAATGCATATAACATATCAAAACACTTAAAAGAGCAATCCAATTCCATACATAGGAAATAACATCAATCAATTGAGAATTATCATATACAGTACACTCCAAGTGGAAAACATCAATGCAAAATACAACAGTCAATACATACAGGATAAAGTCGTCATCAATGCAAATACATCAATAAATACATCCAAAAGGAAGCCCCAGCATAATGGATATAGAGAATACATAGGGTGAATCCCAAGGTTAATACAGGCTCAAAACATATGTAAGGTACAGTAAATCCCATCATGGTAAACATAAATATAAATAAGTACCCGGAAACCCAGGTGAAGGATGACCAACGGAGGAGGCCAGGAGGCGTGTGTATTAGCCGCGTCAGGCTAAGCGCGCCAGATGGAAAAGCCAAGGGGCGTGTCCGTATGACCTCAGTATGGTGAGACGTCGCAAGTGAGTGACGTGATGTAGTTGCCGCCTGGAAATCACGTCAGCGGAAAAGAGCGTCGCTCTTATTGACTGTTGTATTTTGCAATGATGTTTTTCACTTGGAGTGTACTGTATATGATAATCCTCAATTGATTCATGTAATTTTCCATGTATGGAATTGGATTGCTCTTTTAAGTGTTTTGATATGTTATATGCATTACATTGATACATTGCTACTCTATTGATGTAGTGTCTGATCATTCAGAGGAATTTATCTCTCAGTGTTGTAGTTGAGCAAACTGAGCCTGTAGTTGCTACAGGTAGTAACTCGGAGGAGGATACTGTGTTGGACATGTCACTGGAAGAGGGAGGTTTGGGCAGAATGACTGCAGCTGGGAGGAAAAGAGCTGCAAGTGCTGAGAGCTTGGAAGAGGCAGAGCACAGGAGAAAGGTCTGACAAATACTTAGGGAGCCTACCAGTGATGATACTTTTGAGGGGTTTGATGTAGAGTTACCCTCAGAAGAGAGTGATACCGAGCTGGACTCAGCACTGGTGCAAGATGTCAGGGATGTGATAAATGCTGAGTCCAGCGAAAGCTCTTTTTTTGGCTTTTCGAGTGACCCTGCTTGGCCTAGTGGGAATGCGGAGTCGGACTGTGGTCCTTTAACTGATCTGAAAAGGTGGGGAGATGGGAGGAACACACCCAGTGCTGCAGCTGAGGGAATGGGGCAGAGTTGGGTGGGGAGTCTGATGATTCTGATTTGTAAGGGTATTAAAGTAAGGCCTGGGGATTTGGGATTCTGCGGTCGGCCAAGGTGTTGCTGGTGGGTTGTTGGTTCCTGTAGTTGATGCTCTTGTTTCTTGTGTCGTAGTTCCTGATTCCCAGCAAGCTGTGAGTATTGGGCTGTTTTCCATGTTGGGTTCTGGGGGAGCTGCCATGGCAGCTCTAGCTGACAATGTTGTATGTTGGGGATTGGGGTTTTAATGTGTGTTTTTATGTTTAGTGACTATCGCATTTCGTTTGGTCTTTTCCTGTGTTGCTGTGAGTGCCTGTCTCTTATTTGGTATCGTATATGGGTGGAGGGGAGTTGCTGTGGGATGCGGGGGCTTTGATGTGTTTGTTTGTATACTTAGCTCCTGGAATTGGAGAAGCACTCTTCCTTTCCTTCTCGGACGGGTCTTCGCATCTCAACAGACTTTGAGCCGGAATAAAGCCAAGGACTTCAAAAGACGGACGTCTTCCCTGTTTTTGTTTAGGGGCTTTTTTGGGGTGTGGGTTCCTTTTATGCCGGACTGTGGCTGTGTTTTTGTTGAAAATAAACTGTAAATACTTTTGCTAGCTTGGCGTGTCTTTGAGCCATCTGTGGGAGTCTCGACACTCAGTGTGTTGTTCTATTGCTGTATACCAGTCCTATAGTGTCCTTTGTGTTTGTTTGTTCAAACTATGTCATTGCCTTAAATGACAGGAAGGGGATCCTGGGGAGTACCCCCCCCCCCAATTGCTGCCAATTGGCCAGATCTAGCTGCATTTTTGGGGTGTGGTCTGAAAATGGCAATACGGCTGTGCGCACCCATATTTTGGGAGGTGTGAGAAAACAGATACAGGGATCTACTGGAATCTGGCCACTAGAAACGCATCGAAGTTCAGGCAAAATGCACAAGCCTAGTAGATGTACCCCTTGAGAGAAGGAGTTTTGGACTCTGGCCTCCACATTTCTTAGAGGCAACTCCAGATAGATTACTATGGAGGATGCTGTCTTTGGAATGTTGAATGACTCTCATCCTGGTGTTCAGTAGATTATTAATCTAAGAGGGCTGCTTTGGATATCAGCCATTACTCTTTTCAAATTTGCTTTTCCTTTTCCCCAACTATATTTAGGAACTGTTAAGATCATAGCAGTTATTCAAACACAATTGTGTTCTCCCATACTCTGAGTCTTCTTTCATATTCCTCTCATATGGAAATAATACAATATAAAAATCCATAGCAGACCAATCATTGTAATCTTAAATGGGATTTTATATAAAAAAAAATTAAGCTTCCATAAAAATTCAATTAGAAAGAAATGGGCTCCAAGAGTCTTCTTTTAAATATGTAGTAAACAAGATTATTCTATTCTCTTTCTTCTTCCTACAAAGAATGTTTCAACATGAAAATGCTCTAGCTATTTTTCAGGCAGCAATGTTTAATGTGTGACCAAAGCTATTTCTTGATTATTGCGAAATTCAACATTCCTTTTGTCAGTCTCTTGTGCAACTTACTACTTATTTAAAATTCTGCATGCCATTAGCAGATCAGCAGTCCTAGAATCATTAATCCCCAGTGTGTGTTTTTTTTACCATGAGTTCAGACATGGGGACTTTGTAGTAACTTTATTTATTGGGTTTTCTGAGCCTGGAACCCCAGGTTTTGGCGGTTACCAGGGGAGCATTTGCACAATTAAAACTGGTGCGCCAGCTGCGCCCGTACCTTGGGAAGTCTGACTTGGCCACGGTAGTCCATGCTCTGGTTACATCCCATATAGATCACTGCAACGCTCTCTACGTGGGGCTGCTTTTGAAGACTGCTCGGAAGCTTCAATTGGTCCAATAGACAGCAGGCAGGTTGATAACAGGAGCGGCACTCAGGGAGCATACAACTCCCCTGTTGTGCCAGCTTCACTGGTTACCAGTTTGCTACCGGGCACAATTCAAAGCCCTGAGTACCCTGCGGCGTGAGAAGGGCGGAATATAAATGATGTAAATAAATAAACAAACGAATATTGCACCACCTGATACCCATTGGGAAGTAGCAGCCAGCAATGAAAGATCCAAGGCATTGACATCTCCGGCCCATTCTCTGTTCAGATATCAGCCAGCATGCCAACGTCTTAAATCAAGACACAGCTTCCTAAGACCTACAAGAGTACCTCAGCAAGCAAGAGTCCAAAAGCGGCAGGTTATACGCGATGGAGCTGACTGAGAATTGGCACAAAATGTTCAACCGGTGGTACATGACCCCACACAAGCTGAGTCTCATGTCTAAGGAGACGCAAAACGAGTGCTGGAAGTGCGCCTCCCAGACGGGCACTTTTTACCATATGTGGTGGTCCTGCCAACGTGCTGCACAATACTGGAAGAAGATCCATCGCGTCACACAAAAGATCCTGGGCCTCTCTTTGGAACTCAAACCTGAAGCCTATCTCCTTGGCCTTACAACCGAAGACGACCTGCCGGATGAAAATGCGAAAAGACTATTTGCATATCTTTCAACAACGGCGAGAATAGTCTACGCGAGGAAGTGGAAGAGCGAGGAGTTCCCCGAACTGGAGGAATGGCTGGACAAACTAAGAGACGCCATGAGCATGGATAAACTCTCCTTCTACCTATCCGAAACAGGAGGCTACCCACTGAAGAAAACCGACTGGTCTCCGGTGAAAGCCTACTTAAAGTCACGGAGCTCATCTTGACCAATCTTACTCCCAACCACCCTTTGCTTGCCCCTCCCATCGAGAACAGAAGGACAACCACGAAGCCCCCCAACAACGAGGACATTCAGTAGAGGACAATTACGAACTTGCAGGGCAATAGCCCACAGGATAGAAGGACTCCCCCTTCCATCAGAGGCTCAGAGGCCTCACCACACACACCCCCTCCCCCTCCCCACGTTTACCCCACTGCAGCCTACCCCAACCGCCCCCCTCTCCCCCCACCTCCTCCCACCCCCTCGTTCCCGGTTAACCCCCCTGGCCTCTCCTTCCTCTATCTTTCCTACTGTTCTTTACCTAAAATTGTTCTCCCACTTTTGCTGTTTATGGAAAAACCTGAATAAATATATATATTTTTTAAAAAGCGGCAGGTTAAAACCCAGAACCTCAATCAGTGGCTGAGACCGGATTAGAGACTCCCGCCTGGCCACACAGAAGACTGGATGACTTGGAAGGTGCTGAAAAGGCTGTGCTCTGGCACCACAAGATGCAAAGCTAACCTTAAGAAATGGGGCTGCAAAGTGGAATCCACAACATTCGAGTGTGGAGAAGAGCAAACCTCAGACCACCCATTACAATGCATTACGATTGGTCTTAATTGTAGAAAACCCTAACGAACTCCTCCCACGCTGGTTGGAAAAATTAGAAAAATTCGGCAGGGTATCGGGATTTTAAATAAACAAAGAAAAAACTCAGATGCTAACAATGAATGTAACGGAAAAGGAAAAAATGGAAATAGAGACACCAGAGGCACTCCAAGTGGCCAGCTTCTGGTCAAAGGAAATTTATTATAATGCCAAGTTTTTAACTTTGTGGTTTTTCTATACATTATAACTGTATTCTGAATCCACAGTTCTCTTATGACACGATAAATAAATAAAATACTGGCTGTTTCCATGAGGTCTACTCCTTACTTTCCATTCTATTGTGCATGACGCACAATTGCATATAGGGATGTCCACTATGCTGAACAATCAGTTCGGCATTTATCTGCACATTTAGTTGTATGGCATTCTCATATAACATAAGGATTGCATAGCACAACCAATATGTAACCTCATATGCAGAGATTTAAATGCAGAATGTTGGCTTCTGCATTTAAGATGCCATGTTTTGATATGGTCACAGCAGCTTTTGATACGGTCAATTACAATCTTTGGCCCACAGCCTTGCCATTGCTGGAGTTAGGGGAACAACCCTGAGATGGCTGTGTTCCTTTCTCAACAATCGGGGACAGCGAGTGGAAAGGGGTGATTTGGTTTCCGAGAGGGCTCCACTTACCTGTGGGGTCCCTCAAGGTGCCATTCTTTCTCCTTTATTTTTTAACATCTATATGCGACCACTTGCTGGTCTGGTTCAAAGCTTTGGGCTGGAATGTTATCAGTACGCTGATGACACCCAACTCGTTCTGAAAATGGAAGGCCAGCCGGACTCCGTACCTTCGTGTTTCCAACAGTGCCTTGAAGCCATTACTGGTTGGCTGCGTGCTAGTAGTTTGAGGGTGAATCCAGCAAAGACAGAGATACTGTGGCTGGGTACACCCGGTTCGTGGGGAGGCCCGACTGCCTAAGTTGGATGGCGAGGCATTATGCCCGACGTCCTCAGTTAAGAGCCTTGGGGTCGTTTTTGACCCGTTGCTGTCGATGGAGGCCCAGGTCTCCAGCGTCAGCAAAACCACATTTTTCCATCTGCGGCAAGCTAGGTGTCTGGCCCCCTACCTATCCAGAGACGACCTGGCCACTGTGCTCCAAACCACGGTCATCTCGAGACTGGACTACTGTAACGCCCTTTACATCGGCCTACCCTTGTCAGTGATCCGGAAACTTAAGCTCGTCCAGAATGCCGCTGCACGACTTCTCACTGGGGCTCCAGTGAGATGTCACATAACACCTATCCTCCAGCAGCTTCATTGGCTTCCGGTCAAGCACCGGATCACCTTCAAGGTGATGGTGTTAACTTTAAAGGTCTTGCATGGTCTGGGGCCGCTGTATCTGAGGGACTGTCTTTTCCCCTACCAACCCCAGAGGTCACTTCGTTCCAAACAAATGAACCTCCTTGAAGTACCGACCTTCAAAGCAATCCGTCTTACATCGACCCGGCGCAGAGCCTTTTCTGTAGTGGCGCCGTCAATATGGAACACTCTTCCTAGTGATGTACCGGCCATGCAGGACCTTCTCTCCTTCCGCAAGGCCTGCAAGACTCACCTTTTCCGGCTAGCCTTTGATTGCTAGGCCAGAAATCTTTTTTAAGCTAGTTTAATACGTATGCTTTTACCTCTGTGTGTTTTACCTGATTGTAAGCCGCTACGAGCCCTCGGGGAGTGGCACCGTACAAGTCCAAATAATAAATAAATAAATAATAATTGTATTTGAGCTCCTAGGCCACAGACCACTTAGGAATAGGCAGGACCAATTCCTTCATCCAGCTTTATTCATGAGGTCACAAGTACTATTCTACCATAATTTTGAAAATGTCAAAGAGAGAGTCAAGATGCATTGCACTGTAGAAATACAGATCTAAAGATTTCTTTGGAAACAGAGGACACACACCGCGTTGGATGTTAATATATCTTTACACCCCTTTCTTTCTTCTTTTGGCTTCTCCAGCCTCCTGCCTCAGGAAATTATCCTTGTGCCTACATCCTCTGATTCTTAAGGCTCTTGCAGTGATTGCAAGTTAAAGCTTTATTAATAGGAACGGAAAGCTTGCCAGAAGCATTATACCTGTACTTAACCACCGGGCAACTGACGGCCATGTATATTTCCTTTTTTATATGACCTTGATAGATGCGACTAGCTTAATAAGGCTAAGATAAATGAACCAATAATTTCAGACAAGACGGCAAACTTGCCAGTCTCTTTGATTTACAGGACGATGTTAATAAATACAAGTGGCATGTTTTGTTCTTGGAGCATCTAGATGGGTCCCAAGCTGTTGTTGTGCTCTCTTAGGTTTCAGGCTTTTTGTGTCAAGAATTACCAATTCCTCTGAAAATGTGTAGATCCTGTGCAGCAAGGACACAACTGCAAAGCAAAGCAGCATATTTAGTTTTTTGCCTGCTGCTGTTAAATTATAGAATCTTAAACTTGGAGAGGGCTGCAAGAGCCATCTAGGACTTTATCACATTAAGGGGGCAAACTGGCACTGAAGCAAAGCTATTACTTATTGTATGTTGCCATGTGAATAATAATAATAATAATATTAGCAACTTTATTTATATTCCACCCTATCTCCCCAAAAGGACACTCAGGGCAGATTCCAATCACAAAATAGCAAACATTCTGTGACTTAATATAACAACCAATACATACATAATAGCAAACAATAATAGCCCAACATATAAAAACAAATTATAACTTAACAGCTCTCATAACCTCTGAGGATGCCTGTTCCATCACCAGACAGGTTTTACTTAGTTTCAGGATAAAGCATCCTTTGCAATCTTTCCAGGGCCAATGCAAGCTCAGTAGCACCCTGGTGGCTGATGTTTGCAAGGCTTTTCAGCCAGTTTGGTAAGTGTCAGCGCCGCTTGGCCCGTTTGTTGCCCTAACGGACCAAACCCCGCGCGCCATCAGATAACAGCAGCATCTGGCGGCCTTTGAACTGGGCCTGCCCTTTGAAGTGCCAGGCACCTTTCCTGAACTTTGATATGCGGAGAGCCAGATGGTCAAGCCCGAGGAAGGAGGGGCCCAGCAGGGGGCGGGCCGGGGAGGGTTTTGAAGAGACTGTTGCGCGGGAAGAAGTTAGTCTATCTTTGCTTGCCCTGGATTAAGGACCTATTAAACTACTTTTCCTTCAACGCTGCTTGGAGTGAGGGTGGTTCATTAGACCCCCCTTGCCGGAGCACCCGGGGGGATTCGGGTGAGGAGGAAGAAGCCGAGGTGGATGGAGAGGGAGACGAAGCCATATCCGGAGCCGGAGCCCCGAGGACGACTCCCCAGGTCGTGATCACGGGTATGGAAGACGAGGCGCCGTTGCTCCCCGCTCCAACTGCGAAGGACGTGACCCGGCGCAAGAAGGCGGCTCGGCCAGGAGAGAGGGATCCCGCCCTAGACAGCGACTTACCCAGCCCGGCTGAGATTCGGCTGGAGGTCAAGGTGTTCGCTCTGACCCAGACGGTGCAAACTCTCCAGTCCCAGATGGAGATGCTGCTATGCAGACCGGAGGAGTTGCCGTGGGGACCCCCAGACGCCCGACCCTGGGACCGGGGCTCGAGCCGAGCATCGGAGCGACCAGGCCGGCCGTCAGGGAGAGTGACTTTCCGAGACAGTGGAGATGACTTCATCCCGCCAAGAGGAGCCTCTACGTTCAACCTGGGGCCGGCTGACCAGAGCCAGGAGATGGCGGGAAGTCGGAGGGACCTGAAGGTAAAGTTCGACGGAGACCCGCGCCAGCTCTCCTACTTTATCACGAACGTGCAGAGCTTCATGTTGGACTATGGGGATTCATTCCCCTCGGAGGGGGCCAAGGTGCGGGCCGTGGGGGCTAACCTGAAGGAGGCCGCGGCGGACTGGTTAGTACAAATGAACGACATCAAGGCCCCGCAACTGAGGCGGTTAGACACCTTCCTAGAAGCCCTGCAGACCCGCTTTAGAGACCCCTTAGCCGGCGAAAAAGCTAAGGCCCAGCTTAAGAGGATTTACCAGGGCCAGAGATCTGTCTCCGAGTACGCCCTGAGCTTCAAGGCGCTGGCGGGGAAGATCAGAGACTGGTCGGCAGTCACAAAGCTGGAGTGCTTCAAGGCCGGCCTGAGGTCAGACATCCTTGAGTGGGCCATGCACCGGGGAAACCCCGAGACTCTAGAGGACTGGATAGTCTCTGCGGGGAGAGTGGAGTGTGACATGGAGCAAATGCCGCGCCGTCACCGGGAAGGCGGGAGAGGCCGAGGACCAGGCCCGACGGGGAGGCCGGGGCCCGCCCGGAGTTTGATATCAAGTTATGGAACCCGGAGGGACCCTAAGAAATAGAGACAGTAGCCATGCCAGATAGTGGGTGCACCCGGTGCCTGATGTCCCCCCAACTAGCAAAGCAACTGGGAATAAAGCCCCAAGCCTTAGTAGAGCAGATCCTCTTCTCCCAACTGGATGGGTCCCCGACCAATGGGAAGCCTGCCACCCATAAGACGGGAGAAATGAGAGTCCAGATTGGGACCCACCAGAAGACCCTGAGGTTTGTGATCTCCGCCATGGCGCACCAGCCCGTCATCCTGGGGGCCCTGTGGCTTCGCGCCCAAAACCCGCAGATCGACTGGGAAACGGGAGCAGTAAAGTTCCGAGATGGAGAGGCGCGGGTGAGAGTAGATGACCCGAGCGAAGACGGAGCCCTAGCACAGGAGGGAGCCGGAGTGGGGGCAGCAGAGAGCCAACCTCGTAGCACCCCGCGAGAATACAGGGATTTGGAGGAGGTCTTCAGTGAGTGGGAAAGTGACCAGCTACCCCCCCCACCGGAAGTCGGACTGTGCAATTGAAATTGAAAAGGGCGCCAAACTGCTGAGCCCAAAGCTGTACGCCCTGTCCGAGCCTGAAAGGAAGGCACTAAGGGAATTCATTGACAAAAACATGGACAGAGGTTTTATTGAAAAGTCAACAAGCCCGCTGGTGGCGCCGGTCTTGTTCCTCCCCAAGGCGGATGGCACCCTGCAACTGTGTGTGGACTATCGGGGCCTCAACACCATCAGCGCGTCAAGCCCCTACCCATTGCCCCTGATGTCGGAGATACTGGCCCAGCTAGGAAAGGCCCGCCTTTTCACCAAGCTGGACATCCGGGAAGCGTTCTACCGGATACGGGTGAGGGACGAAGATTGTTGGAAGACGGCGTTCAACTGCCATCTGGGGCAGTACCAGTTCCGAGTCACCCCGTTCGGACTGAAACGCGCCCCAAAAATCTTTCAACAATTTATCAACGAGATCTTCAGAGACTTGTTGTACAAGGGAGTTCTAGTCTACCTGGACGACGTGTTGATCTACTCAACCTCAGAAGCCGAACACGTCGAGTTGACCCAAGAAGTCCTCCGCCGGCTGCGAGAAAACCAGCTCTTCGTCAAGCTCTCCAAATGTGAGTTCCACAGACAGGAATTGGACTACCTGGGATATCGCATCTCCACTCGAGGCCTGGCCATGGACCCCAACAAGATACGGGATGTGCTAGCATGGGAGGCCCCCCGAACCCGGCGACAGCTACAAGGATTCCTGGGGTTTGCCAATTTCTACCGACAGTTTATCCAGGGCTTCGCCGAGATAGCCCTCCCCCTCACTGAACTGCTAAAAACCAAGGGCCTGGGGAAGACGAAAAAAGCAAGGTCCCCAAGCGCCAAATTAAAGTGGACGCCGCAGTGCCAAGAAGCCTTTGACAGCCTCAAGCAGAGCTTCACCAGCCAACCGCTGCTGATGCACCCCCACGCCGACCGGCCATTCACGGTACAGTGCGATGCCTCCGAGGCGGCTTACGGAGCGGTACTCCTGCAACAAGACGAGGAAGGCACCCTCAGGCCATGCGCCTACCTCTCCAAAAAGTTCACGGAGACGGAGAAGCGCTGGCATGTGTGGGAGAAGGAGTCGTTCGCGGTCCGGGCCGTGCTAAGCCACTGGAGGCACTTCCTGGAGGGTACCGCCCTGCCTTTCGAGGTCTGGACTGACCATAAGAACCTACAGGCATTACAATCCCCACAAAGGCTCAACGCCAAGCAACTGAGATGGGCACAGTTCTTCAGCCGATTCAACTTCGAGTTAAAGTACCTGCCCGGGGCCAATAACGTCCTCGCCGACACCCTGTCCAGATGCCAGAAGCCGACTACTCAGCGCCCGGGGAAGTGGGGACCGTGTTCTCCAAATGCCAACTGGGCCTGGTGGCCCGCACCCGGGCGGCCGCCAAGCCGCCACAACCCGCGGTCCCCGGGTCGACCTAGCGGCCGCGTATGGAGACGATGCCTGGCTCAAGGAGCACCGGGGAGATTTAACCGAAGCCGGAGGGATCTGGTACTACAAGGACAAGCTATACGTCCCGCGGAGCAGGAGGGGACAGATCTTGAGCCAGGCCCACGATTCCAAGCTGTCTGGGCACTTCGGCCTCACCAAGACCCTGAAGCTGTTGGCGCGTCAGTTCTGGTGGCCGGCGATGCGAAAAGACACCAATGACTATATCTCCGAATGCGACGTCTGCGCGAAGAACAAGCCGAAGACGGGCCGGCCCACGGGACTGCTGCAGCCGGTAGCCGACCCCGCTGAGCCCTGGAGCGAGATCGCCATGGACTTCGTGGTCGACGTCCCGCCCAGTGGGGGATACACCACCATCTGGACGGTGGTGGACCTCTTCTCCAAGCAGGCCCACTTCGGCCCACTTCAGCGGCTCCCCACAGCTCCCGAGTTGGGCCGTCTGTTCGCGCACCACGTTTTCCGGCTCCACGGGTGCCCACGCCGCGTCGTGAGTGATCAGGGCCCGCAGTTCACATCGAGATTCTGGAAGGCGTTCCTGGCGGGGCTGGGGCCGCGTCGGGCTCTGAGCACCGCTTTTCACCCTGAGACGGATGGGGCGACGGAGAGGGTCCAACGAACCCTCCAGCAGTACCTCAGATGCCACTCCACGTACCAGCAAGACAACTGGGCCGAGTTGCTGGACGTCGCAGAGTACAGCTACAACAACTCCGAACACGCCTCGATGGGGGCCTCTCCCTTCCGGGTCGTCTCCGGGCGCAACTTTCCCCCCTTCCCGGCGGTGGCCCCGGCGGCAGATCTGGCCGCCCCGCCGACCGACTGGGGCAACAAGGTCGCTGAAGCTTGGCCCCAAATCCAGGCCACCCTCCGCCAGGCTCGGGACTCTTACAAGCTCTACGCTGACAAGAAGAGGGGCCCCCAGCCCACGTATGCTGTTAGTGACCGTGTGTTCCTGTCCACCAAGCACCTCAAGTCCACCCAGCCATCCCGCAAGTTTGCAAATAAGTTCGTGGGGCCCCTCTTGGTGGTGGAAGTCGTCAACCCCGAGGCGGTTAAGCTGGACCTCCCGCACACCTGGCGCAAGGTCCACCCTGTCTTCCATGTTAGCCTGCTCAAGAAAGTGGTGACCGACCGGAAGTGGTCCGCAACGGTCGACGCCCCGGTGCCGATCATGGTGGGCCCCCACACTCATTTCGAGATTCGTGAGGTTTTGGACTCGCGGCGCCACAAGGGCCGCCTCAGCTACTTAGTACGATGGACCGCCAAGGACTTGCAACCCGAGTGGGTGCTGGCCGAGCACGTCAGAGCCCCGAGATTTCTGAAAGCCTTTCATGCTGCCTTCCCTACCAAACCGGGACCCTGATTTCTCTCCCTCCCCGTTGTTCTTCTCTCCCTTGCAGGTCACCACCTTTCGGAGGGGGGTGCTATGTCAGCACCGCTTGGCCCGTTTGTTGCCCTAACGGACCAAACCCCGCGCGCCATCAGATAACAGCAGCATCTGGCGGCCTTTGAACTGGGCCCGCCCTTTGAAGTGCCAGGCACCTTTCCTGAACTTTGATATGTGGAGAGCCGGATGGTCAAGCCCGAGGAAGGAGGGGCCCAGCAGGGAGGCGGGCCGGGGAGGGTTTTGAAGAGACTGTTGCGCGGGAAGAAGTTAGTCTATCTTTGCTTGCCCTGGATTAAGGACCTATTAAACTACTTTTCCTTCAACGCTGCTTGGAGTGAGCGTGGTTCATTAGACCCCCTTGCCGGAGCTTACAGTAAGACTTTGCAGCCATTGGCTGCAAAAGTATCCCTCTGAGTTGAAAACCCTGCCTTTTTTCCTAGGCACCATCCTCCATTTTGAGATCTCTCTTCAGTCCTTCTCAGGCTGGAGAAGAGCTCAGATCAGGTCTGGATTAATGGTTTGTGGCGCCCTAGGCCACACTCTCTAAATGCTGCTCCCCAGAAAGCAGGGCCTCTTGTGGGGGCGGGGCCTCTTGCAGGGGTGGAGCCGGTGTGAGGGAGAAGGAGCTGGGGGAAGCCCCGCTCCTAGGGCATCTGACGTGGCTTCCCCCGCTGCCGCCTCGCTCGCACGGGCACCCCTCCTTCTTTCACTGAAGGAAGGAGCAGTGCCCACCCGCGCGAGCAAGGAGGCGGCAGGGGAAGCCACGTCAGATGCCCTAGGGGCGGCGAAACTTCCCCCGGCTCCTTCTCCCTCGCTCCTTCTCAGTGCGCAGGCACAGAAGCAAGCACCCGAAGTTCGGACTGCTGCCCCCCCAAAGCTGCTGCCCTAGGCCATGGCCTAGGGTGCCCTTATGGGTAATCCGGGCCTGGCTCAGATGTGCTTGGCCAGTCAGGTTAACTGTGTACAGGCCCCCATAAGTACTGCTTGACTGACTTACTACCAATTGCTTGACCGCTGGAGTTAGATAGGCTAATGATACCCTGCTGTGATTAGCACTGCTTGTTGTATATGGTAGCTATCGAACTGCCATCCCAGTACCGGTTCGCCTTCGAACTGGCCTTAGGAATAGATAGGGAAGGCGTAGTTCCTTCTATTCAGTAACCTAGGGTCAGGATGGGGAATATCCTCAGATTTCCTTGCCATTTCGAGGGAGCAAAGGGAGACTTTACAGCAAGGGTGCCCACACTTTTTCATCATGCGAGCTACTATATGAACAATCAAGTTGAAAAGATCACCTGTTGTGCATGTGAGCGTGCGCGCGCATGCGCACGTGCACGCTCCTACTGCAGCCTTTCATTCGCGTGGGGCTTCTTTCTTGCCTGCCCACGAACTCGCCGCCGCGTGCACCCGGGAAGGGGATCCTCCTTGCCTGCGCGCGCTCTCTCTTAATGTCTTCGTTACCTTCCTCCTTCCTGCTGCATGCTTTTGCGAAGCAGGAAGTCCCCATCCCATCCTGCTTCTTGTGTGCACAGCAGGCCCCTCCCATGCAGCAGGAGGGTATTTATAGGCGCACCCGCCAGCGCTCCGGCCAGCTATGGCTTCGGCGGTGGCTCGGAAAGCGCAGGGCTGGGAAGAGGGGCCGCCCTCTCTCTCTCTCTCTCCCGTGGGCCCTCGCCACCTTTCTCCTTCGAGGGCAAGGGAGGGCGAGGCAGAGAAAGGCAACGAGGGCACAAGCAGCAGCAGCAACCAATGGGCGGTCATGCCACCACACCGTGCGTGGCAAGACGAGTGCCACGGCCCGCCCACTATTTATTTTATTTATTTATTATTCAATCTTATATTCCGCTCCTCCCTGCAGGCCCGGGGCGGATCACAAAACAGTAAAAATGCTGTGCATACATTTGGCAAATGAAGCCCCGCAAAGGCGGTGGCGGGAGCGCACGTGCACGCACATCCGGCTGCTGAGGCCCAAAGATCACCTGGAAGAGGGCCGAAGATCACCTAGGTGCTCCCGATCACCATAATGAGCACCCCTGCTTTACAGTCTTACAGCAACCCAGGGAATTTTCATCTTCATTCAAGTATATTTTTGCAACCGTTAAGCTCTGTGCCAAGTCCTTCAAAGACTTTGTAGCTGAATAAACTATTTGTTCTTCAACTTTAACCTGGAGTGGTTTTTTTTGGGTTACTGCACCCCTGAGCTTCTCAAGTAGGCATCCTGCAATCCACCAGGCTTATAGGATGCACATCGCAGTTTATTTTCAAAGGCACCTGGTGCGACGGCATAATGCCTGCCATAGATGCAGACAAGACGTCAGGAGAGAATGCTTCTAGAACATGGCCAGATAGCCCGAAAAACCTACAACAACAGTGACTCCAGCCATGAAAGCCTTTGACAATACATATAACTTAACATCAAAATTAAGATTAAACATAACCTATCAAATAAATTATATCAACTTAAAACAAAGCATCAAACAGAAGCCTCAGTTTTGTGGCATAAAATAAACCATGTGTAGTTCACGTTTGATCAGCCCACACACTGCCTTGACAGAGAAAGAAAATATGCCACGCAGGTGAACAGTAAAGAGCAAGTAGTTTACTCTTCTTAGTTCAGAACAACATATGTACAATATGATCAGTTGCACCAACTCACATACAGTGATCCCTCACTTATCGCGGGTGTTACGTTCCAGGACCACCCGCGAAAAGTGAACATCCGTGAAATATGGATGATTGTCCTTTTTATTTTGCACCTTTTTATTTTGCTAGCTATAAGGATGGGGCTATACGGCCATGATTTACATACTGCTTTGTATCTCCCCCCTTCTCTCTTTTATGATTGGCTGCCTCTCTCAAGGGGGAGGATGAAACCCCTTTCACACTCCATCATTGCCAGGAGGCAAAAACTCACAAAACAGCGAGTCCACGAAAAGAGAACTGCGAACTAGTGAGGGAACACTGTAATGTCATTTTATGAGAGATTTTAAAATGGTCTTTCTTTGTCCATTTGGATAAACTCCTTCAGGAGCTCATTAAGCAAGAGCCACTCCAAAATCTGTCTCTCTCTGTACTTCTCTCTTCACCCTCTGCTGAACACCTGCATAGCCCAAGCCTGAACAAAAATGTAACAGTAACCAAAAGTCCCAGGCTCAGCCTACTCCCTGGGCATTGCCTGACCAATCAGCTTCATGCATCTTATTTTACAGTTGACGCACACACTCACTGATTCCTTGCATGCTCCAACAAGTTTGACAGAGCCAACCAAATTCCTTGGGGGTTTATAAGTTGACTAGCTGTCCCAGCCACGCGTTGCTGTGGGTTTTTTAAAACTTGGGGACTGTGTGTGTAGTCATGTATATGTGTATGCGTGTATATGTGTGTACTTATGTATATGTGTGTTTGTATATGTATGTGCGTGTGTATGTGTTGATGTGTGTAAGTACAGGTGTGTTTATGTATGTGTGTATGTGTATATTTGTATATTTCTGTGCATGTATATATGTGTGTGTGTATGTGTTTCTGTGTTCCTTTCTTCTACCCTCTTTCCTTCCTTCCTTCACTCCATCCTTCTATCCTTTCCTTCCTTTCCCCTCCTTACTGCTATCCTTCCTTTTTTCCTTCCTTTCTTCTCCCCTCTTTCCTTCCTTCCTTCACTCCATCCTTCTATCCTCTCCTTCCCCTCCCTTCCTTCCTGCTATCCTTCCTTTTTCCTTCCTTTTTTTCCTTCCTTTCTTCTCCCCTCTTTCCTTCCTTCCTTCCCTTCCATCCTTTTTCTTCCCTCTCCTTCCCCTTCCCCTCATTCCTCCCTGCTATCCTTCCTTTTTCCTTCCTTTTTTCTTCTCCTCTCTTTTCTTCCTTCCTTCACTCCATCTTTCTATCCTTTCCTTCATTTCCCCTCCCCTCCTTCCTGCTATCCTTCATCTTTCCTTCCTTTCTTCTCCCCTCCTTCCTTCCATCTGTTCTTCCTTCTATCCTTCTTTCCTTTCTTCTCCCCTCCTTCCTTCCTTCCTTCCCTCTCTTCCTTCTTTCCTTTCCCTCCTTCCCGCCATTCCTCCCCTTTCTGTATCAGTCCTTGCTCCCCTTGCCTCTTCTCCCTTCCTCCCTCCCTTCCACCAGCATTCCGACATTCTAAACTGCCAGAAGGGTGTGGTGTGATGGATCATGGGAGTTGTGGTCCAGTGGTTTTTTTGTATTTTTGGTCGTGTTAATTTTTTGTTTTTTGGGGGGGTGGTAAACATACCAAGTGGGGTTTTGTGTGTATGTGGGCTGATTTGGTGTTTCTGCGTTGTAAGGTTTCTCTGTTTGGGACGGTCGTTCCATGACGGGAACCCCTTTATATAATAGATTATTGCCAAAGATGTTACCTGGGCTGGCAAGATAAACAGGGCCTGGATACGGATGACAGATATTCATCGGAAGTATAGTAACAATATTTATTATTTATTTATTTATTTATTTATTATTTCGATTTGTATACCGTCCCTTCCATGTTGGCTCAGAACGGTTTACACGTATCGAACTAAACAATGAAACATAGAAACATATAGCAGTAAAATTACAGACAGTATAACAACATTCCACTACAACCAGAAGGGTTACAGGTTGAATGCTTGCCGGAATAGCACCGTTTTACAAGCTTTCCGGAAAGCCGGTAGCTCATTAACTGCTCGTACTTCCGGCGGTAAATTGTTCCACAGGTATGGGGCAGCCACGGAAAAGGCTCTCTGCCTAGTGGACGACAGATGTACAGTTTGTAGGGAGGGAATCTGTAAAAGATCGAGATCTTTGTAACGAAGGGATATGGGAGTAGACGGATAATCTAATCCTCCTCCTCTTCATAAGCCAATGAGCAGAAGTATGTGCACTTCATTGCCAGTCTGCTACTTCCATGTGATAAACCCATCACTCTTTATTAATGGGCAAAACTCATCAATAGTTTTCAATTGTATTTAATTATTATTTATTACTTTGCACTTATCTGACCCCCCCCCCCCCATGGCTTGGGGCGGCTTACAGGGTCCATAAAACACATTGGCGATCAAATCACCAACTACAGTAACACACAATTAAAATAGAGCTACAATTAAAAACAACAGATAAAAAACAGTGGGCCGCATGGTTAGACGGTTGCGGCAGCAAATACATAGGGCATGATGTCAGTGCAACGAAACTGTGATCTAGCCAACCCCGAAGGCCTGCTGAAATAGCAGAGTCTTGACTGCTTTCCTAAACGGGTGGCACGGATGTCGGCGGGCAGGGCATTCCATAGTGTTGGGGCCACAACGGAGAAAGCCTGCCGATGGGTTGCAGACAGGTGGTAAGTCTTGACATTTGGAATGACCAGGAAATTTTGCTCTTCAGAGCGCAAAGTGGGGTTGTATGGGACAAGGCGGTCCTGCAGGTACACTGGCCCCAGGCCATGTAAGGCCTTAAAATTCAAAACTAACACTTTGTGCCACATTCTCATCACCTACCTGGTGCACTGCCACCTTTCGGCTTTTGTGTTGGCATGCCGGCACTGAAGAAATATCGGTGGGCAGGATTCTTCTCTTCTTCCATCCCAATCCACTATTCCCAAGGCAGCATTTTTTAAAGAAAAACATCAGTTGTATTTAATTTTGTTTACATTAACCAATATCTGCAATGGTAAAAATGCCCTGCATTCATTCCTCTTCAAATCCATAACACCATTGTTAACAGCTGACCTCCAGTTATGATTGCACTTGATGATGTAAAATTTCTAATGAAAAAGTACAGCACATGGAAATGTGGGAGATTGGGGTTATGAGGTTATGTGGAAGTCCGAGTGTTAGGCCACAGATGGTGAATTGCATGAATGGATTAATAAGTGCAATAATGAGGGTGCTCATGTCAATATGTAGCCTTCATCGGTGATCACTTCACTGCTGTGGAATAGCGGCTTCATGAGATAGTCAATAGTCAAACCCCTGCCATGCAGGAATGCTAAAATGCAACATGCCTGAAAGTTGCTCATCCAAGGAAGGAGAACTCACCTCTTTCTAAGGCTGTCTATTTTGCTATCAAACAGTTCTGATGATGTTAAACTACTATTTTTTTCTATTTTTGTTCTGTGAGTTTTCCTTCTAGTCTCTGGAGCAATAAAAGTAAAGTTCACTCCAGCTTCTACACAAACACCGTTTTCTATCTCGAGATGAATTGTATTTATCAGTTCTGATAAGTGAACAAACCCAAAGTTCTGATAAATTAAATGAACCCGAAGGGTGCTCACTAGGGGTGGATATCTCCAATTTAAATACTTTGAAACCCGTTAATATTTCATATTTGAAATTATTTTGACCCTGTATCGACCCTCAGCGTCCAACCCGGAAGTGAAGTTTCAAAACCGAATCCTGGATCACCATTTTTTGTAAAGGTCACGTTATTAGGTCGTTTTTTCCCCCTCCTCAGTTCTCAATTCGCAAGAGGAGATTGGAGGGCAGCAGCACCCGCCCTTCTCCTCTCGCCAGCTGACAGCTGAGGCGGGCGTCATTCTCAGTCTTCCTTCCTTTCTTTCTCCCCTTCACCATTTCCTTCTCTTTCTCTCCTTCCTTTTCCCTCCCTCTCCCCTTCCTTCTTTCCTCCATTCTCCCTCTTCCTTCCTTTCTCTTCCTTCCTTCCTTTCTTTCTCCCCTTCAACCTTTCCTTCTCTCCTTCCTTTTCCCTCCCTCTCTCCTTTTCCTTCTTTCCTCCATTCCCCGTCCCTCACTCTTCCTTCCTTTTCTATTCTTTTCACCCAAGTCTTCCTTTCCTTCTCCTTCCTTTCTTTTCATTTCCCCCTCTCTTCCCCTTCTTTCTTTTCTTTTCCCTTCATTATTTTACTTTTTCCTCATTCCCTTTCCTTTCCTTTCCTTTCCTTCCTTCCCATTTCCTTCTTTCTTTTCCCGTCCTTGTCTCTCTCCTGCTTTTCTTTCCTTCCTTTTCCATAGTTTGTTCTTCTTTTCTTTCTTCCTCTCCCCCTCACTCCTTTCTTTCCACTGTCTTTCTTTCTTTCTTTCTCCCTTTCTTCCTCCTGTCTTCTCTTCCTTCCCAGAGTCCTGAGCATGCCTTTTGCAGAGCCAGGTCTGAAGTGTCTTGTCATTCTGCCGGGGGAATCCTTTTCTCATAGTATGTATTTTATGTCATAAATATATTTTATATATTATATGGCTCTCACTGAAATAAATGTCCAAATATTTTGCTTTCATGGCTCTCTGAGTCAAAAAGGTTCCAGACCCCTGCTATATATTGTAGAATTAATGAATGTTGACACCACTTCAACTATCATAGCTCAATACTATGGAATAATGGGAGTTGTAGTTTTACAAGTTCCTTAGTCTTCACTGCCTCACCAAACTACAGACCCTGCAGTTGAATCAAGACCTATTCAGCAATGTAATTGAAATTTATCAGAAATTAATGTCCCTCTTGTTCTGAACCCAATCAGATATGTAATAGCCATTTTATACTCTGTAATCTGTGCCATCCATAGCCTTATGGTTGATCATACTTGTTGCCACCACATGCCATTTTCACCCTTCTCAATAATAGTAATAATAATCATTATGAAAAGGCAATTTCCCTAAGAATTCTATGCAAGCATATTATACTTATTATAACAGCCATACTATTTTAGTAGCAATTAACTCATAATGGGAAGGGATATTAAATTTGAAACAGCAAGGCCATAAACCCTGAAGCATAATAGAAAACACATAATTTTCAAGGCTATTTGAACAAGCAAGGCTAAAATAGTGGTTGATTTCTCTTAAAAACAAACCCACATTTAATAGTATGAAAAACAGTTCAGCGGGTATAGTGCGTGTCCAAGTCTGAAACACCTTTTCTGTGAGGACAGTTTTCTACCTTCTATGTATAATTTTGAAGAGGAACAGGAAACACTTGCAAGTGAGTTGAACTTCCAGGTTGAATATGGTCATTTGATTTTCCAAAGTAGCACGTTCCTTGCAGCCATGGCATCTGGGAGCTCTGAAATGAGTGAATGGTAAATCTATTGTGGATTTTAGTCTGAACTTTGAAATGCCTCTCAAGGTGCTGAATGTATTATGGTGCTAGGGTTTGGCAACTAGAGTTACATCTATTCTCTCTCTCTCTCTCTCTCTCTCTCTCTCTCTCTCTCTCTCTCTCTCTCTGGCATTACTTTGCGAATGAAGATTCTTAGGAAGGACGCATCCCACGCTTTCTACAAGTGTGTTGATGATGGAGGTTGGATGAGTCCTTTGAGCCTGTGCAATGGATTTTTCTGGTGGAGCGCAGCATGCACAGAACTGGCCTCACCCTTTAAACCAAAGGTTCATCTGCGGGGGCCTAGCAAGCTTGGATGGTGGCAGCAAGGTCCTCAGGTCGTAGGTTTGATTTGAGTTTCCTTCTCTAGATGGTTGACCTTACAGGGTTAGACGAGCACCATTTTGTGTTTTATATTATTATTTTCACCCTCCCCTTCTTTTGTCTAAGTCTTGCTGTGTTTAAAATAATTCTATAAAAATTATTTGAATAAGAAATTTTATTTTGTTTAAATAAATAATGTTATTTATTATTTTATAAATAATATAATATCATAATATATGATATAATATGTTATATTACATTATAATTAATATAATATATTATAATGTCAATATATTGTATTATGTTATAGTATAATAATTGTAATGTAATACTAATAATAATAATAGTATGACTACGGTATGGTGTGTTGTATATGCATTTGGTATTGGTGTTGTTGTAATGTAACACAGTATAATACTGCCAATGATAATGTGATATAATAATTATATTGTGATATTATAATTTGTATATTTGTATTACATGTAATATTGCTAACAATATTGTGATATGTTGTAGTGCAATATGATGTGTAGTGCTGATGTTGTGCTATGACAGTAATGTTAATTGTTGTTTTTTCAGTTTGCTTGTAAGCCACTCCAGCAATATTTTTATATGTACACTGTAAGCCACTCTGGCAGTATTTTGTTTGCTGTAAGCCACTCTGAGTCCCCTTCGGGGTTGAGAAGGGTGACATATAACCGTTCGATACTGTCGATTACGATCTTTTGACCCACCGCCTTGCCGGGGCCGGGGTGAGGGACAGCCTTAACTGGCTGTCACCCTCCTCCCTTCCTCACCGCTTGCAAGCAGTGAGGAGGCGAGGATGTCTCCAGGGTTCCCCACTTCTTTGGGGTGCCCCAGGGGGGCAATCCTGTCCCTCTATTATTTAACATCTATGTCCGACCACTTGCTCGGCTGGTCCGTGGCTTTGGGCTGGTGGTGTGCCACCAATGCGCTGATGACACCCAGCTCGTTCTGGGGGATGGAGGTGAGCCGAACCGTACCCGATAATTTCCATCTGTGCCTCGAGAAGCCGTTACTGGATGGCTGCGAGCCAGTAGGATGAAGGTGAATCCAGCTAAGACGGAATCCTGTGGCTGGGTCGTCCGGGTGGAGTAGTCAATCCAGCTTCCCTGAATGGCGTGACACTATGTCCGTCGTCGGCAGTTAAAAATCTTGGCATCACTCTGGACTCTCAACTGGCGATGGAGACTCAAATCCCGCCCGTCAGTCGAGTTGCCTTCTTCCATCTTTGTCAGGCGAGGAAGCTGGCTCCCTACCTCTCCCGTCACGACCTAGCCCAGTGGTCCAAGCCACGGTCATCTCGAGCTAGACTACTGTAATGCTCTCTCGTCGGCCTTCCTCTGTCGGTGATCCGGAAGTGAAGCTGGTCAGAATGCGGCAGCTAGACTCCTGGCTGGCATTCCGACGTCTGCCCATATAACACCTGTCCTGCAGGAGCTACACTGGTTACCAGTGGAACACCGGATTACCTTCAAAGTGTTGGTCTTGACCTTTAAGGCCTTGAACGGTCTGGGGCCAGCGTATCTTAGGGACCGCCTTATCCCATACTGCCCCGCTAGGTCACTGCTCTGAGGTGGGTCAGCTATTAGAGGTGCCCGGTGTCAATTAACACCACCAGCGGCTACAAGGTGGAGGGCCTTTTCAATAATCGCTCTGACTTTGTGGAATGCCACTCCCTTCCGGAGTCCCGGGTTCTTACGGATCTAGTCGCCTTCCGGAGCGTGTAAAACCCCCTGCTGTTCGGCAGGCCTTGAGTTTTTAACAATAAGGCTGGCAGGCCCCTGCCTTCTGGGTATATCACATTGATGTACTTACGGCGTTTTACTGTCTGTTGTTCTGTTTTTTTTTTATGGTGTTTTACTCTGTTTTTACTCTGTTGAATATTCAACTCACGTAAGTCGCCCCGAGCCATCCGGGAGTGGCGACTCACAAGTTCAAATAAATAAATAAATAAATAAATAAATATAAAAATAGTAAATAAATAAATAGTAAATAAATAAATAAATCTGCCCAGGTTTGAAAGTAGAGTTTTCCTTCTCTTAGGATGGTTGCCAAAAGGCTAGAGAGCCCATCCTGCCCATTGATGCTCTTTTTGGGGTAAGCCCGGTCTGGGTCGGGGCTTTTTGTCAAAACTTGTGTGCCAACCGCCCACACCTTGGGAAGTCTGACTTGCCATGGTGGTCCACATCACTATTACATCCCCGAATGGGCTCTGCAACACACACTTTACGACAGGACTGCCAGCTGAAAACTGCCCAGAAGCTTCAACTAGTCAACGGTCAGCATCCAAGCTACTCACCTGAGCAGTATTGCAGGGAGCACACAACCCTTCTGCTATGCCAGCTCCACTGGCTGACTTGATCTGCTTCTGAGCACAATTCAAAGTGCTGGTCTTAACCTTTAAATCCTAAACGGTTCTGGCCCAGACTACCTGTTTGAACGTATCTCCTGTTATGAACCATCACGAAGTTTTAAAATCATCTGGAGAGGCCCTGCTCTTGATCCCTGCCATCACAAAACGATTGAGAACAGGGATGAGGACAGGGCCTTCTCAGTAGTGGGCCTCTTTGTCTGTGGAATTTCTCCCCAGGGACATCAGATTGCCCACCTCCCACCTCAAGACTTGGTTGTGGGACCAAACATTCAACTATTGAATAGCAGCAAGTGAAAAGAAGATGTAAGCAACTCAAGCGAAAATAAATTTTAATTGGCATCTTTTAATTAACTGTTTATTTAATATCTTGTTTTTAATGAATTTGTTGAATGTTTTTATGACTGTGATGGCACCGGAGTGTGCTTGCTGTGAGGCCGCCTGAGTACCCCCTCAGAGATGAGAATGGCGGGGTACAAGTGCAGAAATAAAATATCCTGGGTTGTAGTTTGTTGAGGCACCAACACTCTGGGTTGCCTTATAAAACTACAACTCCACAATTCCCCATAGCTATGAGCCATGACAGTTAAGATGAGTAAATTCTACAGTGGAGATGCACTCTCAGACAGCTCATTTTAAAGTTAAGATGAAAATACAGTGTTTTCTGACATGAAAGCCAATAGCTTTCTACATCACCCAGACAGAACATCAGACTCTGATCATCCTCCCTATAAACCAGTGGTTCTCAACCTTCTTAATGCCCAACCACTTAATAGAGTTCGTGTTGTGATGACCCCCAACCATAACATTATTTTCGTTGCTACTTTGTAACTGTAATTTTGCTACTGTTATGAATCATAATGTAAATATCTGATATGCAGGATGTATTTTCATTCATCAGACCAAATTTGACACAAATACTCAATACACCCAAATTTGAATACGGGTGGGCTTGGGAGGGGATTGATTTTGTCATTTAGGAGTTGAAGTTAAGGGATTTATAGTTCACCTACAATCAAAGAGCAATCTGAACTCCACCAACAATGGAATTGAAACAAACTTGGCACACAGAACTCCCATGACCAACAGAAAATCCTGGAAGGGTTTGGTGGGCATTGACCTTGAGTTTTGGAGTTGTAGTTCGCCTACATCCAGACAGCACTGTGGACTTAAACAATTATTGTTCTGTACCAACTTGGCATGAATACTCAATATGCTGAAATGTGAACACTGGTGGAGTTTGGGGGAAAATGGACCTTGACATTTGGGAGTTATGGTTGCAGGATTTATAGTTCACCTACAGTCGAAGAGCATTCTGGACCCCACGAATGATAAAATTGGACCAAACTTCCCAAACAGAACCCCCCATGACCAACAGAAAATACTGTGTTTTCATGCTTTGGCAACCTTCTAACACCCCCTCATGACCCCCAGCCTGACCCCAGGTTGAGAAATGCTGTTTAGGGCATTAGTAAGTTGGTTTTGACTGTTTCGGAGTAAGTAAGTTGCTGAGATTTATAGTTCACCTACAATCAAAGAGCATTCTGAAACACACCAATAATAGAATTGGGCCAAACTTCCATACAGAACCCCCATGATCAACAGAACATACTGTGTTTTCTGATGGTCTTTGGCGGCCCTCTGACAGCCCCTCATGATCCCCGCCAGGTCCCAAACCCCAGATTAAGAAACACTGTTATAAACAGTGAGGGAAAGAAGTGTGCATTAACTGTTTCTGTTATGGAACAGAGACGGCAGTGGCTGAGTCCAGGAGTAAAATGATAACAAAAGTTTATTATAACAACAAATGGAGGTTGGATGAACAAAAAATAGCCTAACTTCAGCTTTAAAAAACCACAATAAACCCAAACAAAAATGCTGTGGAGAAGAAAACTCAAAAACAAACGCCAGACGTCCTTCTGCGACGTTCAATCCAAGGAATGTTCATGAAGCAAAATCCAAAACCGGCCCAGGAGTCATAGGGCAGGAGAATGGCATATGGAAAAGGAGGAGACGTTCCAGGGTCGACAAGAGCTGAGTATACAGAAAGCACATAATTCACAGCCCCCATTAAACACAGCATCTCCCTCCCTCCATGTAATATGATACCGAACACTCTGTAGCAGGAAACTCACAGCAGTCACAGTGAAGATCAAGAGGTACACGGCAGCAGCTAAACAGAGAAGCAGACATTGAATCCCAAAACCCCCCACCTTTTCCCAATATCAGCTAGAGCTGCCATAGCAGCTCACCCAAGGAACAAAGTGGATAGATAACCCAGTAAACTCACAAGTAATCTGGAAACCAGGATCAAAGATACAGGAAAACAGGAACACAGGATACACGAACCAGAATAGCAACTCCTTGACCACTGTGAGGGTCAAGCCAAATACTCACTTCTCTTATAGCACTAATAATCATCAGAGTCAGAGAACCCGCCTTGCTCCAAAGCAGCAGCATTCCCATTCCTTGCAGCTGTTGCACCATGCCCAGACCTCCAAGCTAGCCAAAGCTCTTGATTACTTAAAGTGCCCTCCTCAGCTTCTGAATGAGTAGATGGCCAGTCTTGATCCATCTGAAACCCCAGAAATGTGCTGTCCCCCGAGTCTGCATTGCAAACACCTCTCACTTCCTGCACTAATGCCGAATCTAGGTCCGTATCACTTTCTTCTGACTGTAATTCTGCATTCCCTGAAAACCCTTCAATCGTATCAGCCTCAGAAGGATCCCTAAGTAGTTGAATCTTTCTCCTCTGTTCTCTGTCTTCGTCAAGGCTTGAAGCACTCGCAACTCTCTCTTTACCCCAGCTTAGAAGCCTGATCCTCAGAGCCGCGCCCCAAACCAAGCTACTTCCTCAATGCTATTACCTGTAGTAACTGGAGGCTCATTCACAACAGTCTCTGTTTGTGTTTCATACATTTATCCAGTGGTGCCTAGTCCTTGTGATGGAGCCAGAGCGATAGCAATTTGAATATATACATAACAGAACATTTAAATGAAAACTGGGTTCCTCGCTAGACAGACCTGAACTTATGTTTTTGGTCCAAGGGTTAAAAAGCCCTGGGTAGATTTACTGCCCTGTTTCCCTTCACCTACTTGTCAAGGCCATAGTGATCGAACCAGGGACTTGTAAAACTGCTTCCTATATTTCTTGTGTCATTTCAGAGTCAGATGTTGGTGGTTCCCTAATGCTTTCGAAGCATTTATCACCTGCTCTGGGAAATAACCATCAATTTGGATATTTTTTATTAAAGACTTGCATGACCTGACATTGTAATTATAAGGGATTTTGGGTTATTTGTCAGGTGAGAGAAAAGATGGACATGGAAATATTCTTTTCATGACATAGGATTATTTAGCTGTCAAAGTACTACTGAGGTTGGCAAATCACGCTGAGTAGGGCTGTGGAAAATTCTGTGTTTTTAAAAAAATTGTGTCACAACAGCTTACTTCGGCAGCACATAAATCTTACCAATGTAGTATGCTTGAAGAACTATTTACTGTTTTTCATCCTTTAATACTTCCATTGTGAATAAATTTTCCACTGTCTGTTGCTTCCGTTTCTTTGAAAGGGAAAAAAATACATGCATTCTGGTCATGCAAGTATCCGTATTTCTTTCACATATTATTTGAACAAAGTGAAAATTTAACATGCCATTTCTTCATCTCTGGAATAAGATTTCCAGCTCAGGTTAAGTGTCTGAATTAGAATTACAATATACTTCCATTGAGTTGTGATCCAGTCTATAGCAAAGCAGCTCCCGGGATGCAGGCACGCCACACATGTAATCTTTTAAGGATCTTTGTAATCATCCCACGATTACACATGTGGCATGCCTGCATCGCGGGAGCTGCTCTGCTATTGGATATACCCGCGATATTTGGAACGCTAATGCTATTGCTTCTGGGTAATGTAGTTCCGCAGCACCCTCCTTTCTCCTCTTGACATTTGACGCGCTTTATTTCTTAGCAGAGAAGGAGGCTTGATTCGTGTTAATTCTTGGCAGGGAAAGAGGTGCGGCCACCTCCTTCTCTGCCAAGGACTAAGGCAACTCAAGGTTTGATGCACATTAGTTCTTGGCAGGGAAAGAGGTGCGGGCACCTCCTCCCTGCTGAGAACTAACAAGAAATTATAACGAATTTTCATTATTAATTATGTTTCAATTACAAAATTTATTGAAATTTTTCGGATTAATTTCTATAACGACCCAGCAACGGAGTTTCCCCCACGAGTTTAGAATCATTTTTTTTATGGATCAACCACCCCTAGTGAGCAGCAATAGTGGGTACATATCAGCATGGGCGGGCCCCCTGGTGGTGCAGTGGGTTAAACTGCTGAAATGCTGAACTTGCTGACTGAAAGGTCAGCGGTTCAAATCCGGGGAGTGGAGTGAGGTCCCGCTGCTAGCCCCAGCTGCTGCCAACATAGCAGTTCGAAACCATACAAATGTGAGTCGATCAATAGGTATCACTTTGGCAGGAAGGCAATGATGCTCCGTGCAGTCATGCTGGCCACATGACCTTGGAGGTGTCTACAGACAACGCCGGCTCTTCAGTTTAGAAATAGAGATGAGTCGGACACGACTAGACGTAATGTCAGGGGAAACCTTTACCTATCAGCATGAGCATCCTCATTATTGCACCTCTTTTCATTTGCACAATAGTACCGATCCATAGTCCTGAGGTCATACTTCCATGTACTCTCATAATCCCAACTTCCTGAAATTCCATTGCCCTATATATCTATTATTACTACTACTACTACTACTACTACTACTACTACTAAAGCAATTACATGGTTACGACAATGGCTAATTTTAAAAAGCAAAAAAAAATTCTGATTCAAAAAATTAGCCCATTCCACATCTGAATAAAATCCCACATTATCAGCTTTGAACTGGGATATATGGCAGTGTGGACTCAGATAACCCAGTTCAAAGCAGATATTGTGGGATTTCCTGCCTTGATATTCTGGGTTATATGCCTGTTTGGAAGGGGCCTGAGTGGGAAGGGGGAAGGGGAAAGGAGGAGAATCCTTACCCCTGCTGTCTCTGTATTGCCAGTATGCCATCACAGAAGTAGAATGGTCTCATGTTGTGGGATTGGCAACAATTGATAAGGTTTGCCCATTAATTGTTGTGCAGCAGTCTGCCCATCCATATCGAGACTTGAATTATGGTATTGTTGTTGTTTTTGATGCTTGTTTTATATATTGTTATAATGTTGTTTTTATGTTGGTCTAAATTGATGTTATGCATTTTAAAGTGTTATATTTAACTCTGTTGATTGGGCTTGGCCCCATGTAAGCCACCTCAAGACCCTTTTCGAGGAGATGGAGGCAGGGTATAAAAATAAAGTTGTTGTTGTTGTTGTTGTTGTTAACTAGCTGTACTCACCACATGTTGCTGTGGCCAAATTTCCCTCCCTCTTTCTCTCTCTCTTTCTCTCTTTCTCTCTTTCTCTCTTCTCTCTTTCTTTCTCTCTTTCTCTCTTTCTCTCTTTCTCCTTCTCTCCTTCCTTCCTTCCTTCCTTCCTTCCTTCCTTCCTTCCTTCCTTCCTTCCTTCCTTCCTTCCTTCCTTCCTTCCAGGGCCGGTTCGTCCATTAGGCAGACTACGCAGGCACGTAGGGCGACGTCACCCGGGAGGGGCGTCGCCACCTGGGAGGGGCGCCACCGCAACGGCTCCGCCCCGCCGCCCACGCTGCCCTGCCCCGCCTCACCGTTGCGCCGGCCAGGCCTCCGCAGCCCGGCTCTGGCCTGCGCCGCCGCGCGCCGGCCAGGCCTCTGCATGTGCAGAGCTTCTACAGGCGCTATAGCGCCTGTAGGAGCTTCTGTGCATGCGTGAAAAAGCTCTGCGCATGCGCACTGACTCCAGAGCGCACATCCCGCTTGGGAGCCAGTGCGCGTGTGCGTACTTTCGCGCATGTGCACTGGCCTCCAAAGCGGGAGGCACGCTCTAGAGTCAGTGCGTGCAAGACAGATTGGCGCATGCGCACTGGGCTCCCCTCGAGCAACTGGGGGCGCAAAAAATTGCGTACCCCGGAACAGATAGGTCCGCCCCTGCTTCCTTCCTTCCTCATTCCTTCCTTCCCTTTTTCTTTTATTCTCTCCTTCCTTCCCTCCTTCTCTTCCTCTTCCCTTCCCCCTTCCCCTTCTTCTTCCCTTTCTTCATTCTCTACCTATTCTTGGACTGCAACTCCCAGCAGTCCTCCTGATCAATCTATCTACCCACCTATATATCTCTATCTTATCTGTCTGGAGGATTGCCGGGAATTGCAGTCCAGGAAGAGGAAATTGAAAATATGTAGGGATCGGGATGCTCTCAAATAAATCCAAGGAGAAGAGAGCGTGCAGCTTGGAAGCAGTGCATTTGGATCATTCTCCTCTCCTAAAGGGCCTGGTCTAGGGGATGCTGGGAATTGTAGTCTTGAAGAAAGTGTGGATATGCTATTGTGTATTTTGTTTGCCGGGGGAGTCATTTTGCACATGCCCTGTTGTGTCGTTTTGCTTTTTTTTTTTACTTTTTAAATACCTTCAATTGTGTTTTCCAGTTTTTTATGAGTGGTGGTCACTTGTTGGCCTGATGGGTGTATTGCAGGGGTGCTCACACTTTTTCATCATGCGAGCTACTATATGAACAATCAAGTTGAAAAGATCACCTGTTGTGCATGTGAGCGTGCGTACGCACATCCGCGCGCACGCTCCTACTGCAGCCTTCCGTCCGCGCAGGGCTTCTTTCTTGCCTGCCCACGAACTCACCGCCGCACGCACCCAGGAAGGGGACCCTCCTTGCCTGCGCGAGCGCCTCTTAATGTCTTCGTTGCCTTCCTGCTGCGTGCTTTTGCGAAGTCCCCATCCCGTCCTGCTTCTTGCGTGCACAGCAGGCCCCTCCCATGCATGCAGCAGGAGGATATTTATAGGCACACCCGCCAGCGCTCTGGCCAGATATGGCTTCAGCGGCGGCTCGGAAGGCGCAGGGCTGGGAAGAGGGGCTGCCTGGCTGCTGCCTGGGCCAGGAAACTCAACCGAGAGAGGGAGCCACGTGAGGCTGGAGCCTCCCACGGCAGCCTCCCCCTCAATCCTCCCTCGAGGTTTCCTTACCTGGGCAGTAGAAGGAAGAGTGGAAGAGGTGCTTCCCCAAGGTGACAGATGCAGCGGGGGCGCCCCTTCCTTCTTTCCTTTCGAGGGTGTCACTCCGAAAGGACGCCCAAGTGGACAGCTGGCAGGAACTGGTGGCAGTCCATGCCCACGGGAGAGAGAGAGAGAGAGAGAGAGAGAGGGTGGCTCTTCCTAGCCGTCTCTCTCTCTCCCGTGGGCCCTCGCCGCCTTTCTCCTTCGAGGGCGAGGGAGGGCGAGGCAGAGAAAGGCGGCGAGGGCACAAGCAGCAGCAAGTGGAGTCTCCATCCCTGCAGCCCCCTCCTCCTTGGGTTCAGCCCCAGGAACACGGCGGAGCCCTCCCTCCTCGCCCCCAACCAAGGAAAGAAAGCAGCCCCACACAGCTCGCTCGCCCAGGTCTCGGCTTGGAATGGGAGTCCCGATGGCAGCAGCAGGGCTTGCGGCAGGGCATGCTTGGCTTTGCCCCACTTTGCCCGGCCTCCTTCACCTCTTTCTCTCTCTCTCTACCTCTCTGGTGAGGTCCAAAGATCACCTGGAAGAGAGCTGAAGATCACCTAGGTGCTCCCGATCACCATAATGAGCACCCCTGGTGTATTGTGTCCAAATTTTGTGACAATTCGTCCAGTGGTTTTTGAGTTATGTTAATCCCACAAACAAACATAACATTTTTATTTATATAGATAGCAGGGAATGGATAAATCGCAGGGAGGAGGGAGATCAGCAACAGGATGTGTATGACTATGTGCCATAAGGATTGTCACCAAAGGTTTGCCTTCCTCATGCAGTAAAAATTCTTAGTCACCAAAGGCAAATGAGGGCAATTAAATGTGACATCCATTCTAGGTTAGCCAATCAGGGATTGTATCATGGATCCGTCATGATACATAGCTAATTAGATTTGGTGATTTATCACAGTGTTTCCCAACCAGTGTGCCAGGGCACACTAGTGTGCTGTGAGTGATCATCAGGTGTGCCGTGGGAAATTGGAACCTCCAGGAAGGAGGGGGGGAGGGAGAGTCTAGTGTGTTGAAGTATAAAAGCCCTAAGAAACCTACCTCGATAAAGGCACAAAATTACAAACACCCCCCCCTCCCCACCCGTTGTCTACTTGGTCTCTCCCTCTCCATGCATTGGGAAGGCCCGCCTCCCTTTCCCCAAGTAGAGACCTCCTCTTGCCTCCTGGGGGTTCTGTCTGGGAAGTTTGGCCCAGTTCTATCATTGGTGGGGTTCAGAATGCACTTTGATTGTAGAGGAACTATAAATCCCAGCAACTACAACTCCCAAATGTCAAGGTCTATTTCCCCTGAACTCCATCTGCGTTCATATTTGGGCATATTGAGTATTCATGCCAAGTTTGTTTGAGTCCACAGTGCTCTCTGGATATAGGTGAACTACAACTCCAAAACTCAAGGTCAATGCCCACCAAACTCTTATAGCATTTTCTCTTGGTTATGGGAGTTCTGTGTGGGAAGTTTGTGTCTTTCTGCCATTCCTGCCAGGGTATCTATGTTGAGTTCATCGAAACAGGCCCAGGTTTCACACTGAGTGTATAAATACATTTTAAAACATATTAACTATATGTATGACTGTGTTAGAGTGTCATTTTGTGTCATTTTGGTTGGTGGTGTGCCCCAGGATTTTGTAAATGTAAAAAGTGTGCCGCGGCTCAAAAAAGGTTGGGAAACAATATAATAGAAAAAACACACAGAGGGGGGAGTTGCTACAAAGCATGCAATACACAGAGTGAGAAAGTGTTATTAAAGTCAATAATTCATTAAGAGAATTTCAAAGTGTTAATACACATACATGGAGGTATATACAAATACAGAGTACAGATAAATGGATAAGCCCGCTCAGGGCTCCTACCCCATACGCCCAATGGCGTTGCTCAGTGTCCAGGAGATTTCAGGTTTAAGGACAAAATTTCAAGGGTTCACTAGAGTAGATGGGATTTTCAGGAAAGACAATGCGGGGAGGATAGGCACAAGCCCAATGGGCCGTGTCGCTGCCGAAGTGCGGGTTGGCAAACAAGCCGTGATGAAAATCCAGGAAGCAGTTGTAGTGCGGAGTTGTTTGCTGACCGGAGCCCAGGAAAAGAGGCGCATAAAGTGCCCAACTACTCCTCGGTGACCCAGCTGCCATCTGCACATCTTTGCACTTTATGCGCCTCTTTTCCTGGGTTAGCATGACCGCCCTGGATCTAGTCACTAGACTATTTTTGCAGGCCAAAATCCCATTGGCTCTTTAAGCCGCCTCATCACATTGTTGGTTCATGTTTAACTTCATGTCTACAAGGACTCCAAGATCCTTTTCACATTTACTGCTGTCGAGCCAGGCGTCTCCCATTCTGTATCATTGCATTTCATAGGGACCTGCTATCTAGAAAGTCCTGTTATTTGTCCCCATCAACCAAGGTCCACAAGGTGTTGGGGCATGCAACAGGACTTCCTCTGAAGATCTCTGAAGATGGAATGAGGTGGTCTATCAGATATCATTTTAGGCTTTGTAGGTCAACACCAGCACTTTGAATTGAGCTTGGCAGCAAATTGCAAGTCAGCTTTCTTAGTAAATAAAATTTGATGGGAATCCTGGTATTTTAGATCTTCAAAATGCACATCTAGCAGTAGTCTGACTGCTGCATTTTGCATTAGTTGCAGTTTCCAACATTTTAAAGGGCGGCCCCATTTAGAACACATTGCAGTAGTCAAATCGAGGGGAAACCTGGGCATAAAATACTGTGGCCATATTTGCCTTCCCAAAGAAAGGGTGCAATGGAACTGCGGCATCAGAAAATGTGAAATGCATTTCGGAAGGAACCTGATCAGGATTCTATCTACCTAGTACCTATCTACCTACGCATCATTCTATCATCTATCGAGTCTAATCTAATCCGTATCCTATCTTTTGCCCAGTGATGGCACTGCCATTTATCAAGTTTGTCTAGATTCCTTTCACCACTTTTAAGTTCTCATTGGCACTTAAACCTTTTACAACCTTACCACACAGGAGAGCCCCCACCCACAAAGCCATTTCACTAGCATGGTGAAATGTCAGGCAATCAGTGTGACTCTGGTGCCCAGTGCACCATTTCCCCCATCACAAATCGGGTAGAAGTGTGATGGCTCCATTAGAGCCAACACAACACAAGAAGGATCCTTTGTTTGGAGGGAATCTTCCAAGGATGCTTCCATCCCAATTGGGGGCTGGGCCTCCCCTGGCAGTCACAAAATGTCACGTGATAGCAGATGTGGGGCTCCATCCCCAAAATAGTATGGAAACCTCCTAGGATGCTTGATGTGGTCAGTGTGATGAGGTCCATAATGTTGCAGAAAGTTCCAGGAGTAAGTGTTCAGCCAGCAGTACTCACATTGACTGAAATACTGGAATTTGAGACTACGGTATTATCAAACAGACAGAGGCCATTAACACACAACTGAATAATATCTTGAACTGGGATATATGGCAAGGAAAGGTATATGGCAGTGTGGACTCACTACCACCTTTCCTTGCCATATATCCCACTGCCAGGAAAAGCTGTGTGGAAATGGATGGGTAGATCACTGACCTAGCCACGGTGATCCAAGCCACGGTCATCTCGAGACTGGACTACTGTAACGCCCTTTACATTGGCCTGCCCTTGTCCCTGATCCGGAAACTTAAGCTCGTCCAGAATGCTGCTGCGTGACTTCTTACTGGAACTCCGGTGAGAGGTCACATAACTCCCATCCTTCTGTAGCTTCATTAGCTTCCGGTCGAGCACCAGATTACCTTCAAGGTGATGGTGTTAACCTTCAAGGCCTTGCATGGTCTGGGGCCGTTGTATCTGAGGGACCGTCTTACCCATATCAACCCCGGAGATCACTCCGCTCCGAACACCTGAACCTCCTCGAGGTGCCTAGCGATAAATCTATCCGCTTGCGCCCACCCGGCGTAGAGCCTTTTCTGTGGTGGCACCATCAATTTGGAACACTCTTCCAAATGAAGTCCGGGCCTTGCAAGACCTACCATCATTCTGCAAAACCTGCAAGACTCATCTCTTTTGGTTAGCATGCGACTGCTAATTTGTATAACTATTTCTGCCAATTTTAAATGCTGTTTTGATTGTATTATGTTTTTATGTGACTGTGAGCCACTCCGAGCCCTCGAGGAGTGGCGGCATACAAGTTCAAATAAGAAATAAATAAATAAATAGTACTGAAGGACTTTAATTCAGTCCAGTGAATCCAGAGAGGTTTCAAAGCCTGCTTCTCACCTGAGCTACTAGGTGCTCCCAGGGGCGGTCTAAGGTAATTTTAAATGGTAAGCGAACATTATTTGGGGCCCCCCCCAAAAAAACCATAATTCCCCCCCTATGTAAAACAAATATACAATTATAATATCACAATACCATTAGTAGTATTATATTGTATCAATGTATATACAATATATTATACCATACTCATACTATATTATATCATAATTATATTATACTACATTACAATATAATTATAATATATTGACATAATATAATATAACATTCTATTATATTATTATTATAAAATAATAAATAAAATTATTTATTTATTTATTATTTACTCTGCTTCTAGACCGCCTCTCTCAGCCCAAAGGCGACTCGAGGCAGTGTACAACAGCAAAAACTGCTTAAGACAAACATATCAATAATTATCAATACAATACAATTCCAACATATACAAATTAGCATTCAATGCTAAAAACACA